>WEKW01028916.1:106007-180558 GCA_013389905.1 Sula dactylatra | reverse complement strand
GCCGCCGGGCACCGGCACCGGCACCGGCACCGCGGGGCTGTAGCCGCCCGCCCGCGGCCCCGGACCCCATGGGATGTGCCCGCCGTCGCCTGGGTGGTGAGTACCCCTTGGCTTTGTGTGTGTGTGTGTCCCCCGCGCCGCCCCAAAACCGAGCGGACCTGCTTCTTTTTCTCCGCCGCTGATCAGCACCAGATTTTCCGCCTCTTTTCCTCTCCCTTCCATTCTCCCCCCCGGGTGATTGATGGCCGGGAGGATGAGAATATTGCCACGGGCAGAAATCAGTTGCAGATGAGGCGGACTTCGGGGGATCTGCTGTGCAATCGTTAAACTATTTCCACCACCGCTTTAGCTCAAATAAAATAAAAGAATAGGATATGGGGAGCCGCGCTCTATCGGTTGCACATCTGCGGTACAGAGTCCTTCCCATCTATTTCGGGTTCCGAACAAAAGTGCAGAGGAAAGAACAGGAACGTTCAGTCTATCGATTAACCACAGCGCCAGAGGACGTGTAGTAGTTCGGCTATCATAAAGGACAGAAATTTTCCTGATAGAGAGGCAGTAAACTTTTGTTACTTGAAAAGTTTGCACTGGGAATGAACTTATATCCATGTATACTGCAAATAGTTTTTGTGCTTGCTGGAATTTTACAAAGGCTTATATCCGATATAGCTCTACCTGTTTCTTGAGTCGTAACATAGTATTTCAGTTTGTCTAAGTATTTGTGGCAATTCCTATTTGTTATATCCAATAATCTCTGCGTTTTGTGTGCAGCAGGGATTTCCCTTTTTCTCTGAGAGATGTTCTGGGGACAGGGCATGCTTTAGTTCATTTTCAGGCTGCGTTAAAGCTGATCCAGACAATCCCTTATTGCCTACTAACATTTCTCTTACGAGGGCACTCTTACGAGAAACTTACGCTGTGCTCCGCAATCTAACTTCTACAGATAGGATTAACCCCATCAAATTCAAAATTCAGCTTGTGTGAAGTGTTTGTGGAGTCGGGGCACCACAGCTTTGCCATGTGGGGGGTTTTGAGGAAAAATCTGCACCCTACTGAAATGAGCGGGAAAGATCCTTGTGGTATGGTGAGGCCCAGATTTTTCCCTTGTATTTTTAGCCTAAGAACTTAATATCCTCTTTGCAATGTCCAACCAGCCAAAAATCAGCTGTATACAATGGGCACTTTTGCTTTTCGAAGCCAGTCTCCCATCTCAAAAAAGGCAGCTCTCCTCAAATTTGCAAACCGCAGGATGGGAAATGGAATTTGCCTTCAGTGTAAAAAATCCCAAGTGTTTGCAAACAGCCCTGAGAAGAATCCGGGCTTTTGGCTTGACCTCTCTGTGCTGAATTCCAGCTTGGGGAGGTTGCGGTCCTGCAAAGTGGGCAAACGAGCGAAGTCTTCCCAAGCGCCCGGTCCTCTGTCCGGAGTGAGGAAAATGGTCAAGCTGGAGGGTGCTCAGGAAGCGCAGGATTGGGCCCCAAGCCAAACTGCTTTTCAAGTAGCCGTGAAAACCTGCCCGTATTGGAGTAACTTTGCTCGTGGCGGGTGTTGGCATTGCCTGGGTCGTGTTAAGCTGGTAGTGTCGTGGGAAACCTGCCCGAGAAGCAGAGTAAACTCCTCGGCAATTATTCCTCCCCAGGCTCTGTGCTATACCAGTAAAGTGTTAGCAATACCTCTGCTGCCTCCCGTATCGTAGCTGCAGCG
The DNA here is from genome assembly GCA_013389905.1 of Sula dactylatra. Lineage (NCBI taxonomy): Eukaryota > Metazoa > Chordata > Aves > Suliformes > Sulidae > Sula > Sula dactylatra. The sequence goes on along the minus strand of WEKW01028916.1, from coordinate 178,854 downwards.
GCCGCAGGGCAGGCAGAGCCAGGGACTTGCTCTGTCCTAGGGCCNCTTTTTTTTTTTTTTTTTTTTTTTTAAGTCTGCTGGAAAAAAGCCCCAACCTTCTTCTGTAGTCTCCCAGGCTCAGAGATCCCCTGCGATAAAGCAAGGACCATAGTGCCGGCGGGTTCAGCACGGCTTAGGGCAAAGAAATTTCTGAGTCGCTCAGATCAGACTCTTAAAATCTGAGTGGCTGATAAAATCATCCTTTTGGGGGAGGACTGGAGCGGGAATGAGGGGTGGTCTGTCCTCCGCGCCTTCCGTTAGCACTGGCAGGACCTGTGCTTGCCATTTCCCGGATCTTTGTTTCTCACACAGCACTGTTCAGGGAGGGAGCGACAAGGGCAGTGGGGGCCAGGGCTTTCCTGGGTGTAAATTAGCTCCGATGGAGCAACCTGACACTTCTTTCTACCAGTTGTAGAGCTGGGCTGGGCTGCTACCCCCATTCCAGCCAAGATTTCAGTCCTTTGGAGTTGAGCTTTGGAAATGGCGTCAGGATCAGGCCCTCGCTTTGGTCACTCTCTCTGATGTGGCTTAAGCCTCCTCCTTCTCTGATAGCTCTGATAGCTTCTCTGAGCTGTGGCTCAGACGACTTGTCCGGAGAGGGGAGAAGACCGGCATTCGGTTCACAGTTTGATTTCATTGTGGTTACTGGGCCCAATCCTGCAGTTTTAGGAGAGACTGTCTAAATGTCAAGTGTGAGGTCAGCCCCCGGCACGTCTGGTAGCAATTGAAAGTCCCAACTGGGCTGTGAGCTGTTACGTTACCCCCAAAAACCTCTGGCCCCGCAGTGCCACGTGTTTTTATCCTTTGGTGTTGGAGATATTGCAGTCAGCGCCGTGGGTAAATAACAGAGACGTTGGGTTTTGTGTTGTCAAAACTGAGAAGGCTGGTGCAGTGTAAAGCGGAGATTAAAAAAAAGGGCGAAACAGCGCTCAAGTCGACTGGATTTCTGCTACTGTGGCCAGCATATGGCCCAAATGGGTGTAAAGGGAGAGGGAAACACCAGGAAGGATCCTGAACCGTCACTGAAAGATCCACAGCTTCAGCCGCAAACCCCTTTCTCCTTCCCTCTTTCCACCTCTTGCTCCAGCAGCTGGGAACCTGATCCTGCAAGCGCAACCCCGCTGTGTAGGACAGGGCTTGATTTTTTTTTTTTATGCAAGTTTGGTAATGAATGACCGAGCAAGCCGAAAGCCAGCATGGTTGGCATTTGAGACAACTCCCATCTCCGACTGCAGGATGGCCTTATGCGGCGTGTGTGCTAAATTAAAAAAATAATAATCCTGGTGGCCACTATGTACTAGAACTGGTTTTATCTGGTTCCAGTTATGCTTGTTTTGAGTAAGACGAGCGGTGCCAGATTCTGATCTCATTTGCACCAGTGGAGTCATTCGGAGGAGCCGGTCCCAGTTTACCTCACTCTAAGTGAAAGCAGAACTGGGCCTGCTGGGAGAAGCGCTCCCCGGGGAAATCGCTGGTGCCTGCATGCAAATCAAACACGGGTAAAAGTGAAAGACTCTTGGGACCCTTCCCAGAGGCAGTGCAGATTTTACTGCCGGCCCCATGAAAGCTGTTTTCACCGAAAAAGGAGGGGAGAGGCTGTAGCTTCGGTTGCAAGGGGAACCGGTGTGACTGTGCACTCCAGAGCAAACCAGGTGCTTTGGGGAGATGCCGTCAGCGAGCGATAATGGTCCGGCTCTTGGTTAGCGACGCTCTGGTGGAGGAAAAGCCAGCCCCTTTCCATGCTGGGTGGGAAGCTGCTGCTTGCAGGGGTCAGGGACAGCTTTAGAGAGAGCAGCCCAGCTGGAGGGTGGCAGTCGCTGTTATTGCATGGGATTTTCAAAGGGGTTTGGATCCACGGGCCACGTTTGGACACCTGTGGTGCTCCTGCATGGCCAAAGCTCCAGCCGATACCCTCGGCCCCGGCCAGGCTGGCGGTGCTGCCTGCGCCGGGTGGCTCTGCCTGCCTGCTCTGTGGCAGCGAGCGTGTGGGATGGCTGTGTGGGAAACACCAGCTTCAGGGGAAACGCGGGAGGGAGTCGAGCCTCGTTCAGGTCCAGACATGCGAGCAAGGCCTCTGGCTGAAATGCTGCTAACAGCTGTGTTTGAAAGTGCCTATTTCTCATATTATCTGCAATGCACTCAGATACGACCTACCGCTGGGGACTGTTCTAGCCAAAGCATGTTGCAGACTAGTCCTTCCTTGTGCAGGGTCTCACACAGAGCCTGTACACCCTCCCCTTCCCCAATTTGCTGAGGCACCCCGGTCCCGCTGCTCTCCAAAACTGTCGGCTGCTGGAGGCTAGTACCAGGCTTGTTTTCCAGGTCCACAACACAGCTGATCCTTGCTCCCATCCCACTTGCCCCGCTGCTCCTAGGGGCTGCAGAGCCCCACATTTTGAGCAGGTGCTTGAAGAAGAGAGGGAGTGGAGAGTAGTGTGGGGCCAGGATATATTCCTATGCTTTAGGTTGATGCATTTTCCTGGCTGTGGATTGTTCTTAATGCTGAAGAAATTGAGCAATTGAAATAAATTGCTAGAAACTGTTTATATTACTCTTGCCTCCTCCACAGGCCATTAGTGTGTCCCTTTTCCAGCAGAGCTCCTTTAGGACCCCATTCTAAGCCTGTCTAAGCCCATAGGTAGCTTTTCAATGACTTTTGTAGGTAAGGGAGCTTGGATTTTTTTTCCAGCTGCAAAAAATGAGTTTCTCGAGTGCTCAGTGCACAGTCGAGAAGCCAGATTTAAAATCCCAATGTACCAAAGTCTTTTGAAATTCTGGCCAAAGTGGGGAGGGGAGAGGGCTTTAAAAATGCTGCACTGCTTTTCTCTATTTCTGCTTTATTTCGGTGAATCACCCAGCCATGCTTGAGTGGAAATTAATATGTTACGGAAAGGGAAGCTCTAACATCTCCTGCTTTTGAAAGGAGCAGAGGCGGCCAGATCCACAGTGAGAAATGACCCAGCTTTTGCTCCATTATCAAAAAGTTTTTAGGATTGATTCTCATGCATGTTAAATATCAAACGTCTTCCTGCGGTAGTTCCCTTTTTATTTTTTTGCTATTTCTTCCCAGATTTGGCAGCTCAGTGAAGCAAGACGGAAGCTCTCAGCCCAGAAGAGACTTCTGTGTTCAGCTGAGCACTCCTCTGTCTTGCTGTCCTGAAGAATTACCTCTAGACATTTTCAGTGCATAGTTCTCTTCCTCTCCCCTTGTGATACTGTCGTGACATCGATCAGATTAATTTGGGCTATTGCACGCATAACAGTGGAGTCCCCAAAAGAATGTTGTGCTTCATAATTTTTGCACCTAAGTTGAAAAATGTAAAGTTTTAGCTGAATGCAAATTTCAAAAAAGGGGGAAACATTGAATAAGGACAAGTATCCAATAAAATCAGTTCTTTTGATTTTTTTTTCAGTACACAGTGACTTTTCAGGTTTTTGCAGTTTAGATTTAAACTTTTCCTGCTAATACTGCTGGCTTATAATATTTTTTGTTCCATGTAAGCAAATACTATATGAATTGAGAATCCTAAGAGGCAATTCCCTGTAGGATTCAGAAGTCACTGTATAGACAAAATCCTGTGTCTGAGGAGCCCCAGGCCCTGGATCTTTCTGGGACAGGTACATGTTTCTTTCCAAAGAAAGGCCAGACACCTACTGTGGCTTTGCTTCCTTTTAGGTGCCTAAATAATCAGTTGCCTTTTAGTGTTTACAGCTACCTGCAAGAGAGATGGCTCCCGGCCACCTCCACGCACAGGAGTGATCCCACCGGAGTCCTTGGAGAGCTTTCTGTTCTGCAGGCAGCAACCCGCCCTCGCCCTGCAGCACGGTGTCCTTGCACGACTCCCCCACTGCCCCGAGATGTCCCGGCCTGACGCCCGCCTGCCCCGCAGCACGGCGCTTCCCCCGAGCGCCTTTCCATCAAGGAACGCGTGCCACATCGTGTGGGGCAAGGGCTGTTGGCAGCCCTCAGTCCCCTCCTGCCCTGGGCGGCCTCTTCCCTCGAAGGAAGTCTGGCACTCCAAAGACCTCCCTGTGCTTTCCCACTCTTTCTGTACCCGCCAGCTCACTTGGCGTACAGCACTCCCCTGTCTCTGGTCTTACAAGCAGGGAAACTGAGGCACAGAGCAGCGTGCTCAGCAGTGCATCTTTGGGGCCTCCTTTTCTCCCGGCACCGCTGTGTAGCAGCTTTTCTCCGCAAAATGGCACAAATAATTAGTTGAACACAAAGGCAGGACCTGGTACTGCTGTGATTCGTGTTTAACACCAGCTTGGGATTGCTCTTGGCAGCTTGGTGTGCTGTAGCTTGAGAGCCAGGCTGGTGGGAAAGCGGCTCCGTCGGACAGGACAGCCGTGTGTCCAGGGAGGCAGGAGAGGAAGGTGGAGGTCCCAGCTCTGATCCAGACCAGGAGCTGAAACCTCCACCTTGTCCATCTTGCTGAGATCTCATGCATCTCACACAAGGACTTGGATCACTGAGTTAGGCAAGGCCATTTCCCGGCTTCGTACCTCATTTTCCTTAGCTACAGTGTGGAGCTGACACTATTTCTGTGCTGTATTCGCAGGCCTTGAGCCTTGGCGAAGCAATGTTTGTAAAGCTTAGGGGTTTCTTGTCTCTCAGAACCTGGGATGCTGCGTGTGTGGCCATAAGCACAATATACCTGTGTCTGTGTTTTTATGTGTTTGGCAAAATTGCAAGATCCTGGAAAAGAAAAATACCTATAAATATATTAAACTACGTTTGAAATGTTCCCCATGTCCACCTGCAGGCTTGTCTTGTATTATGGCGTAAACTTCCCGCTGGAAAAAGAGGGTAAAACTGATTAGATCTTTTTTATTTTCCTCCAGAAGTATTTGGTTTCCAAAAGGCCGGGAACAGCTGTGGGCTGGATGGTGGGAACATGGCCTCCGAGGTAATTCCCGTTATTGTCCTCCAGCCGATGTAATGATGTAGATTTTCCCAGCTGCTTCCAGGCGTTGGCGGGGACTGTCCTGCTTGCGGGACTCCTGAGAGTCCCCGAGAGCGCTGGGATGGGAGGAAGGAGCTCTTCTAGGTGACACAAAACATCTGAGCCTGCTACCACCAGATCTCAAAACGGGGCTCATGGGAGGCTCAGCCATCGGCAGGACTCCTGCCAGGATCTCCAGGCCTCGAAGGGACGCTGAGCTGGTGCAGCTGAGATCCATCAGCCTTGGACATTTTGCCCCTCAGCTCCTCAGGCATGGGGACAGGCTGGAAAAGGGCTCTGGGGCCGCTCACCACAAGGCTGCAGCTGTGCGTGCGCTGAGAAGTTGTTTGTCTCCGGAGTCCGGGATGTGCCAGGCTCAAGGGCTGAGTCATTTGATTTCTCAAATGCATGCTGAAGGGATGGCGGGGGAAGCTGCCATGCGGTTCCTTGCAGAGAGAAAGGGGGGAGACCCTCACGGGCTGATGGGTCTGCCGGAACTGAGCTGAACTTTCTGCTTGAAAAGCTTTGACTAGCGGGAAAAAAAAAGTGCCCCAGTGCAGAGAAGAGAAAGAAGCCCCTGTGTGCAGGGAAGTGCTTGCCCCCACCAGCAGGCCAGGGCCCGGGTCAGCGCCGGGGAGCACACACTTGTTCCTTCAGGGGCTGCAACGTGTAATTTAGCTTGTCACGGAGGAATGTGCTCAATGCCTTTATTTAATCGGGAGTTTGCAAACCTGCTCGGGTGCCTTGTCTTCCTTTTACACTCCCCTTCCCAGCCGGGGGGAGAAGGAACACGGTGCTTTTGTCTCCGACCCTGTGGCTGCTGTCAGATGAATGGTTTTAGTGGCAGCTCTGTTCGCATGACTGGTTTGAACTATGCCAGCGAACATGCCGCGGTTGCGAGCAGGCTGTTTCCAGCCCCAGCTCCCTCCCAAACTCAGCTGCATCAGATGTTTTCCTAGGCACTGGCATAAACCTTGTTACTTACTAGAAATGTGGCCCTGCGGGTTCCAGGGCTTTCTTGGGAGAAGGAAAACACTATGTGGATGTGGCTTGTTCAAGGCTTAAAATCAGCAAGGGATAGCAGTGCTCAACACTCCAGCGCCCTGAAGAATGGGGTAACGCTGCAATTGCTCCAGCTCTGGAGAGGAACCAGGTTCCCCTGCTCGCCGGCTGCCCCTCTGCAAACCGGACCAGCAGCCGTGCTGCTAGGGGCCCTGGTTACAAAGACATGCCTGCTCAGGAAAGGAGAGGGCTTAAGCATATGTTTAAGTGCTTTCCTGAATCCAAGCCAGGTCCTGTGCTTTAGCAGAGCACAACCTCACTCATCTTCCTCTCGGTATCAGAGCGAGACAGGAGCCCAGATGCTCAGAGATGATCCTTCATGCCTCTGGCAGTGGGTCTGCTCTGACCAGCGCTGCAGAAACACCTCTCTATTGAACACCTCCCTCCAGGAAAGAAAAAAGGTCCCAGGGAAGCAGGGCTGTCAGCACAGACAGAAACGTTTGCCTCTCTGCTGCTGGGTAGAGATGCATAGAAACCTGGAAAAAAAACAGCCACCACCTTCCTTTGGAAAGAAGGAAATTGCTCTCTAATCGGGCATGTGGAAGTGAACTTGTGTGCTGACTCCAGAGGAATTTCAGCTGTTCCCCGAGGGGTTGTGATTGCTGTTTGGGTCACATCCCAGCTCTGATCTCGGACTTGCCTTTGGGAGTGGGATTCCTCAGCACGGAGCTGCTGGCATTTGAGGAATGAGTGATGCTCGATTCAGAAAACCAAGAAAACCAAGTGTGTGTGTGTCTGTGTGTGTGCACAGCTTAGCCGTGTCCTCCTTAGCAGAAATTGCAGAATTTCCCCACTAAAATGGAAGAAAAATTCAGGGAGCAGAAGTAAGCCCTAAGAGTTGTCTTCAGGACAAATGTATTTAACCACACCGCTCTCATTGATGGCAGTGCACATTCAGGGGCTAAAAACCCTCTGCTTGTCTCAAAGCAAGACCTACAGCCCCTGCTTTGTGCAGGTATTCTCAGCCCCCACTGAGAGTCCCACAGGACTCACAGGAGCAAGAGCTGGGAGGATTAGGAAGCCAGGGCTATAAAGGTGTTGCTGCGTTACACCATTACAGTTCCTGTATCACCAGGAAATAAGAAAATTTAGCAGAGACTCCACCTGATTCCTCCAGAGATCCTGGGGCCAAGGAATGAGGATGCCCTTTTCTGGCTGCCTTGGGGTGGAGGATGGGGAAGCATCTCTCTTGATTCAGATCCAGGGGGTTGGGCTCAGTGGAGGGACAACAGGGCAAAACCTCTGCCCCCTAATGACCTTAAAATACCTGAGCGGGAGCTGTGAGAGGTGCTTCGTAGGCCACCTCAGTCATTTAGATAAACGTGGTGGTCCTCCAGCCGAGGATGTGTCAGTGAAGACTGTGCAGATAGACTGAGCGGCCGGGGGAACGCCCAGCCGGGAGTCCCCAGTGCAGAGCTGCCGCTGACACCGGCGTCTGATAAACAGTTTTCCTCTCCTTCCCCGGCCAGTGTTAGAGGGCCGAGCCCAGGAGCCATGGGAATCAACAGGAGTCTTTCCAGTGTGGGCTTTGGATCTTCATCTGGATAAATAAATAGAAGGAAATAACAAATAACATGGTTCTAACGAATATTTTAGAAAGTGTAAATGTCTGCCTTTCACTACGACTCCATCCAAACCCCACAAAGGAAAAAATTTCCCTGTTTCTGTGATGCTTTTCCATCTGCCTTTCCCCAGTGATTGGGAGTGTTAATGCAGGCACCTTGGCTCGAGAGTACAGCACAAGGAAACCCTGCGTGGGATTTCTCTGGGGGTGGTAAGTAGCCTTCTCGGCCGACCACCTTTGCGAGTGAGGTTTATGCTTGGTGTTAAAAAGGCCCCCCCTTGCCTGCAGACTGAGTTCCCGTCCTCAGAGTAACTGTTTGCTGAATTTGAGTGGCTCTATAAAAATTAATGCCGCATCGGTCGTTTCTGCGGGTTTCTTGCCTCTGAATTGAAGTTTCCACGTCTCCCTGCTTGCTGCTGCCTTGCAGCGACACCTGCTGCACACTCCTAGGAGAAGAGTGGTTTTCTTTCCCGGGAAAGCGGTCCCTTTTCCCTAGGAAGGCTTGCAGCAAGGCCAGCTTTGGCTTTTAAGGTGGGAGAAAAGGAAGCGGGAAAGCCTGTTCCTTCCTCAAATAAAAACACTTGTGCAATCCGTGACTTCTCCAACCTGGCTCGGCCCGTGGTGGTGACGCTTTTGTTTTGCAAACTTCTCCCAGCCCAGCTTTGTGTGGGAAATGATGAAAAGCCTGCTGTTGCTCCTGGCACACAGCTCGGGAGAAGAAATGCAGGTGTCTGCCTGCCCCAGAGCTGGTTTTGCACAGGGAAGCAGCAGTGCAGCATGACCCACTCCCTGGGTCGTGTTTTCAGGAGCCTCCCTGGCCACGGAGGGAGATGTCGGTACCAGCACACTGGGAGGACATACCTGCGCTTGTCGCAGCCAAGAACTGCCGTGGGGTTGGAGAAACGGGCCGGCTTGCCTGTTTTCTTTCCTGCTAACGCTTTGCTCTCTGTCTCCAGTTGTAGGATTTTGGCAGAGCTGGCCATGATGTTATGGTTTGTGGTCGGTGCTGTCTTCCCAGCGCTGCTCCTGGCTGCACCGCCCCCAATAAACAAGCTCGCCCTCTTCCCGGACAAGAGTGCTTGGTGCGAGGCAAAGAACATCACCCAGATCGTGGGGCACAGCGGCTGCGAGTCCAAGTCCATCCAGAACAGGTAGGGATGCACCCTCAGCGCCGAGCTGGATGCAGCTGATTTCCTTTTGCAGATGGCACCAGAGTGGCTTTGGGGACTGTCACTCGTACAAGAAGCCAGGCACAATGTCCTGCCTCGGCCTGGCTGCCTTCCCTCTGTCTCAGTGGAAGGTCAAATCTCCTTCTGCCTTTGCTGGGAAGAGCAGGCACCTCCCCTGAGCCCTCATCCCCGCTGTTGTCTTTGCAGGGCCTGTCTGGGACAGTGTTTCAGCTACAGCGTCCCCAACACCTTCCCTCAGTCCACAGAGTCCCTGGTTCACTGCGACTCCTGCATGCCGGCCCAGTCCATGTGGGAAATTGTGAGTATCCCTGCCTGCTCCATGGTTCTTTCTGCGGGGCCTCACTCAGGGGCTCTCAGCTCTGCTCTGCCACCGCTTTTAGGGCAAGTTGTTCTCCTTCCCTGAGGTTTCCCCACTCGTGGTTCCCTTTCAGGGTCTCTCTGAGGTGACTGTACCCTGTCTTGAGATGCCTGGTGGAAGGGGCTGCTGGAAGCAACGTGACTGCTGTGATGAACGATGCGTTTATCACTCTGTTTGCAGAAGCATCCTCCATCAGTCCCTGCATTATTCATCCCTGTGCTCATCCCGCGTGCCTGTTCTCTTCACCGCTCCCTTTGTCGCCTCCTCCCACTTGGGAGTTTTTGCCTTTGCTGGCCAGGAGTGCTTCCCACAGCCCGTCTGCCAGTCACCCTCAGACCACACAGTTTCATGCCACCATTGATCCTGGCAGAGCCATAAACCCTACCTCCGAGGCAAGCCTAGGCACCCAGGGAGCTGGGTTCAACTCTCTGATTTGCTTTTGACTCAAGACATTTGGGCAGATGGTTTAGTCCAAACTATCTGAGATGCTCAGCAACGTGTCTCGTGGGTGGCCTTTGTGGTTACCACCAATATTTCTGTGCCAGTAGTGCCTGGGAGCAGCGTCCCACTTTAGTCAGTGCATTTTCCCTGGGTCTCTGCAGCTTGTGACCTTGAGAGACGTTCCCAGAGAGCTCTTGCCCTGCAGCCTGACCGTGGAGCGAGCCATTGCTTCTGGCTTAAAATATGCCAGCTCCGCAGGGCATGGGGCAGGTCAGGCTGCCTGCAGCAGGCTGGCCATCCGGGCATGGAGCCTGCGTGCTCACTCGCTGTGTCCTTGTCCTTCTCCCCAGGTGACGCTGGACTGTCCAGGCAACGACGAGATCCCCAGAGTTGACAAGCTGGTGGAGAAGATACTTCACTGTAGCTGCCAGGCTTGTGGGAAGGAGCCGAGCCACGAGGGAGCCCTGTTCAACGTCTACCTGAACGCAGAGGAGAACATGCCCGCTGAAGGTCCCAGCCCCCATCACTACACCCACCACCAACAGGAGGTGGAAGAACCTCCTGCCTCCAGCCACCACCACCACGAGGAGGAGGGCGACGAGTGACCTGGCCCTTGTGGACTGTCCTTGCGGCCGGCGCGGGCAGGGGGTGTGTGTGAGGGAGAGGGCTGGGGTTTGGGGAGGGAGGGAGGGGTGGAGTCTTTCCTGTCTAATAGGTACCCTCACGCTTTGCTCTCCACGACACCCCAAAGGAACGTTTTGAGGCACAAACAGGGCTGAGGGGCAGACGGGGGGCTGGGGCTGCAGGGCAAGAGGGGAGGGCTCGGGGGTTTCTGATACAAAACTACTTGCACATAATAGTAATAATATATTGAGAGGAGCAGGAACCCGGACAAGGGGGTTTCAGCTGAGAGCAAGAGCTGAGCTGGGCTCCCCGGGGGCTGTCTGCAAGCTCCTGACCCTGCTGCAGAGCCCTCGCTGAGTCCTTCTGGGTTTTTTGTCTTGTAAATGGCTTGTATCTGGGGTGGAGGAAGATGGGGTGCAGCGTCTCCGCAGTCCTGCAGGAGATGCACATCTCTCCTGGGGTGTGTGGGACCAGCAGCACCCCTTCTTCCTCCGATCTGCCCTGCCTGCCGAAGGACCCGTGGGCTCGGCGTGGCTGCGCTGTTCGTCCTGGCACCCACCGGATCTCAATTCAGCCCCAGTCCCCGTGTATTAGGTAGCTGGTGGGGAGTGCTTTGCCCCAGGACGTGCCTCTGGGGCTGCGTGCCTGAGGGTGCTGGGAGCTGTGGTGCTGAGAGCCCTGACCTTGCTGGTCCTCGGGGGCCAGCACGCTGTTCCCTGGGGACGAGGGAGCTGGGTCATGCCATGGGTGCCGGGGCCTCGCGTTTCATGGCCCCCAGGGGAAGGCCAAGGGCAGGCTCGTGCTGGGGCGCTCTGGGTGGGAGCCGGCCCCTCTCCCCCCTCTCCCTGCTGCACTTTAACGGTGGTGGAGGGAGAAGGGGGACGAGTGCCAGGATGCCGATTTACCTTCGCAGGGGACTGCTCGTGCGGGGCGGGGAAGGCTCGAGGTGGGGGGGACGGCCCCGGGCCCCTCCTGCTACCCCTTTCTCTGTTGTATAAAGCTGATTTCTTTGGCGCTGTCCTGACAAGAGCTTCCAGAGCTTGTAATCGATGCCTCCCCCTCCTTTTTACAAGTTTTTTTTTTTTTTTTTTCCTTAAATAAATTAGTTCTGACTTCCATTTCTCAGTGCTCTGATGCCTGTCTGGTTTTTGGCAGTAGGCTCCTCAGGGCTGACGGGGGAGAGGCCGTTTACACCAGGACACCAGGCGGGACAGCAGCGCAGGAGGGTGCAGGGCACGGGAGAGCAATGGTTCCCATCAGCTTTCTGCTGCGTTCAATTTGGGAGGAGGAGGGAGAGCTGCTAAAAGGAGAACCGACCCCAAACGCTCAGCATATGGGCTGCATGTGGAGACGGGGAGCCTGTGCGTCAGCTGGCGCCCAGGCACGGTTGCACTGAGGGCCCTTGTCGGGGCGGCCTGGAAGTTTAAGGGCTGTTAGTCCCACTTGTGTGGGAAGTGCGTGGGGTCTCTGCGGGATCATACGATCTTTATCAGCTCTGTTGCCACTAGGTGACACTCTCGATCCAGCGCGTTTCGTGGCACCCAGATGTTCATGGCCTCCAGGAGTGCCTCTGGAGCGGAGGAAGGTGAGCTTGGACATGGAGATCCCTTTGTGGGTGAGGAGGGGACCCAAGCTCCCTGGCTGAAAACCCGTGGGCTGTTTCCAAGGGTGTTTGGATCAAGCGTTCCGGGGACAGGGCAGCATGTGCCCTTGCAAACCTCTGTCCCACTGCTGCCCGGCCACCCAGCGTGGTTGTGCCCTCAGAAACGCTCAGATGATGCTCCCTTGCCTAAGCCTAACCCTGGGGCAGGTCCCCTCTGCTCCCGGCGGGGCAGGAGGTCGTGCCGTGCGAATGGCCAGCTCTTACTGCCCCTCTCTTTGAGCCCAGGCTCCTGGAGCTCTGCACGAGTTTGGAGAGCAGCTCTCTGGGTGGTGAAGCACAAGAGGGGTTTGCGTTAAGGCAGGAATTGCCACAATGAAGGGGATGGACTGAAAAGGAAGGACCCTGGCAGGGGTGGAGGTGTCCTGTGCATTAAGATAATGTTTTTAGGCCATGAAGTGTCTCCTCAAGGAAGGGAGCTCTACCAGAGAGTCAGGGAAAGGTGGAGAAATGCGTGCTGTCACTGACCACCGTCACATGGCTCTTTTATTGGTGTACAGTGAAAACAGGAGCTGGATTTAGCAGGGGGACTGTTCCTGTAAACTCCAGGAGCTGCAGTTCAGGGTGTTGGGAGCAGGATGTCTCCACCTCCTTTCGACACAACCTGAGCTTCAGTGGAGGCAGGCAGCGGAGGGCTGTTCTGCAGATGAAAACACAAATCTTTTAAAGGCAGCTAGCCAGGCTCCAGCCAGAGCCTGCCCCAAGGAGCCAGCCCGGTTGAAGGATGGAAAGAGATCCTGAGAGTAGATTGCACTATTGGAGGCCACTGCGTTAAGCCCTGGCCTGCCTGGATGTCTTCACCGAGGTCTCTCAGCCTTCCAGTTTTACTCACTCCATCTCAACAGTGCTTTTTTTGCCGTGTTGACACTTGGGTGGCTGTTGACAACCTGGTTTTGCTTTCCCCGCTAGCGGTACTGGAGAGCAGAGCTGGTGGAAACCATGATCCCCTGCAGATGTGTCCAGAAACGCAGCACAGGGAAGGGAGCACAAACAGGCCAGCAGAGCTGCCAGAGCAGAGAAGCTTTTGCAGGGGCAACGGTAGGATTTGAACCTTGTTTTAAGACAGGTTTTTTTTTAAACACATCTTGTTTCGATCAGTTCAGATTCACTTCCCCAGCAAACACATCCAAACCAAGTGTACAAAACCTCCCATGTACCTAAGTGCAGAGGGGACACTCCTGATCCAATCTCCTTCTTTGCAGCAAAAGCTCTGGAGATAAACTGAGATGCTCCTAAGGTTGGGGTGCGGCAGGGCTGAGAAGGAAGCACGCTTTGCTCCGTGCCATGACTTCTTTGCTGAGCACTAGTGTGGACCCAGCTGGGATAAATCTGTGCTGCTGCATCGATTTATCCTAGCTGGGGAGGGTTTTCTTGCTTGTTCCCAGCACAGATGGGACGAGGAAGTGAGGGTTTCCTGGTACAAGCGCTTTTCTAAAGAAACCTCCTGCTGTGATCAGAGCCTCGCGTGTGTGTGCTCTGCCTTGGGACGCCTGCCAGGACGGAGTGACGCAGAGGTGGCCGGGGAGGTTTGGCTGGGAGCATCCAAGGAGAGAGTCCTGGGGAAGCAGTGGGAGGGCAGATGCCATGCACGAGCTCCCAGGAATGCTTGGCCTGGTACGAGTGATGGCAGCCCTTTCCCTGTGAACAGCTTTTGAGTGGCATGGAGATCCTGGGGGAGCAATGGGCCACAGGGGGGCTGTGTCCAGGCACAAGTGGTGAGCCCTGCTTTGCATCTCCCCTGTCCCTTGCTCACAGGTGGTTTCCAGGCCCAAATTGCCCATTCCACCACCAAGAAAAGCACGTCAAAGTTGCTGAAAAGGTGATTAGAAAAGTAGATCTCAGTAAAGAGACAAATTTGTGTTCCGGGGCGGGCAGCTGGGCAGCCCCACAGGGGGATGGGGCTGGTGGGGCGGGCAGCCAGCACAGCCGGTGCCTGCCCACACATCTGCAGCAGCATCTTCCCAGGGGAAGCGTGTTAACAAAAGCTTTGGCAGCAGCATGGGGAGGAAAGGGCAATGCCTGGCCCTGTGACCGCAGGGGTAGGTGCCAGGTGCGCAAAGGAATCATGCACAGCTCCAGTTCGTGCTGGAGTGGGAGCCCTCGGCTCCGGTCTGCCCCTGACAGAAATTGCACCCATTTGTTGGAAGAAATAAACCCCTTTTGGCAGCTGGGTAATTAAAAAACCCAAATCAGTCCCTGTCCAGCACCCCGAGGTATTGGCCCCGACGCGTGGCGGTGGTAGCCTGGGACACCCAACGGCACTTAAAGATTCAGAAGTGTCTTCTGAGCTAGAAGGGATGAAGAAGCCAGCAGGACCCGCTAGGTCCTCTGACTTGTCGCCTCCCACTTGCCAAAGGGCAAGTAGCCGTGGTTCCATCCGGGGTTGCCCCTGCAAAGGCAGGGACCAGGGCTGCACCGAGGCCAGCACGGGTAACCCAGGAGTGGAGGGGCAAGACCACTGGCTGTCCCAGCACAGGTGCAGCCTGTTGCCTTGGCTTCTGCTCACACCCTTCATCCCTGGCTACAGATCGCTGGAAAATCAGCCAGCAGGTCCTTTCCATGCCTGCAGCTGGTTTCTGTCCAGGCAGCTGTGGGCTATGGCATGCAGGTTTTGTTGCATTTTATTCAGCTTTGCCAAATTTTGCTTTTTATTGACTGGTGTGGAGGACAGAGCCTCGCACGGTGCTGCCGGCTGGGCTCAGCCGCAGACCTGCTGGTCTGGGGGTCGCTGCCCGCCTGCCAGGTGAGCGTGGGGTCGCCGGCACTGGCAGAGGGGAGGCAGAGTGTGGTGCTGGCAGCCTCTTTAAGGCAGAAAAGGGAACTCTCTGGCTGCCACTTTGTGGAGTTTCAACCAGATCCCTGTTTTCATTAGCATTTCATCTCCTCCTCTCCCCCCCAGCCCCACCTCCTCCGAATCAGCATTTCTGCATCCTTTTCTGTGCATCACAGAGCAGCAGGTAAAACTCTGGCTGGCACCTGCACACACGCGCACCCACACTCACACACACGCATGCCGGACGCACCTCTGCCAGGGGAGAGGCACCTTCCCGCGCTCCTGTGTGTTGCATCTTCCTCCTCACGGGCGAGGAGCATCCCCGTGCTCGCCTCAGGGCTGCTCTGCCTCTCCTTGCTGTCTCTGGCTGCAGCGGCAGCAGAGCTCAGGCACAGAGCTGCTCGGTGGGGCCCTGCTGCCCCAGGGGACGGAGCTCTGCAGACAGCCAAGCCTGGCTGAGCCTTGGGGGTGCAGAGCATACCCAGCACCTGCAACATCCTGGGATCCAGAGCATCCCAGCATCCAGGGTGTCCTGAGTCCAGAGCACCCCTGGCATCTGGAGCACCCTGGGAACCAGGGCATCCCCAGCATCTGAAGTATTCTGGAGTCCAGAGCATCCCCAGCATCTAGAGCATCCCAAGGTCCAGTTTATTCCTTGGTCCAGCACATCCAGAGCATCCCCAGCATCTCAAGCATCCTGGCATCCAGAGCATCCCTGGCATCTCGAGCATCCCGGCATTCAGAGCATCCCTGGCCTCTCTGGTGTCCAGAGCATCCTCAGCATCCAGAAGCAGCATCCAGGGACATCCCAGCACAGGGGGATTTGCAGGTACAAGGAAATGCCTGGCTGTGAGTAACGGGGAGGGGAACCTTGCTGCTGCTGATCGGCTCCTGGGCATGTCGCTCTGTCCTGGTTGCCAGTGAAGAGAGTGGAGGGAGAGAGGGAGAGGAGGAGGAGGAGAGGAGAAAGGACGGACACAGAGCAGAGAGAGAGACATGGTCCTTCTCCCCCTGGAGCTGGCTCCAGCGATGATCACCTAGCACAGGTCACGGCTGGAGAAGGTCCCCCCCACTCTGGAGCCAGCCCTGCCACCCGGCTCCTCATGGAGGGTGATGTGGGGGCCCCCAACGCCAGCATGCTGGGGGAGCACTCGCTGCTGGTGGGGAGCAGCTGGGTGGCCGCTTTTCTCTGCTTCATCATCCTGCTGACCACGGTGGGGAACTTCCTCCTCATCCTCCTCATCGTCACCCAGCGCTCCCTCCGCAACACCTCCAACTACTTCCTGGTGTCCCTCTTCATGTCCGACCTGATGGTGGGGCTGGTGGTCATGCCCCCGGCCATGCTTAACCAGCTCTACGGCCGCTGGGTGCTGCGGGGTGACTTCTGCTCCCTCTGGTACTCCTTTGACGTCATGTGCTGCAGTGCCTCCATCCTCAACCTTTGCATCATCAGCCTGGACCGCTACCTGCTCATCATCTCTCCCCTCAAGTACAAGCTGCGGATGACCTCCTGCAGAGCCCTCTGGCTCATCCTGGCCACCTGGACTTTGGCTGTGCTGGCCTCCTTCCTGCCCATCAAGATGGGTTGGCACGAGCTGGAGTTCGAGGTCCGGTCCCCAAATGCCACCTCCCGGGGGGATGAGGACCAGTGCCGGCTGCTGGTCAGCTTGCCCTATGCCTTGGTGGCCTCCTGCCTGACCTTCTTCCTCCCGTCCACCGCCATCTCCTTCACCTACTGCCGCATCCTCCTGGCAGCCCGCAAGCAAGCGGTGCAGGTGGCTTCCCTCGCCTCCAACGTGGCCACCGCCACCGCCGACGAGACCGCGCCGCAGGTAAGGTGGCCACAGGGGTACGGGTTGGTGCCTGGGGTGTTCCTGCTGTCAGGATGGTCTTGGGGCCGGAGCTGGCAAAGGGCTTTGGCAACCAGACCGCAGGGAGGGAGATTTTGGGCAACATCCACCCCTGTGATGGGAGGATGGCGGCTCCGCGGTGTCCTCGGAGGTGCCCTGTGTCATGTCCCAGCTATGGCGTGCTTTTTGGCTGCTCGGGAGCACAGGAACAGCATGAGCAGAAGCAGAGAAATAAATTAAGATACAGGCGAAAATGCTCAGTGGCGAAAAATAAATGCAGTTTCGCCCCCCTCTTGGCTGGCGTCATCCCAGAGGGTTTTAATCTTATCTGACTTTCCACTCATAAATCTTGGCCATGGTGGGCGTGAGACATATGGGGAGAAGGATTTTAAATAATAGCAAATACCAAATTCTAGAGAGCACCTCATTTGGAAGAGCCAGCTTCTATTTTTTGTTACCTGGTCGATAATGGGAACCCCAAAGTACCTCCACCCTCGATTGCTGGTTCAACCAGTGGGTGTGGGTTTTATAACCAAAACATGGCTGCGCTTGTTTGTATTTCTCTGGGAGAAGGTAATTGCCACTAAATCTAAGAGCTTTAATTCCCCATACTAGGCTTTATTGACCTTATATCCTACAGAGAAACAACGAACTTAATTGCCTTTAAATACCTTGATTTAGTTTGTTCTCTCTCTTCTAAGAAAGGAGCCAGGACTCCCTGACCTGGCCAGCTCTCCCACACGCGGTAAGACACACCAGACTTTCCAAAGGAAAATGAGAATCAAAGAATAAACAGGCAATATCATAAAATGTTTCATTCCCCACCCCCCCCGATGCCGGGTTTTTGGACTCTACAAACACAACCTGCCACAGCACTGCGGCTCCAGCACTGCCCCGCGCAGGCGCTGTGCTCTGCCGCAGAAAGCCAACGTCCACCCCCGTGTCTCAGCAGACACAAGTGTCCTGGCAGGTCCCCACGAGCCCTGAATCGGCTCAGGGTGAGCTGAAAACAAGGCAACAGTCAGGGAACCCTCAAGTTTCATCTTTTTAACCAGATTTTTGTTCTCTTTTTGGGCGGGAAGCTGAGTGGCAATGAGGCCTCACTTACTTATGGCAGAGGGCTGAGATAATAACTTAGATTGCAAGAACAGATAGAGTACTGAGCTAGTTATGGTGTTTGTAGGCTGAAATGTTTGACGTCCTGCTTTTAAAAATATAATTAGTTTGCTGCTCTGATCAGCAGCTAGAGCTGCCTGTTTAGGGCATGCTTTATCCTTACCAAAACATTGACTAAGTTGGATTTTTCTATAAAAGAAGCGTCTTAATAAGAAAGCCCCTATTTTACAGTTAAAAAACCCCCAACTCTCAATGTTGTGGGTTTCTATTGCATCCTCGTCCTGATTTATGGTTCGGGGACTGCAGTGCTGCCATGCTCATGGCCCTTGCGAGAAGGGAAATAACGGCAGGGTTTTTTGCAGGATTTGCAGCACCAAATGCCACTTCTCTTGGGCAGGAGGCTGGCACCAGTGCCAGCGGCTCCGGCCCAGGGAGAAGCACTCTCTCACCGCCCCGTCTCCCACTGCAGGTTCCCCGCGCCCCGAGCCAGCCCATGGCCAGCAGTGAGAGCAGGAGGTTCACCAACAAGCACAGCAAGAAGGCGCTGAAGGCCAGCCTGACGCTGGGCATCCTCCTGGGCATGTTCTTTGTGGCTTGGCTCCCCTTCTTTGTCACCAACATGACGCAGGTAAGCACCTGTGGGTTTTTTTATGTCAGGTTTTCAAAAGCCTTTCACGTTGAATCCAGCTGGGTTGGATCTCAGATGCCTGCAGGTCTTGCTGGAAAGCCTCTGGGACCAAAGATGCAATTTCCCCAGGGAGCAACGGCAAGGAAAAACCCTTCAAAAGAGTTTTGGAGGGTTCCTTCGAAAGGAAAACGTTGGCATGCCTGGGAAACCGCTCTGGATCGGGGCTGAGGTGGGAGACGCCGCTAACCCTTGCCGTGTCCCCCTGCCAGGCAGTCTGCAGCTGCGTCCCGGCTGGCTTCTTTGACGTGCTCACCTGGCTCGGGTACTGCAACAGCACCATGAACCCCATCATCTACCCGCTCTTCATGAGGGACTTCAAGAGGGCCATGGGCAAATACCTGCCCTGCTGCCGGCGCTCGGGGGAGCCCCGTCCCAGTGCCATCTCCCTCTCCATGAGGAACTCCAACAGCGGACCCCACGCTGCCACCTCCCTCAAGAACGTCCTCACTTTGCAGGCTGAGACTGACTCGGTTGACTCCGGGATGCTGGGGAATGAACACGGCCTGCTGCCGGCCACCAATGCCCCCCCAGCTATCCCGGTCCCTGGCACCCACTCGGTCAACCTTTTCACCACGGAGCCCCCGGAGGCAGAGCTGCAGCGCAAGCAGCTCGGCACCCCTGTGGCCTGAGTGAGGCCGTCCGTGGGGCTACGGCCAGGGGGAGATGCCAACGGGGGCGTTACGGACCTCTGCGTGCTGGGAAGGATCCCCCAGCACAATGCAAACTCTCCAGAGGGCCGGTTTGCCGCACGACGTCTCCCTGCCCACACATTGCTGTTCGATGCCCTCTTCAAACGCAATGTACATCTCCCCGGAGAAGACGTCATCACCGAGCACTTCTGCGGGTAGGTTTAAACAGTGCAAAGCCACGTTTTACTGCTGAATTAATCTGCCTTGTTTATCTCTCTTTCCATCCCTCCTTTGCTCACTGTCACCAATCCCTCACCCTTCTCCAAGAGCTGCTTCTCGTGGCCTTTCTCATCTCTGGTTAGTCTGAACCTCGGACTCCAGACTCTTCCGCCAGCTTACGTCTGCCTAAATTTAAACCAAGGCTTGGTCTTCAGCTTCCACTCGCACAGCTCAGCAGATCACCTCTATCTTCCCAAGTGCACCCCGAGGACCAGCGGAAACCACATCCCGTGACCCACGGACGAGAGGTTTGGGGCTGCTTCAGTCCACAGAACATCACGCCTTCTTGGAGTTTAATTTCCTCCCCTGATTTGGGCCGTATCTGTCTCAGTTTCCTGCGAAAGTGGTGAGTTGCAACCCAGTGAAACCATCGTGTTTAATCATGAACAGCCGGCACTACGGGGGATTAAATTTGATGCAAAATGTTCAACGCTGCTCTTTGGATATTCAGCAAGGGTGTGGGTGTTCGCCTTGTTTGTGGCGCTGTGGGTATCCTGACAGTAGTAAGTGACGGAATAAGCTTCCCTTTAGATTTCATCCTACAGCTTCCTATTTTTGGCATATGACCATCACACTGCTCTGACAATCTGTCAATTTTTAGATGATGCAATTAGAAAATATACTTTTTTTCCCCCCCTTCAAATTCAGAATCTAAACAAATATTGCCTTTTACACGACCATGCGAGCCCCCGTTGACCTCCTCATAGCCATCAGCAGAGAGAATAGTGAGTAATATGCTAAGTGGGCACTTAAATAAAATAAAACAACAAATGCTTTTAGCAAATTCTTCCTCAAGTGCCTTTCAGCTGCAGGGAGGGGTTGGTAGCTGGTTGCAGCGCCCTCCCTGCGCTCGCACCCTGCAAGCCTCGCAGCCTGTTTGCCAGCTCACGCTAACGCGTTTGATCGTGCTCCTGAAGCTCGCGGTTACACAAACGACTACAAAACATCCCGAGGATACAGGATGCTGGAAGAAGCAGCCACACGCCAAGCAAGATTCATTTAGTTTTCTTTCCACGTTGCCCACGTATGTTCTGGAGCTGAACAAGTGTTTTTATGACTAACTTGACATTTATTTGCTACAAATCCCCTTGCAACCGACGGCTGGCCCAGCGGTCAGTGATGAATGACTGTGACAAGTGGAGGACTGAGCACGGGTTCAAACATCAAACCAGTTGATACATTTTCGCCACATCTGTGGAGAGATAAGTTGGGTTTGGTAGCAAGCAGAAAGATAAATATGTACATCTTTCCACAATGGCTTTATATAAAAACATACTTTGACTACAACTCTGGTTAAAAAGTAGAACAATACATGACAAACTCCAAAAGTCCATTAGGTAACCACGTCAGCAGACAGAGGCTTCAGGAGATGGACAAAGAGAGACTGCTTCAAGCCAAATGCTCAAAAGCAATAATACGTTACTCTCTCATCAAGCCAATTCTTTGTAATAAGGTCCTTGCTTGTGGACAAATCCCCCGATGCAGGAGAAAAATCATATCGAAACCTGGCAGCACTAATGCCGACCAGTGGAAGGGGCCCCTCGCTGCAGGATCCCACAGCCTGTCTCAGACGTCTCCCATGGCTCTGCAGCGAGGTGCCGCTCCAGAATCAGAGCTGAGCAGGCCCGAGCCCCCTGCAGCGGACGGAGTTGGGGAGAGGAAAAGTGGGGCGCCATACCCAAAGCCGCTGTGCACAGCCAGGTCCTGCTGCTGCCCCCAGAAACAGCCGCGTTTCCAACTTCGTGAGAAATAATCTGCAGGTAAGGTTTGCAGAAAGCTAGGGAGAGAAAGGAGAGGTGGTTATTAAACTACCCGCTGGCATGGCGAGGGAGGAGGAGGACTCCATGAGAACCGCAATTGGAAGCTGCAATCGTGCTATTTCCCCTCTCATGAGCCAACGAGACCTCCCAGACCTGGGTGCGGGAAGGCATTTATACCAAACCACACTGCTCTTAAAGCAGAGTAACACAGAGCTGTTCTCAGAAGGGGGCTTATCCTCCTGCCACGTTCTTGCTGGATCGCATTTTCTTGGGCTGAGCAGCAAAATAGGCCAGAAAAGGACCTTTTACGGCAGACGCGGGTCTGTCCCCTACGGTTTGGAGGGCTCTGCGTGGCAGGGGATGTAAAGCAGGGTCCCACCCTCTAGTTTGAGTCTGAGGGCGAAGAGAGTGCATGCCAATTCGCTTTTACGGAAGGAGGTAGAAATCAGATTCCTGATTATCCTATGCCAAGTATTGGTGTTATTCTAAGCCAATTAAAAATAAGGCTAGAGGGGGCTTTTAAGGCTGGAGATGTGCGTGGGGGACAAAACGAAAAGTCTCTGTGGGTTGCTGGCTTGCAAAGCGTGGCAGGAAGTTTCACAAAGTAATAAATCATAAAAAGCCCACTCTGTTTCTTCTGCTGTCTTTCACCTAGGGACTCAAAGCATGTTTCTAATAGTAATAACGCCTTGAACACTCATCGCCCTCAGCTTGCAAATAGGGAAACAGTCGTCTTGATTGGGAAGTGCCCAAGCCTTGGCAGCAAACCAGCAGCAGCAGGAGAAGGAAGCCAGGTACGCTGAGCCTTTCCCCTCCCCGGCTAGCAGAGCCAAAGCGCGGGCGCTGAGACGTACGGAGCTGGGCAGCCAGAGCCTGCAACACACCTGCTCACGTGAAAACCAAACACCAAATTGACCATTGGTGGAAAAATGTTTTTAATTTCCTAGTGACGAGTCCCTCTCCACGATATGCTTAAAAATACCCACAGAACCACCTGCTTTCCCAGGAGTTATGTAGCAGAGATGCAGTCCCTAATGGTGACAGCTGCTTCCCTTGAGAATAAACCCAGTTTGTGCGAGGAGGGAAGTGCCATCGCTTCCTGATGAGCAATGCCGATTCAGGCATGAATTGGCCCTCTCTTGTCCATGGGAGATGCTGTGGGTGGCTGCTCTGAAAGCTTTGATCCAGTGACATGCCAGTGCCACTCGCTCCAGGCTCTCAGGAGGGTCTGAAAACTGCAGCTACAGCTCTGCCAGCTCGACCGATACTCCTTTGGGAGTCCCAGTGCAACCCACAGTGCTTTGAAAGTGGTTTTATTGCTGGCTGAGCATCTCTGCCCAACACGAAGAGCTCTAATTTGCTCCTTCGCCTGCTGCCTGTTTCTTCCTGTCCCTGCTGTTTGAACAGTCTGGGCAGGGGAGCAAAGCTTCTCCCGAGAGGCAGCTGGGGGAGTCACGGTGGTGAGCAAGGCCAGCTGGGAGAGCCTCACCGCCAGCCGCATCCTCCTCTTGCATGGTGTTTTCCTCTTCCCCAGTCTCGCTGCCTGCCTTCTGCTGTGATTTCTTGGCTAGAGGGGAGAAAAGGCTGCTGCTGCCCTTCTCTTCCTGCCGACAGTCCTTGGTTTTAATGCCCACAGCTTTTAGGATCGTGTCCATTTGCTTCATGTAGTCCAGGTGGCCATTTACCTGCAAGCACCAAAAAGAGTCCTGTTAGTGGGGAAGCTGCTGGGAAGCCAGCTCAGCCGAGTCATTCATCCCAAAAGCCACTGCTGCCATGAGAGTTGGTTTGAGCTCTGAAAGGCTGAAAGAAGGAGGATGAAAAATGCAGGTATCCATTGACTAAGCTGAACTGGCCGCACCCTTTGTGGCACACGCTGATGCCAGATTACTTGTCCTCTAAGATGTGTATGCTTAAATGCTTGGACATTGCTGAGTTACAAAACCCCAGATTCTGGGTGCCACAAGGGTAAGGGAGGAGGTGATCTGCCATGGCTAGAGACACCCAGGTAGGATACAAGTTGTCTTAGTTAACTCCCTGTTCTCCGCTAAATCACCTGTCCTCCCTGTGCCTTAGCTCCTTCGTAAAAGCAAAGACTATCT
This sequence comes from Sula dactylatra, assembly GCA_013389905.1. NCBI lineage: Eukaryota > Metazoa > Chordata > Aves > Suliformes > Sulidae > Sula > Sula dactylatra. The sequence continues at coordinate 155,776 of WEKW01028916.1, read as the reverse complement.
TACTTAAATTAGGTTATAGTCATTAAATCTCCAACAGCTACCAAGTGTGTTAAGGTTCTTGGCTGGAAGGCGCACTGATCTGTCCCACACCATATAAAACTGGGAGCCTGAGAGTTATGGGTTCATAAACCAAATTAAAGTCAACAATATGTGCAAAACCCCACACATTTTTATTGTAAGGTGATTTCCATGGCAAGATAAACCCTTCTGAGATGGATGTTGGAACGCCCTCTTCCAGTCAGGGCACAGGAGGGAGAACAAACCTCCTCTGCAGGTTATTATTGTCATACACTAAAGGCTGCCTGGCTGGAAAGGCAGAAACTGCCTCCTCTGTTTCAGGCGTCCTGTGCGAGCGGAGCGTTTGAAGTAACAACAGCTGAGATCCTACTAGAGACCAGCCTTCGGGTCTCCTTTGCTGTTGTACTCCAAAGATTCAGGGGTATGATTTGCATCCTAAGATATCCCCCCTAAGGAAGATGCTGTCTGCTCGTACAAGACGGTAAGAGCTCTTTGCAGAGCTCTGCAAATAAACCCAGCCATGGACCCTCTGCTCACCTCCTTGCCAGCTCAGTCTGACAGCCTGGCTGATGCCTGGGCAGTCCTTCCTCGCTCTGCCAGCAACCAGGGTTCCCAGCACACCTCTACCCAAACCTAAAGCAAACCTCCTTTCCCACACGGGCACAGTACAAACCTCCTAGCTGTTTGCGTGAAGCAGCTTTTGAGTGGTAACATTTGGATGCACTTAGGACTTGGAGCAAAATGAAGGATTTAATCAGCACATTAGTAATGCAATATGCAACTTAATCAGACCAGATGGTTCAACAGGCTCTTGATGTTTTGAACAGATTAGTTAATTAAAATAACCATTGAAGGACTAAGGGACTGGCTGTTAAGATGTGTACATTGTTCTCTGAGAAAGTATAAACCTTTTACTACTCAGCAGGGGGACTTGGTGCCAAAGAAGTGAGCACAGTGTTGGACAAGGTGGAGAGAAGCAAGAAGGAACTGGACTTACTGGGAAGGGTTGCTGAAGTCTCTTGGTTTGCTATGTTCTGAAACCTCTACAGTCATCACAATCTGCCTGCCCTGGTCAGCGCTTGGGGATTTCTCAGCTGGTTACGTTACTTAGTCATTAGTCAGAGAGAACCAATTTCCTCTGCCACTCTAAGGCCTAGATTTTCATAACTCCTCAGTATCCAGCAGCTTCCACGGAAACAACTGGGAATTCCTCTTCCCTGAGCACCACGATCACTGAGAGACACTGGGTATGAGCAGTTCTGAAGAGCTGAGCCTTTTCTCACACAGCTAGAAGAGAAGCTGAGACCTCCTGAAAGTCATCTGTCCCTTACTGCAGGTCTGCTAAGACCACTAAATCCCTTCAAGGGATCCCTTCAAGGATCCTTCACTGCTGTTTCCAGGATAGCCCAGGAGAGGATTCCATAAAGCCAGACCAATGCAAGTCCTGAGAGGCGTAAGAGGAGGTAGGACTCCTTCTCTGCTATACTGTGACATTAAGTACTGAGCCATCAGCAAAAGAACAGTGAACAAATTGCCCTGGTACTTTAAAGCTGTGAAGCCATCCTGGTGGGAAAAATTCAGCAATTCCATCTCTCAGAAGCCTGTTTTCATCCACAATCTGAAAAGCTGAATTCCTCCGCTGGGTAAGCAGTGCTGGAGAAGGGATGCGAACATCTACAGCACTGTAAGGGACAATAAAAACTTTAAAGGGAAATAAACAATTGTTTGAATATTTATCAGAACAAAGTGCAGGAGGAATTTGAGAATAAATGGAATATAAAAGTGTTCTTGTAACAACAGCAAATAATATTTATGCTTGGTATGAGGAAATGAAAGCAGCGGAGTAGGTTTCTCAGTGTGCTAAGGTGACTTCTCCCCTGTTGTGTCTGATTTTATGGTTGCTTTGACTCGTTGGAAAACACAAGCTGGCTGCCTATATCACTAATTCTGCTGCAGGGTTACAGCACTGCACAGGAAGATCTCCAGAGGACTACAGATGATAGCGTTGTTCAGGTAGATCGATCAGTCAGCTGAAAGGAGCCGTCAGTTCAGTAAGTGTGGAAAGGTTTTCAAGTTTGAATCCACCCAAATGCATCAAAAATGTCATTTAGCATAATCAGCTGCATCTATTAAATTCAAATGGAAGTCTTTTTATTTGGTACAATAAGTGCCTCTGGTTACAGTGTCATAAAAAACCAGTTCAGTTTATGGGAGCTTTGAAAAGAAATAATGCCACCCCTGGGCCTGCAGCCAGCCCGCTGGCGGAGGCTGTACCAAGGCGAGCTGTGAGTTCTGCAGCACAGATGCTGCTCTCCCTATTAATGACAGCAGTTCTAGGTGGAGAGGGGCAGGGGACGGAGATCAGCGTGTCTGAGAAGAGATGATAATGGAATCAATTTGCAGTTACACAGGAAGCCAGTACAATCTCCACGGCACCACTCAGTTGCCTTTGCGGTTGGTTTTACCCAGCATTGCAAAAGAACAGATAAAGCACCAATGCAGCATCCACCCAGCTCTTTAGGACAGAGGAAGAATCCCGACTTCTCTCCAGTTTTGAGCTGGAGGAATGCAAGGTGTACCCCAGGGCCCTGAGGGGGTGCCCATGGAGCCTGCCAAGAGGCAGACAGAGAAAGGACCTGGGAGGAAGGAGATACTACATACGATCCTGGCTCTGCCATGGACTCACATAAGCACAGGCAAGACTCTTACTTCATCACAACACTGGGTATCACAATGACGTTACTCTGCTCGATATGGCAGAAGTTGCCAACTCCAGAGCCAACTCTTGTAAGATCCTGTCCAGCTTCCTTCAAGAAAAGCTCCTCCACCTGCTCTGAAGCCTGGCACAGCTCGCCAAGCTGTTTGCTTTGCAGGGCTGCGTAATTTGCAAGAGCTCACCTGAAAGTCCCTTGGCCTCTCTGCTACCTGCAGGGGGAAATAAAGGACAGAGCAGCTGGGCTATGCCTTCTTCCTGCTCTCCTTGACCAAACATCCCATGGATTCACAGAGAATTACTGAGCAGCAAGGGAGGCATGCAGCGTGAGCAGAGGGTGCGTGGGTACCCTCTGCAAGTCACAGGAGTGCGGGTCATTAACACCGCTGAGGATTTCACCACTTTGATTTGTTTTGAGCCCAAAGAGCAACTTTATCATGCAGGAAAAAGATACCCTCAGGTTTAAACATCTCTCCAGAGTCTTCGTTATTTCAGCAGGAGCAGTAATGACTACCTTGGAGGGCATCACAGTTGCAGGATTTCCTTTTGACAAATACTAGCTGTTTTAATAGAAAACAGTATTTTGTGGGGAGTGAAAAGAGTTAATAGAGTGAGCTGCAGTTCCTGAAGCTCAGATAATAATCACACCTCACTTTTCAGCAGCCCTTTCTTCCCACTGGTGTGTCAGACACTTTGTGTACACACATAATGAAATGCAAACTGCCTCTGGGTGGCATATCTCAATAGAGCCAGCTCAGCAGCTTTTGTTATTGCCAGTTCAGCTCTCAGGTTTACTCTCTGTTTCCAAAAGCAGCAGTGAATTTTTCATTCAGGAGGAGAACCAGAGTGCAACCCTGTGCTCTGAAATAAACTGCCAGCCAGTTCTGGGGTAGTGTTGGTAAAGAAGGGAAGAAACTCAAATGCTGCTGTTGCTTTCCAAAAAACCCCTCAGCTCTGGATACTGCCTCCAAACCCGTGCAGCCCTCCTCTTCCAGATGGCGGCAAAAACTGATTGATGAGAGGACTCCTAAGCTGGCAGGCTCCTCTGGGCAGCGTTATACCCACATGTCAGCGTAAGCCTTAATTCAGAGTGCTGGCTATGTCCTCCATGATGGAGGGCATTCAGCCTGGCAGAAAATGTCCTGTTTTCCACAGTTTTCTGGAAGCTTATGGCAAAGACCAAAGGCTGCTCAGGCAGGGGAATATGGCTGGGCCTGGCAGAGGCCAGTGGCAGAGCAGATTCCCATAGTGAGAACCAGAAGAACATTAAACAAACCTTGAAAGAGGCTGTGGCTGAATGAAGTTAAAATAGAAATAAAATTCTTCCGTTTGGGTTCTTAGGAAATTATGTTTTCCAAAAGGGAGGACAGTGAACATGTCCACTAATTCAGAAGCTGGAATTTAAATGGATTTATTAAAAAATGTGAATTTGGCACCTGTGGCAGGTCCCTCCTTGCACTATAGGTATATACTGAGCGTTAGCGGTTCCGGCTTCCAGCAGAAGAGAAGCTAATAAAAATATATTTGAAGAAAACTTTATAGAGCTGAATTTATTTTGAAAATACTGTCAATGTAATCTGCATTATTCCTCTTTAATGTTTCTATTTCTGCTCTGAAAAACTGAGGGAATAAAGACGGGAGCATGATTCAGCTGAAGCGAATAGGCTTTGCTTCTAAATCATCCCTTTGCACAATTACAATTCTTGTGAATCGAATAAGTCACTCAATTCTTAATTTTCTTCTCGCTTAAAAACCTAACTTGACCAGTAAAGTTCTCCTTTAATTACAGTGGCGTTTCTTGAGCAAGGCTGTAATTTTTACGTGCAATCATCTTCTGGCCACAACTTATTGATCAAGTCATTCTTGCCTCTGGGGCGATCGCTGTGGGACGTTACCCTCAGACAGCACTCAAGCCAACTTCGCACCAATGTGGCAACTTTTTCCAAGGACTTTTTCCGTCAAAGTTTGATACGTTTTGTAGGAACATGTCGATGTTGAAAGTTCTGAGTAAACACTGGGTTTTTTGCTGGAGTCGTCCACTGCTGAAAAATTCCACCAGCTTTACTCTCAATCTCCTGCCACCAATGCCAAGAGGACTGTATGTTGGAGAGGAGTAAAATACAGCATATAACAAGAAAACAGAGGAAGTAAATGGAGGAAACAAGTTTTGGAAGCCTGAAGCCCGAAGGGGGTGAGATGGAGAGCAGCTGTACGTCAGCGATGACGGGCGGGACAAAGTTAGGAAGAAGGAGCTTCATAAATTCTGGATTAATAAGAAAGCCCTTGAAAGAGTTGCAAGGGAAAGGTGCCTTCACTGACATCCTTCTGCTGATAGGTAACGCACTCCGCTAACCAAGCCAGCCAGCTGAAGGCAACAGCTGCTTCCATGAATTTTTCAACTGTTTGCAGAGCTGCTGTTGACTATTTTTTTGCTGATGCTCTCACTGACGACTGCCAGAAGTGGAATTGGTTCTTTTCTTTAGCTATTAGGCTGGTGCCTGAACACTGAAGACTCTTTCCAGCTATGTCAAAGTTGCAAAACATGCCAATCACTTTTAAGGTGGCTATAATCAAATACTTATTTTTTGGTGATAATCCAAGTGGAAATTATTTAAATTAGATGGCATAAAGAATGTTTTAAAAGGCCCAGCATAAACTGTGCATATAATTATCACCAGGGAATAATCTGAACATAATCTCTCAGGCCTCAGAGGAAAAGAGGTCCCCAAAAATATAGACTGGATCGAAATACCAAACTGGACTGTTCCTAAAAATAGCTTGGGGGACCCAGATAACTGACATAATAAACTACAGAAGTCCACTAGTGATCCAAAATATCCGCTGTATTGATCAAGCCAGGAATGTGGAGAATTTTTCAAGAGTCCACATGAAAACACTGAGATGAGATTCCGTCATCAGTCAGGATGATACAATAGGGCCTGCCTGCAGCAGAGGAAGACTGCCTCTAACACCCAAAGGGACTGATCACCCTTCCTCTCCCCATCTTGCTCTGGGAACACACCAGATTTGGCAGCTGAAACGTTACCAGCTTTGCAGCTTTCAAACCAGCTTCTCAGCTCAATGCCATGAAACAAGATTGCTTTTGGTTAACTGTGGGAATTTTTGCCATCTTTGGGGACAATGACCTGTTCTCAGCTTATTCGTCCCTTAATCTCCTTTATGAGTCGATGGTAATAACGTACCCGGGCAAGAAGTCCTGGGCATGTGGGAAATTTCAACAGCTTTGGAGTAGTGCAGCATCTCTCCTTAGCGATGCCATCTCCTACAAATCCATCACACTGGGGCCTGCAGCAAGTTTAAGACCTTACCTTACCCTAGTGTCACTGGGGCAGCAGGCAGTGATAAGCTTCACGGTATTTCAGCTGCATTCAGCTATTATCAGTAACACATGCTGTTGTAACTCCAAGATCTCAAACACATTAGCTGAAACTGTGCTACAGGAGAAAACCTCACGTACACAATGTGTCAGCTCAGTCAGTCTTCCCCTTGATTAACACTTTTATTTGGATGTTGCAACTGAATTTTCTTTCCATGTTAGCTGAAAACGTTAGAAACGAAGCTCAAAACTGAATACAAAAATTATACAGAATTAGTGTTCGTGTTCTAACATAAGACAGGAAATAGAAAGCTAAATTCTCTATCCGTAATTCACCTTATTGTGCTTTGTGGAGCCACTGTTGCAGAACCAAACATTATTAACACTACTTAGGAGAAACTCCTACCGCTTCTGCTGGCAGTTTTGCTCGAGGCAGGTCTGTGTGATCGTGATAGCTGCTTGCAAAGTCAACAGCTACAAACCTGTTCACTGCAAACCTGTCAAGAACGGGGTCCGCAATGTCTGGCTTTGCAAGAACAGTCCTATTTTCAAATGCAAGGTGCTCTAATGGGTAAAGCTTAAAGGAAAGTCTGTAAAAGGTGGTAAGTGACGCAAATTGTTATGCTCCATGGGAGAAAGACATAATGGTATAAAAACTTTGCTGGTTACTCAAATGGAATAACAAATTTCCTATACTGAATTGTATTAGATGTAAACATAAAATACCCATAAGTCTTTCTAAAATGTGGCACTTGGTAAACCTAGCTTTTCTGAAGGAGAGGGGTGCAGTCCCAGAAATTCAGCTTTGCCCCTGGTAGTTGGGGTGCCCGAACACTGTATGCACTTGAACAGATGTTGTGGAAACCCACCACGAAATGATACACACGTGTTCCAGGCACAGTGGAGGAGATGGGAAAATGACTTCTATAAATCTGCAGGAAGGCCACACTGTTATGGCACCACGCTGCTCCTGAGTGGCAGTGTGTTTGTGAATTTTGGCACCAGACTTACAAAATAAAGGCTCAAGGAGCACTATAAAATGGTTCTCTCTCCCTTTTAGAAGCAGCTAAATATCCCCAGCCTCCCAAAGAGTACATCAGGACCAAGCCATACATCTGTGTTGAAGCAAGGAGGGACATCAGCCTTTGAGTTTTTGTCTGCCATAACACAAAAACAAACTGCAAATTATTAACGACTCCATTTGCACTTTTTTGGAAAAGCTTTTTCAGTTTCTTCCTCTGTTCTAACATATTGACATTGCCAGCAGCCTCTGCTTGGATCCCAAAGGGAAAAATGTATTTAATAAGTATTTAATGTGTGATTTTTCAGAGCTCCCAAATCAACAGCAAGAAGGATCACAGAAAACTAAGCCACTGACGACTCCAGGGTTGCAGGGACATATGAAGAGGGAGAAATATTCCCTGTGACCTTATAGCCTAGCCGACAAATAGACTTGTTTCCACAGAGACTTGCATGTCCCCCTGATGTGAGAGAAGGCTCTCCGGGCTCCTTCAAGCCGCTGCCTGAAGCCAAGTTCTGCTCCTAGCTGTTGCACTTCTGATCCTGTTAATGCCTGTCACCATGGGAGGTGGCACTGCTCATTTCCAACAAGCAAAACAAAGGTATAATTAGACGCAGGCAAACTTTTCCTTTTGAATTCCTCAGGGTTCTTAATTAATCCACATTTCGTAACCACAACTAATTATTTATTGCAAGCCTTGGGGATACAGGGGGAAAAAACCCCACAGTTTAGTGCATTTTAGGAAAAAAGCCTGACTCACAGAAATGCCAAATCAGTAGGATTTCACAAAATTCAAACTTTTCATCTGCTTATGGTATTTATGCAGGCTGTGTACCTGCCTGGCTGGAGGCCAGACTGCCTGGAATCTGTTTGCCTTCCCTCATAATGGGAATACTAGGCCCCTCTTCCGAGAGAGCTTTCGGAAAGAGAGATCAGTCATTCTTGGTTTTTAATCATTGTCATACAGAGAGCTTTCCCACCGCTCAGTTACAGCGGCAAAGAAAAGAAGAGCTAAAAAGCTTTTGAGGTAGCTCAGAGGGAAAAAGCAAAGGTGTGCTGATGTGCGACACATTAAAAAGAAGCTCTGCTGTTTTGCCTTCCATTGTGCAGAGATGCTGCAAGAGAAGAACACGGCTGTGAAATGCATCAGCATGTTTTCTCTATGTACCTAGACTGCTCTAGAGATGAAAAAGTACCTTGTATCGTTAGTCTGTGGGCCGTACAGAGCACAGCTCTGGCACGCCAGGTGTTCGAATAAGGAGGGGTGTACTCACAGCTGGTGCGCGTGAGCACTGGTGGCAGGTAGGCAGCTGCCATCCACACAACATGTTGATGAAGCATAAGAAAAGGAGAATTTAGCTGCTATCAAATGCAGGGGAAAGGAAGGAGTTTTAAAGTCGATGCAAAACTTAATCATAGTCTAAAGATCTTTAAGACAATTTTCACATTGGACTAATGAGAGAATAGTACTGACTTCTGCAATAATTGTCATGATCCATCCATGCTCTCCACTAGACTTCCAGCCAGGCATTCCTGCTATCCCCAGGCCTGCAAGTTCATCCCTCGTTTCTGCTGTGGTAAAGCTGCCCAGAGAAACTTAAGGACTCTTCTTGACTTGTGAGCCTCCGTGAAAATGCTCTGCCTACGTTCTGACTCAGCATTTCTGCATTATTCAAATGTTAATGCAAAACATAATCTACAATATCCCATTTGAACAAACAGCAATCAGTCTAATACACTACAGCTCAATTACTTCTTTCGTCTCTGTAACAGGTGCTGTCAAATAAATCTACTGAATAAATCAGTCCCATTGTAACCATTAGGAAGGCTTTTATAACTGCATTTGCTGAGTGGGAGGACATTTTTCTCTCAGTTTTTTTACTGACAGTCAGATCAAAAACATACTAATCAGGAGAGACATGCAACAAATGCCTTGGAGGTGAACTGTTTATACAGAGGTCTCTTAGTCCTCCACTCATTTGAGGATTCTGATGCTACCACAGCAAAGAGAACCAAGCCCTTTGGATCCAGTTCAGTTTTCATCATGGGTGGACTGGAGATGCCTAAAATACTGAGGCTGCCTGCATAATATTTGCACACTGAGCACCTTTGCATCATCTGTGCTTTATTCTTCTGTCACAGCTTGTTCCTTCTTACTCCAGGCAGGAGACTCACGGGGACCTCCAGCAAGGGCATCGGCAGGGATGGAACTGGTCCCCATTATAGAAAATATCTCTATCTCTATTTCTGTTATGCTACTGCACTATATTTGCAGCAAAATCCATCTTTGCTTTCTTGCCACTTTAAAACATATTGCCCCTGAATATTTCTTTCCCCATTCTTGCTCCTTTTACTTTTAAAATGTTCATCAGAATGCACTGTATTTCTTTTCATAAAGCTCCATGGTCTGGAAAATGGATCAGAAGAATGACACCTACTTAATACAGGTTTTTCCCCCGCAGGGGTTGCTCTTTTTTCCCCCCAGTGCTCTGCAGTAAGATTAAGCAAGTGAAAGTGTCAGCTCTTTCTGAAATGAGAACAGCGCTGGGATTGTCTGTTGGCATCATGCAGCACGGATGCAGATGCACAACAATAGAAGATTAGCAGATAGCAGCTCTGCAACCATTATTCATTTAGCTGAAATGTAAATACTGCTCCTCTGGGGACGAATGGAGAGGCTGCTGCGAGCCAGGCAGGATAAAGCCTGCAGGACTCCAGGGGGTTTCAAAGTTCAGGAAGCAGAAGGTCAACAGAAAGAGGGTCTCTGCAGAGAAGTCAAAAAGAAGGGAGTAACACAGACTGAACTAATAGGAGGAGTCACCCCCGTGCCACCACAGCTTGGCATCTTTGGCCATTTTTCTTTTCATACCAGCAACAGATGTCACTGCTTGCAAGCGACTAATGGCATCTCTGGGAATGGTGAAAAAATGGATGTGGGAGCATGTGGAAATGCTAACCAAGACAGCCCAGTGAGATGCAAAGATACAAGAACAGCTACAGTGCTAGGCCATGTTTAAAAGCCTCTACTATACCACTTCCATATGGGAAGCCTATATTTTGTTCTGCAAAGTCCCTATTTTATCTGTACAGCATTAAGCCCTGTGTTTTCTGGCAAGGGCTGTACATAGCTCAGTTATAATGAATGAAATGAGCTGGTAACAGTTTGGTATTTATAGGCTCGGCGGGCTGGTGCTCCAAAAAAATCTGAAAGCACTTAGAAGTGCCTTTGGCTCCAGAGCAACGTTGACAATTCCTACCGGCTTGTGGGGACATTCAGGAGGAGTTACGGCAGGAACAATGACCGTGGAAGCATCCTGAGCTTTGTGCTGACCATCTTCCAGTCCAGTTTGCAGAGAGTGAAAAATGAGTTAAAACATTAAGAAATGGAACAACAAGATTGCACGTCCAAGATTGCTGTGAATATCAGCACACAAGCTAAGTTCTGCATGATTATCTGTGGAAAAGCTCACTCATGAGTAAAGATAAGGCAATGAGATCATTAGCTTGCTTAAGGTAATTGAGTTGAATATTGCTAGACATATAATAGAGTGGCTTATCATTAATGACACCAGATAGCTTTGAGGAAGCTGAATGTCTACTAGCCATACATGTGAATCTCTTCCTGCTGCCTGGAGACCTACACTCCAGAAAGGCAGCAGCCCAGCTCTGGACCTAGCAAACCAGCCATTGATATTGCAGAGCTTCTGTAATTACAAACCAGTAATTACAAACTGACACCACAGCGTCAATGCAGCCCAGGGGACCAAGGTACAAGGCCTGTGAGTGTGCCCCTGTCTGAACCTGAACTGTGTGGAAGGCTCCACCAAGATAAGATAGCAGGTTGCACCTGCTCCACAGTCGTGTGTTTCAGCTCCAGGTTTCCCGGCTGCTGATCTTACCTACCTGCTGATCTGGGATTGCACGACAGCAAGGTCTTTCCTGGACAATAATGGCATTTTCTGTCTCCAGTATGAGATATTTCAGAACCAATAAAACCCCAAATGTATCCAACAAGAGAGGCAAATTCTCATTATTTTGCTCAACACTGAGTGCTGGCAAGGCCAACAAAATCTATAGCGAAGTCTGAGGTGAGAGTTATCTCAAAGAAAGGACAGAGGGAGAAAGGTACATAGAAGTGCTCTCTTCAGTATCCTGTCTTCTCCTAATCAAGGAGTGTGAGGTTGCAGTGCTGCAAGCAAAGGGCAGATGGAAAAAACTGAGAATGTAAGAAGTACTACTTACTACAGACGAAAGGTCCATGTTTACCATCCTCCTGTCATCCAGGTCGACTGGCTGGAGGCCTGCCACGTTGATCTGGACAGAGGAGGTTCTGTATACAAACCCCAGCAGCCAGTCCCCCCTAGGAGCAGAGCAGAATAATAGTGAATAAATCCTGTGGCCAAACCAATGCAATATGTGACTCCTCGGACCATGAGGAGAGTGGAAGTGCCGGGAAGCACAGCGATGTCTGGAGCAAGACCTGCTGCAGCTTTGCCTGATGTAGGAATCAGAGCAGCTGCCGAATTCAGGGCAGGTTCCTGGGACACAGTAGTGTAAGTCTGAATTTAATCCTGATTCATGGGTATAGTCTTATTACATGCAGCAGCTTTAAAAATCTGACCTTTCTATTTATTTATGTATTTACTTAGAAACTGCAATACATTCACATAGTTAATCTTTTTAACGTACTATTAGGTAGAAGTTCTCCAGCCTGTAGACAGCTGTAAACGTGATGAGGCCTACAATACCAATGTTGCTGACATAATATCGACTGCAAAGCTCCTCGGAGTCCTCCTGATTTATAGGTACTGTAAAAATACATGGTTTCAATGACAGAACTAGGAAGGGTTTGTTCCCACTGCAAACTATTGCCATAAGTCACCGTGACAGTTTCAGGGTTGACTGTAGCACGGTGAGAAAAGGCAATGCGTCCTTTGGAAATATGTAATCTCTTCTCCTGCACTGAGCAACAGCACAAAATCTGGGCACCTAAATGCCACTACACTCTATAGAGTAGATTTAAGTTGGATGCGAGTGGTATTTGTACTCTGTGACGGCAGCAGGTGAAATGTGCCTGCACAGGTGGCCGTTTCTGGCTGCTCCTGTCCACTCCAAAATGGTCTATGCTAGAAGGTGTAAGTCTACACAGAGCTCTGCAAAATCTTTGCAACGCAGCCACACTACTCAGGCATTGGTTCTTTCAAAAGCTGAGCAAGTCTAACTAATTTGGTTAAGGTTTCCCACTAGGAATTTGTAACCCTGCTGTGAAATCTGATGGGACAGCTCTGACAGCTGGCTTTCACTCTCCATGTCCTTTCAGATTTCAAAACCGAAGGAGACAAGCTACACTGGACTGAAGCTTAACAAACTGGGTCCAAATCTGCAGGAAATCTATTCAATGTAATTCATCTGACCTAAATAGAGTTACTCTTAAGTGACAGAACAAGGCCACAATTTGTGTAAGCGAGAGACCACAGAAATTAGAATCAGGTGAGGTCTTACCACGAAATGTCTGTATAATACTTCTCTCATATCTAATATCCTCACATAAATTCTCCACATCTCTCAGTTACCTCCTCTAGCTGCCCTTCACGCTAATTGAATAACCCTCAAATTCAGCATCTGAGGGCTGAGTAGAGAACCAGTGCAGTGGAATTTTTCCTGACAGTCTCCTCACCTGCTTCTTACTATTTGTGAGCAACAAGCTACAATTTCTACATCATTTTTCACTCAACATTCAAGACATGGGCTTGCCAAAGCAGAGACCAACCAAATTACTGCACACACAGAGGTACAAACCCACATACTATTTCACTCCAACAGCACATGCAGGCTTTGAAGCTATAGCAAGATTGGGTTTTGGGGGTTTTTTTGTATTATAGGAAATTAAAACGCTGAGCTTTTTGCAGTGAAATTGATTTTTGTATAACAGGGAGGAATGATATTTGCCAGGGCAAATTCAGTTATAGGCATCAATTGCTATCACTTATGGCTTCTTGGAGGAACACAGAAGCACTCCCAAGGAGGCAGCAACTGCTTTTTCCTTAAGTCACATGAAGAAATACTGTAACTGGTGTGCACATCCAGCATCCATAAAACTTCCTGTGATCCAAAAAGGACAAAAGCAAACATTTTCAGCCTGACAGATGGGATTAATAATCTGTTGTTTTAATCTTGAATGCATTTAGTTCTTTTATTTAGTTCTTCTTTGTAAATTAATATACTCTGTTAGACGCACAGTAATACAATATTTCCTCATCTTAGCCGTATGTACGTAGGCATCCATATGTGTGTGTGTATGGGAAGCACCAACAGCATTTTCAGTTGTCCTTGACCTGAGGGCTCACAGCTTTACAAGCTGTCTTGACTTGCAGTTACCTGTTCTTTGCTAATCTTCTTGCCTGGCTATTTCTCAGTTTATTTTCCCATGCTCTTAGTCTTCCCTGCTTCATTCCTTCGTTTTAATTTCCCCTCTTCTAATTGTGCTGGTAAGCAATGTTCTTGTCACAATTATATTCCAATACATAGTCATTAGATTTGATACTGTCACTTGAATTCTTAATAGCTTTTATAAGATTGCTTCACCTGTTTCGTGCCTCTGAATCTCCTTCTTCTCACCCAGCAGCTCTCACAACTCTGCAGAGCAGTTGCCTGCGCAGTTTTGAAAGGCTGCTATTTGGTTTCAAGGTAACCTTTCTATTCTTTCACATCCTTAGTAAATTTGCTGCAGCTATCCCAGCTATACCTCCTTTGTAAGTAAAATATCTTGTTCATGTGGACTATCTTGACCAGAAACTGGCTCTAGAGATAAAAAAATCTTCAATCTGCTTGAGCTCCTTCCTTTCCACTGCAATTTTCACATCTTGTTCCCCATAAGCAGCCCCTAGAGAATTGTATCTGAAAGCTTTTATAGATTCTAATTCACATTCTTTAACTGTCAGTGAACTTAACGGCCGTATTTATAGTCCTTTAGATAAAGCTGAGCTTTGAAGAGGCCTTAGAATATGTCAAATTATGCACACAACACACTGACGCAGATTTAAGCTGCCAGGGTGATACAACACTGCCACAGTTTGAACAGGTCCTACATATTGAGCACCTCAGGCTTCCAGTGTAACTATGCATTGCAAACAGCCAAGAGCTGGAGACAGAACAGCCTTCAGGTGTTTCCTGAAGGCTGTCATCTCCCGTTAATCTAAGGGACAGGCCACCCGAGGGAAGAGGCTCCGCAACTGCTACCTCTGGCGCTACTGAATCAACGTACTCAACCAGCTGAACAGTGAATTATTCACTTACAAAATGTTTAAAAGGGATAAATGTACAAAATCATCTCAAAGTGACACTAGGTTAATGAAGCAGGGGACTGAGCACGTACAAACCTGCAATAACCGTTTATGATCCTGCCCGACACCACTTTTGTGATAGCTTTCCAGTACTTGGCTTCCCCTTCCACTGGAGCTCCCAGTAAGACCACATCTTCAATGATCCCTTGAGAATCTATTAAGAAGAAAGCAGAACAGCTCAGATTTAGAAGATGGATCAGAAAAGATATCTTTACACATACACGAAGGAGGGCTATGTTCCGAAGTGCACTACAGAAAAATCATAGTGTCTGTGGTTTAAATTTTAAAGACAGAAACAACAGAAAGGAGGATCTTCAACATCATTTTGCGTAAATGTTAAGTGTCCGCAGTTCCAGCTGGAGTCAGCAAATGTGAAAATTAAAGGTCTTGAGACAGTGAAAGGAACTAGGCTGATGGCAAGAGGGAGAGGTGGCCTGGCCTCTGTCCAGAAAGATGCAGTTCAAGCAGCAAACCCGTGGAAAGTTCCTTCCACACACCTATTGCCCTGGGTTTGCACAGAGCTGAACTATTATGCTTCGAAACAGGTGAAAGGGACTGACATTCCACATAGCAAGCAAATGTTGTCATATATTAAGCGTGATAAACTCTCCCCACAACCAGTCCTTAGAGCTGAGTTCATTAAAAACATGACTTGCACACGCAACAGAAAACTCCCAAATTCTTAATATTGATTGGGAACTAGCAACAGTGAAGGCATTTGCCAACACGAAGTGATAATTTATCAAACTGGCCTGATTTTCTTGAGGGCACTTTAACTTAAATGCCCGAGGCATGATTTGCTGAAAAGGAATGTTGACTTTTAAGCATAATAAATCTTCCCCTCTTATCAGACAGCTGCAGTAGAAATAATGATTGAGTGAAAAATATTGGGCAGCTTTACTACTTTCCTAAACTCCTAAACAACGTATTAATATCTACTCATAAATCTTCCTTGTAAAGAGAGATCAAGCACCTGATGCCAGAGCAGTTAAAGGAAATTCGCAGCAGTGCATGGCTTGGGAGACTCGTGGGCATAGCATGCCAAATTCGTGCTCTCCACCTGCGGGAGACCAGCACGTACAAGATGTGAGCGAAACCATTCTTGGCCTGGCATTCACAGTTTGTAAAATAACAAGCTGAAGTTTATGGGGAAGTGAAAGTGAGAATGACTGCATACCACATCAAGTTGTGAAGGAAAGGTGCTGCCTGGCTAGACTTGTACATCAACTGGTTTTCTTTCCCTAATAGCAGTCAAAGACTTGGAGCTGCCTGTAGTGCCTGCATCTTTCTCTGCAGTGTAAATCCCAGTGCCTGACAACAATCCAAAAGAGCTCTCATGGTATTATTTCTTATTGCAAAGCAAATTTTGCACCAATCAAGAGAACAGCAAAGAGCAATTCAATTTTGTTAGTGTGATCGGTGAGCAATAAAGTCCTGTTCCCATAATCATGGGCAATGAAAAAGAAACCCAGAGCCCTGAGAATGGGGAGCTCGTTCCAACCAAGGTACTAAATTCCATGGCCACAGCATGAGCCAACTGAATAAACAAACAGCTAATTCATCAGGATCCTGAACATTTGGGTAAGGTATTGGAAGCTTTTGTTTCTCCAGTCCTTTGTACAGCTTATTTCCTGCTCAGAACAA
This sequence comes from Sula dactylatra, assembly GCA_013389905.1. NCBI lineage: Eukaryota > Metazoa > Chordata > Aves > Suliformes > Sulidae > Sula > Sula dactylatra. The sequence continues at coordinate 139,700 of WEKW01028916.1, read as the reverse complement.
AAATGTTTAGCCTTGGCTGAAAAAATACTCATTTTCTTCGATCGTTGACCGAGGGGGACAGAAACCTCAGAACAGATCACTGGCCTACGTAGTCACTGACACTCTAGAGAAATTAAATGTATTTCACAGTTTGCAAATCTTTTATACGATGAAGAATAATAAAGACTGCACAGCAGGAGGGGAAAAAAAAAAGCAATTACTGATGGGCAAAAAATTAAAAACTGATAAGCTGATTTGTCCAGAAAAGGTGCAGAAGGTACAAGCTGACCCAGAGGCCATAACCAGACTTTGGGAGCTAGGCTTTGCTGTGTCTTTGGGGTACAACTCGCTGGGCAAAGAGGAAAGCATCTCATCAAGTTAGTCCTCTTTTCAGAGAACAGGGTGGATTTAGTGCTCTCTGGGCAGCGTACAGATGCAGCGCCAAGGACAGTGTTTCACAGCAGAGTTCAGCAGCAGAATTCCCGATACCTAACCACAGCAGAGATGATAACCCAGTGGCGATACTGGTCACACATGTGATTCTGTAGGACGCCGGGATCAGTATTAGACAAATATGTAATGTGTGATACCTCACTCCTATCAAGCGCAGTATGGCTTCAAGGTTCAGGTTCAGGCCATTATCAATTTTCATGAGTTTATACTTCTTGTTTACTAAAACACATGGGAATTGTGATAAAGAAATCAGACCGATGGTCATCCCATGTAGTAGCTTGTCTCTGAGGGTTCATTACTATGTCTTCCCCCATATGTCATTTTCTGGAAATCTACTAAGCCCTGGCTTCCAAAGTCATTTGTGATGAAGTATCCCAAGGGTTATTTAATAGCTTTGCAGAAGAGTATTTTCTTTTAACAGAATTTGAGTTTCTGCCATGGTGTTTCACCGGATAATCCACAATCAGTTATTTGTCCTCCAAAATGCCACTGCCATCTGGATACAAAAGGCCTGCATGACTAGGCCTTGTATTTCTTTTGTGTGAGACATCCAAGTCCAAACCCAAATCAGTCTCAGATGTCCCAGGTCCCAGCTCCATTCCTTCTGTGGCTTGCACTGGAATGTGCATGTGAAGAACGCCTTGGCAATCTGCGTGAAACATGCTGCTTTTCATCTCGCAAAGAGCTCAGCTTTCATAATTCAATTAAGGAACTGAAAAATTAGTGTACAGTGGGGAGCTGCTATGATACATAATTACGATGCTTAGATTTCTTTAGAATGGCAGCCAACCTTAAAGACCCCTAATGATTTCCTTTCACGTATTACTTAGCTATGGTCCCATGTTATTCCAGCGAGAGACTGCAGACTGTTAAATAAAAGCCTGAAAATATCTCCGCCCCTGGCATTCTTAGGACACAAAAAGAGCAGATCTAGGGCTAGATTAGGATCTGGGTTCTGGCTTCAGTGTAACTCCATTAGGATCATTCTGGATTTAATTAGATTTATTTTGAGAACAGAATTGCTGTGTTTGAGGACTTCCATCTTCAACCAGAAGTGAAGTTCTGGTACACAGCTGTTGCCAGAAACAATGCTGGTCTTCTCCGTCCTCACTTGACTCTCTTCCCACCTTCTTGGACTTTACTGAACTTTTTCCTTTATAAAGCTCCTTATTCATTAGCGGCTTTTTGTGAGGCTAAATGGTTAATGAATTAAATTAGCTATGTAGGGGGGAAGGCAGGCTGCACGCACACACTCACTACTGACTCAACTCCAAGATGCAATTTACATCAACTGATCGTAATTATTTTATTCTTTTTCTAAATTAAAAATAGAATCTATTAATAAACAGAACCACAACGAGTAATAAATTGACAGATGGTTTTATACTTGACTTTGGGGAAAAATTACCATGAAAATAGCAGATGACAGTGGCATTTCAGTGACATAAATGGAAGGGAGGACTCAGGGAATCAGATACAATTGCTACAGAGACCTTCCAATAAAGGGAAAGCATCCTCTGCCAAGATCACAGTGGCACGTGGGCAGCTCACAGACTGATCTGGCAGTCGAATGTCACAAAATGTCAAGTTGTTGTTTACAGACTGGAGACCAAACTGACACACAGGAGCACCTCAAGTGAAGACAGCAGATTTAATCCACTGAACTGGTGGAAATGACAGCAGAATTTGGCTCCAAATGCATTTAAAAACCATGTATTTTAGGTTTCTGGCCTATCCTAAAAGACCCAAGTTCTGTTCCAGAAGAACTCTTCCTCTTGGAACTTCTCCACCAGCAGTAAGGAAAATAAAGGAGAAAAAGGGTAGAAGGTGAACTTTACCTTTTTCTTGAGCCATTTCCTGCAGGCAGAAGTAAATGACTCTCGCACCCAGACTGAAGCCAATCAGTGTGACGGGTCGCCTGCCCTAAGAAAGAAGGAAAGGAGGAAACGCCGTCAAATACTGTTCTCGACCTGGAAAGAGGGGTTTGCCATAAGACCCCCGAGACCCTGCTACGCACTTACGCTTGTTCATGATCTTTTAAACATTTGAGCAATTTGGTTGATTTCAAAGGGATTGTTTATCCTTAAAGTTATGCACAGTTCAAAATTCAGAATTCGGCATATCTGAGTATTTTGATTTTTCTGAAACTCAGAAAATCAGTTGAAAGTATCCAATGATCAGTTACAACAAAGTTTTTTTTTCAGACAGAAACAAAACAGATGCTGTGACCATTCTGAAGTTTCCAAATGAAAGCCTAATTCAAGGAGCAAAATTTTCCTAGAAATGAATCAATAAACAGAAGAAGAAGCTGTAATACCAAAATATTGACCACTTCTAGATTTAAGACTGAAAGACAGCAGCACTGTGTGGCTGTTATAAAAAATGATGCAGGGTAAACTTTTATTCTGAATCACCTAATAAGATCTTCTATGAGATTAAAGGGAGCCTAATCAAAACGACCCTGAAAAATGGCCTTTGTACTAACCAGGGAGCAGGTGTGCGATGGACTCCCTAGACATCACGCTAACTAGTTTTAGATGCTCCAGCACATTGGAATGTGTGTTTTCACAGTAGTGAATGCTGAAAAGGCAGTAACAAATGCCCCCAAGCAAAACAAAGGGCTTGTATGAAATAAAGTTTATTGCCTTTCCTGGGATTGTATTTTTATGAGAAATCAAGTTTGTTTCTACTCTGCTGTTTCACATTGTTATTTATGACATGCAGCTCTGGGGCCATGGCTCCCACAGGGCTCCTCTATAATAGATACTGGACTAACGTGCCTGTGAGAGGAACATATGGCCAGCAGAAAACAGCCCCTCTCTGTGCCAGTGACAGCCCAGCAGAGAGTGGCATGCTTTTGGGAGGCAGAAACATCTTTTGCAAGCCTTCTCAGGGCTCTTTTAATAAGTTCTGTCACTTCTTTCAGGTACCAGCCCATTCCACTTCTCTGTGGGCAAAAACATGGCTCACAGTGCATCTACCGCGGCACAGTCTTCTCTTACATTGTTTTGCTAGTGTCTCTTAATTATCAGTGAATATTTTTAACACTCTGTGTTCTCTTTTCCTTTTCACCTATCTTCACTTTCTATTCTCAAATTTCCACTAGGTGAGCTGGCCTGGCTCTTGTGACATGGTTAAGCCACTTGTCATTTATGACCCAGATCTCTTCTTCTTCATTCAGAAAAGCTTTAGGTTACACGGAACGAATCTTAGCAGGAATTCTCTGATTCACTTGGAACTTCCTATTTTTCCGCAACGAACCAGATACATGCCGGTCACCTTCATGCATCTTTTTATTTTATTTTTTCAGTTTATTATTCATTTTCTTCTCCCTGGAAAGATACCACTTGATAGTTCACTAGCATGACTATAAAACTTAACCTCCATGGGCCAAATCCCTTCCAGACATTATTCCTGGATAATTTCTAACCATTTACCTGCTGCCGATTGAGCAGGATATGTGCTAGGTGTTTGCCTACTTCAGCAGACCGATGGAGACACACTCCCCAGGGGTTGTCAATGACACTGGCAACAGTTAAGAGCGAAGCTGGCCAAGTCAAGGCCGTCACAATACCTGCAAGACACAAAGCAAACAGCACAGTGGAGTCACAAATCTGGGCTGCTCTTAGGAAACATCAAAAGCAAGATGGTTTGCTGAAGTTAAAAGCTAAACCTAGGACCTAGCTAAACCTTTTGTCATTTCCAGTCCTTCTTTCTCAAGAGCTGATCTGAGAAATGTTTTGCTAGACTAAAGATAAGAAAGAATCTGATGTTCTGATACAGAGGCAATCAGACACTATACATGAATGTAACCTGCATGTTTGAAAGGTTTATGTAAAGCAGTAAAACACAGTGTAATAAAAGAGAAATAAACACAGTCACACGTGAAGGAAGGTGTTTCCAGCTGTAATTTTAAAAGAACAAGTTGATGACACAGAGGCACAGCAATCCAGGAAAGCAAATCTATATTACAGGTGCGGCAGAGGAGGTTCTCAGGCCACTTGTGCAGGGCGGTGCCAATACTGCCAAGGGAGATGCCTTCTCAGAGATCCCCCTTGCTTAGGAAAGCTCCTTTAAACAGACATCAACAATGAAACTGCACAAGAGCCACTCAAGCAGATCTGATATGATTTAGGTTCTTACCTGACAAGACAGTAAATTTTAGGGCTTCTTGAGCCATCATGTTCACAAAACCATTCAGCAGGGAATCTAAGGCATTGCCAAGCTCCATCAAGTACTTGGATTCCCAGGCCAGACAATACTGCTCGCTCGATTGCAACATGCTGCTCCACGGCGCTGTGAAGCTCCCTAAGAAGGGTTGCAAAGATGGAATTCACGTTGAGAGAAAACGCAACGACAGCTGACTCCTGGCAAGATGAGTCCAACAAAGAATCAGAAAAGAACCGGCAGGACGCTGGAATATACTAATATACTGTGATAACAATGAATCATATTTAAAACTACTGGAAGATTTAGACTCCATACTTCCACCATTTTACAATAAATTAGGGCTTTGTAAATAATCGTGCAGCTTTAGCTGCCTTGGCAAAGAGTCTTCAGTGTGGCCAGGTTCAGACTTCATGACGCATTCAGTTGCCTCAGAGGCTGTCAAGACAGATGGACATTAACACTAATGATGTCAGGTATTAAGGACATTCCTCCTATCATCAAACATCAGGCCAAGTCCAGCAGCTCCAGCTTCTTCTATAGACCAAAGGAGGGCCTCTCCTGAGAAAGATGAAGTGCTGAATGGCTGCATGGACTGACTTCAGTGGGACCAGAAGCACGGAAAATATGTAAGATCTTGTCAAAATCTGTCACAGAGCATCTTCCCAGCACTTCAGTTAGATGGCCAAAGCTTACAGTAATGGCTCTGCCTGAAAACAAGGAGTCTGAATTTGCAGATCCTGACTGCAATTATTTTTACTTTGCCATCTAGCCTCGTTAGCCACTGCATTTTAATTTTTTCCCTCCAGATGCTAATTAAAAGCAGTGCCTGGATGTTTGAGAGATAGTGGATAATTTACACAGTGTAAGCCCAATTTTTGGCTGAAAGAACAATTTTTAAGCCATACTGTCTCTCCTGTTTGTAGCACAGCTGGTACTAAGTGGCCAGGAGTGGCCTGGCAACGCTATTAATGGCAGATGAATTCTGAAGGGCAGAGCAGAATTTTCATTTTCACTAACTAAAAACTTTCCTACACTGTTCCTTCCCCAAACAGTGCAGGACGCGTTGAGGCAGTTGCTGACCGAAGTGGCACAAGAGAGCTCCGTGCCAAATCACACCACAATATACTGTCAAACTTGTGAATGTACAGATAGGCAGCTGTGGGAGCTCAAAAATCACAAGGTAGTGAATTCAGTTAAAATCCTGTCCTCGGTCCGTTTTGAGGAGTCATGCAAGTCTGTAAATAGACACAGCTGTAAAGAGGGAAAGAGATGACAATTCTAGTTTTGCTTTTTTAAATGTTATAGCAGATTGCTAGTTATGGAAGAAGAATGTGTGTCATTTGTAACTCCCTTTTAAGGGCAAACAGACACAAAAAGGTTCCTGAAGGGACACACTCGTCTTTGTAACAGGGCCCGGGAGCCCTCCAACCCCAAGGATTTGGACCCTTGGCGAGCAGACAATGAGAAAAGCCAAAGCGCAGTAGTGCAAAATGAAAATAACCTTACTCTGACACCAAGATGCAACCTAACAAGCAACAGGACAGAGACATCCTTCTGCATTAACGATATCCAGTGTTAATTATGGTGCTTCTGAATAAATTGGCAGCTGTTCAGTCAGGTTGCTGAACACATCAGCAGACAGTTGACATATTTTATACAACGAGCTACACTGGAAAATAAAACACTACAGACCTTTCAAGGTTGCTGCCTCTAAGTTCACCTCCCGAGTGCTGTACTTAACAGGATTTACTTAACCGAACTTTCTTGCCAATAAACCTCATTAGCTGGCAGATACCGAGAAAGAAAAAAAGACACCGTTTTCTGGTAATTGCTGGAAGATAAACATAAGGTCTCAGAGATAGGTGAGACACTTTGTACCAGTGCTGGAAATCATCCACCCCAAACAGACCTTTCCCAGCAAAACCGTACAGCATTTATTAACAGAAACAATCCTGCTACAACTACTACCGATCCTACTATCGCTACCAACTTATTGCCCTCTCTCCTTCCTCTGTTTTGATTGGTATTGCAGATTGGGCTACAAAGTCTTACGTTGAGAGTTGATCTGTTTTAGTTACCAGGCCATGCAAGTGTGGGGAAGACACGGTGCTACAGGAGCACAGACACTGCCTGGAGTGGAACACAGACATGGCTCTCCAGGCTTCTCTCAGTTCCCTCGTCTGGATCTTACCATATTTGCCAGTGCACAGCCATCCAGTAATTGCTATGGTGATATGAAGCTGCCTTCCTTCAGTAAGTGGGAGGAATTCAAACTCTTCTATGGCTCCCACACGCTTCTTCATCTTGTATCCTACACACAGCAAGGCAGAGACACGAGTCTCAGAAATCGCACAGCAAGGACAGGCTCTGCTAACAGTAGAACTTTGTAAGAAATTACTTGGGTAATTGGATAGGGTATTTTTCCTTTCCAAAACCCTCAGCAAGTCTGTGCATTACTTAGAGCTTGGTATGGAGCAACATGATCCTTCTGAGCTTGTGTGATCTGAGGGAATCCCAGCAGAAGGCTTTTTTGCTGCAGACCAGACGTCAGCTGTAAGAGTCACTGCTGTCCATGGCAGCATCTTTCTAACCCAAAGCAGCAAGCTTTCATTTCCTTCCTTAGCCTCATACCAAATATTCTTTTCCTACTTGGTCATCAGGGGCTACCCAGTATCTTAATCAGCATTGAAATAAAAATTTCACAGTTGTAAGATCACACCTCAAGTTGTTTCTCTTGCTCTGCAGAGAGCAGTTAAGTCACTAGCTCTGCATTTGCAGACGCAATCCTGTGCCTCAGTAGCTGAGAAATGTGCAGTCACTCTCTTACCAGTAAGGCCAGCTCCAGCTGCTCCGAAAAGGGATGCCATGACAGCAATTCCAGCAGTGGAACCTAAAGCAGCTGCTCCAGCACTTCCGATAACAGCAGCGGCTCCCGCAGCAACCAGAGGGGCAGCAAGACCCCCCGTCAAGCCTGAAGATGCAACAAGTGATATCACCCAACTATTATCACTTACAAAAACCAGGCAGACAGTTCCCTGTGCTGTGTGAGTACTGCTAACGCTACTGGAAGAGTACAAACGATGGTCTTTTTTGCATCACCAACAAAGGGGCTTTCTGAGACCCTCCCTAGGCCCTGAATCTCTGCACAGATTCTTTGCCTGACTAAAATGAAAGTAAAAATGAAGAATAATTTAAAAGTCAAAGGAAGAATGTGTGGTAGACTGGGGTGAGCTATGCCCTGTTTGCTTAGGAAATGTTGATCTAGTCTCACACTATTTTGAACTTAGAGTTGAAGATCTGACCCACTTATAACACAAGAGCAAAAGAGAAGAAAACATTTTTTAAGGGTGACAACCTCAGTTTAGTACCTCCCCCAGCCAGTGAAGCTACACTGGAATAACTTTTCCAGCAAATTATTTAGTTTTATTTTCGTGTGGCTGAAAATACTTTCTTGGATTTGGGGTTTCTTTTGTTGTTTGCTTGGGTTTTGGGTTGGGTTTTTTTTTTTTTGTTTGGGGTGGTTTTTTGGTACTCAGCCTGGCAAAGAAAAGCAGCGAATGCTTTAAAATTAGAGCTTGGGCTAAAAGGTATGTTGGCTTCTGTTGCTGAATGTGCAATTCAGAGAACGCTCCCTCTGCCCCTAGTGCTGTGTGTGCAATTCAGGAGCAAGTCTCCAAAATGCCTAGGGCACCCTCACCAATCACTGTTCCACCCCCAACGGTTGCCAAACCGATCAGCAGGTATCGCTTCAGCTTTTTTCTTCTTTCCTTCTTTTTTCTTGATACTTCTGCAGTTCTGTGGGGAGATTCAAAGCACAAAAGCTGACAGAAAAGCCTGATGGATAACAGTGCTGCATCAGAATCTGCTTTTATTCTCCTCAGTGTAATTTCCCTACTGGGAACAGTAAAAGTAACATGCAGGTGTGGACTGTGACAATGCAGGCAGATTTATGAGCATGGACATAAACCCACAGATTTAAACTGAAACGATTTAATTGCTGACAAAAGCCAACAGATGTTACTTACTTGGAAAAGCCTTCCTAATAGGGCTGAAGCTTGTAAAAAAAAGAAACAAAAAGTCAAAAGCATTTCAATAACTATAACTGCCTATGTGTCTGAAAAAAACCACAAGAAAGCTAAGTGGAAGCAGGGAAAAGTGTTTGAAACAAAAGGGAATAGGGCTAATTTGTGATAACAAAGAGTTGGAATTAAACTATTTTCCAACAACGGTGTTTATACTGAGCTGTTTTCTAATTGCACATCACAATATAATAGTATAATAGGTATTAAACACAATCATTAATTCAGCTGTCTGTGTGCATTTAAGTTACATTTTAACAAGCTATTTAACAGATATTTATTTTTATATATATTTATTTATATTTTATTATTTAATTATAATTTTATTATATTATATTAATTTATATTATTTGTTATTTTTATATTGTTTATATATTTATGTATGTATGTATCTATTTATTTATATATTTATTTATTTAACAGATAAATTAACATGAAAGGAACAAATATCACTTATTAGGCACTACTTTTGGCTTCTCTACACTGTCTTTGGTTTCTCTCTTACAAGAAATACTTCCCACTTTAGAGGAAAGTGTGAGAAACAGAGGATACTGGAATAAGTTGTTTGCAGAGGAAGGTTTCTTCTAGCCTGCTTATGCAGCAGTTAATCTGGGCCTTGAAACATGAGAATTTATCTTGCTTCCAAAGTTGGATATTTTCCCTCTTAATCCTAGCCTAATTGTGGATTTTCATTATCCATATAATTGCCTAATCCTTCCTGAAACCCTCTAAGTGCACCGTAATTTTGATAAAGACAATTTCAGATGAGTCCCAAACAATATGCAGCTTTGTCAAACACAGCAGGAAGAGAATGAAGCAGTGGGTGAAATCCCTGCGTCACTGAAGTCAGTGGCAGAACTCCCACTGACTTGCATGGCACGGAGACTTTGTCTGCACAGAGATCCTCCGAAAAAACATCAAGTATTACCTGCTGCAGCAGCAAACGTAGCTGTCTGCAGAGAACAACAGTGCTGCCTGCAATGGCTACCTTTGCAGTAACTTCTGTATAACCATGTTCGCTTTCTACACCCCGTGGTCAAAGCGGTACTTGGATATGCCCTAGTTTGTGCACGCAGTCACCAACCTGAATGCCTGGAAAAAATTGCTCCCAGAGTTCTTTGAACAAGTGCTGCAGTCTGACTGTGAATGCCTAACTTGGCAGTATCTAGAAATTTCTGTTCTACATAATGGTGCGTCAGCTTTTATAGGCAATGTGCTGTTGTCTTGGGCTGAAAATAATGACATCAAGAGAGCTGAAATCTGGCTAACCTGGCTTTAGGTGCAATAGTGAGCAATTTTGAGTTACGTGGGTAGAAAGACAGTTTGCAGCTAAAGCCTGCCTGAAGACGCAGTAAGTAAAACTACCATCATGAGAACTCTTACCTGTCAGTGCTTTCCTCCTGTAGCTGCTAGCAACTGCTTTTGACAGTTGCTTTCCTAATAGCTTCTGCATTACAATTATCACTCGATTACCAGGCTGCTTTTTATCCACTACAGTAAATAACTGCCTCTTCTGGTACTTCTCTACCCTCAGTGATCTTGGATATGCAGCTTTTTGCCTGAACTACAAATTATGTTCAAAGAGATTCTATAGGTGGAATTTCAGGTCATTTTCCAATGATGAAAAGCAGCAGGAGTACACGTTAGTGAGCAACTGACGTCATGTTTTCCAGTTTCTTGCAGAACCGTGGACAACAGAGAGGTTCTCACCTGCAAGTCAGAACATCTTTGGCGCTAGTAATAGGGAGTTAAGTGATTGGAGCGTTGTTCTATAGATGACTGTACATTTAACCTTGCATGTTCTGGGCTACAGTCCAGCATACCCATAGCAGCAAAGGCAGGAGCAAAACCTTCTGTTAACAAATATCAGTAAAAAACACCTAAGCAGAAGCTGCCAAAACCCTGTTTGGTTGGTACTGTTCCAAAACCTCTTGCAGCGGATGGTCAAAACTGGAAGCATCCTAAGCAGACGTTAATGTATTCCCTGCCCCAAAAGTCTGTAAGGTCAAATTGGTGACAGGTTTATATTTCGCTTCCTTTCCCCACTGACTCCTAACTTTAAAACAAACAAAGGGTCATCAATTCCCCAAAAATCTCAGCCTTGTTTTAGTGCTGCAATAACAAATGTGTTTACACTGCAGTCTTGGACTACTCTCACTATAAAGATTTTGGGTTTTTTCTTTCTATCTAATAAGTATTTACTTCATGGTTACAACTTGGGCAAAGAACAAGATGGAAATCCATGGCTTTCGCCCCAGATACGCACAGAACCCACTGGGCTAGCTGCAATGTTTGAAAGCCAGGCTAGTAAGTACACAGCGTAATTCTCCAGTCGCTCTTGCCATTATCGGACACACTGCTATCTTTTTGGGTTGCGCTACAGCCCGTTTCAACAGCCACAGTCCAGTTGATATAGAATTAGGTATTGGAGCATCATCTCTGCAAGCGACACCCCATGCTCGGCATTGGTGTTTTCCTCTGCTGAAGGCCCAGGATTGAGTTTGTTTCACAAGCCACAGCAAAACAGCCCCCATTAATACCAACCTTTGCTCCTGCACGTCAAATGGTGTCCTGCTTAGCAGTCCATGAGCTTTGAGATTATTTTGACTTTCCCTTTTTACAGTGTGCTATAAAGTTAAGCTTTATTTAAATAAAGCCATAACCAAAAGGTACCCATCATGTGCTGGACCCCACAATAACGTCTGAACTGTACTGTGTCAGGGACGTTGATTAAAGCCTTTATTTACACTCAGGATAATCTTATAACCTGTTTCCTGAGTTGACAGATAAAAATATTAAACGGTCCCTTGAAGTCTACTACGGACATGTTTACTGCCTTACATATTGCTAAACCTTCTCAAAATTCCTGCCTGATAAGTGGAACATAAAATTACTACATTTCTTATAGGTATCAACTTTTTGGCTGTTTCACATCTAAGAAGTGGTGATTAATAGAATTAATCTTATATTAATAACACAGAATTAGGAGTCAGGTAAGTATCTAAAGATCCAGATCGTTGCCCTCAGAAATCTACCTTCAGTAGGAGTTAGCTGTCTCTTAAACAGGCACAGAGAAGAACAGGTCCATAGAAAATGAGCAGCTGAGGATCTAATCCTGAAATTTATAGGAACTTCATTTTGCAAGAGGCAGTTCTATCTGAAGAATATTGGGCCAAGAGATAAGAGACAAGATCTCTGTGATGTATTTAAACATAATCTACAGTCTAGGAGAGGCAACTGGAAGAAGGAAATGAGGCAGTTCAGTGCAGAGTAGCCTCTACCAGCTTGCAAGGTTGTGTCTCAGCTCTGATTTTAAGAATGCTGAGCTTTCCTGCTGCTTCATGCAGCCAAAGCGCTGTGAGGGCTCTGCAACCCTAATCAAGCCATAAATGATTACGCTAAGAGCCATGGGGGGAATGATCAGAGACTGGACTTAGGCACAAGTAATTACTGCTAAGCTTTCAAGCACCGGCAGTGTTTTTTCATCCCATAGTCAACCCAAATATTCTCACTCTGACTCTTCCTCTTTTTCTTCCTTCAGGCTCTCAAGCAGAGATTCCTCCAGGACTTCCAGCTCTTCCAAGGGGATTCTCAGCAGCCAGGTGATGTGGCAGATCAGCACCCTGGCTCGAGCATCGTAGTACCCTTAAACAGAGGGAAGCCCAGGAAATCAGTCAGGCTGCATCCCACCAGATTAAACAGCAAGTGGTGCACTCAGCTGAGCCAGAGGAATGCATCACATAGAAGCACAGCTCCTTCTCTCAGGCCCTCTTTGTCTTCTATGTATTTGAAGACAACTCCTACTACCTAGAGAAGAGATAAATGGAAGATACTTCATCCCTGCAAACCTCATCCTGTGAATAGAGCCACCGCACCAGGTAATTGCCTCTATGGCAGGAAAAGGATCTCAAATCCTTTGGTCTTTGTCCTCTGTGATAGAAGCGGTTTGGCTCTGGATAGGCTGCATCTTTCTTCTCAACAGAGAAATGCTGCAGCAAATCCAGTCCTAACTGGAAATATAAAAAAAAAAAAAATATATATATATATAAGGGTAGCATGACACAGTACACCTCAACTAGGTACCAGTGTGAGATAAAGTATCTTGTAAAAATACACCTCTGTACAAAATATGCACCTCTGTACAAAATATTCAGTTCATCTTGTTGGCAACAAGGGGTACTCTGGAGTTTTGAACTACACACTGGCTCCCCTAGCAGCATCAATGACAAGTGTTTGCATTTATACTTCACTGCAGGGGATGCAGGAGTGGACAGTGCGCTCAGACAATGCGTGATAGGAGTAATGATTACACCTGGGCTTATAAGCAGGTGTTCTCTAAGAAAAGACATTCTAAATGTAATAGATTTTAAATTATTTGTGCCAACTCTTGCTTTTTTAATGTGTTTCTCTCAGTAGCACCTGCTGCTTGCTGATGGTAGGCTTTTGTAAAGGGTTCTTGGGGCACTCTGGGATGAAAAATGCAATTGCTTTTCTAGAAGTGGTGAAGATATCAGCAAGACCCAAATACAAAGTGTGTTTCTGATACCCGCTGCACATAGATCAAATATGGCATTTGGCAATCTATTAAGTTTATTTATTTATTACCATCATTACCAAGATACCAAACTACTTCAGCAGACTTTAATGACGCCACTTTTAAAATGTGTACTTAGCTGAGAAATAAGGATAGTATTTATCTTCACTTCATCCCCGGTATGTGCCACGTCTCGCAAGCCCAAGCAGGTGTTTTAAGGAGTAGCCTTCTTGCTTCCTGTCTGCTAACACACAACTTAGCTTTTTACTTAGCCAGCTTGGCAGTAAGTCAGCGAGGCTTGAAAATATATTTCTTTTAAATTCCAGCTTAGCATAATAAGCAGTTTTGCAATAACTGACTTGTCAATTTTCCATTAAAAATAAGGCAAGAACAAAAATGGTACTTTGTTCTGCAGTGAAACAGGCTAATCAGCAACCACGTTTCCTGTGAGAACATGTTAAAACACAGAGATTTAAAAAATGCAAGTGGTGATATAAACCAGGCTTCTTTTAGAAATGAACATTTTGTTCAGTAGACAGTCTTTACTTCATTAATTTTATCAGACTAATCCATGTTATGGATTGTAAACCAGAAAATTGTTTTATGCATAATATAATACACGAGTAAAATCACATTTATTTATAATAGGCTTCACAGGACACTCTGGAATTTATTCCCTGATTATTTTTTTTTTTTTAGGCAACAAGCAATCTGCAGAAAATTTGCTAGGCTGAGATTTTCATACCAGCTTTACTGCCTTCCTAAAGGAAGAGGTTATCTGCTCCCCTGGAAGCACTGGAGGAAAAACATCCCACTCTAGGTATTTCAGTTCAGAACTTTTCTACCATCACACACATTTGCACACCAGTGCACGGCATGTGAAGGTAAGGAGGTGAACAGTTGTTCCATTTTTAACAGGTATTATTAATCATCCCTAATATAATAGTTGCTTTTCCTGTAGTGGACGCAGGGAAAGAGTGTGCTGCTTTTGCTATAAAGGAAGCCAAGATAAAATAGGATGGTACCTTGAGCTTTTTGAGCATTTTAAAGTATCAGATGTAAACTCATCTACATTATTCTTACAAAGAACAATTGCTAGGTAAACTTACCGTCTCTAAGAGAGAAGGACAGAAGATCCTAAAAAGGAAAAAAGTATATTCAAGTTAAAACTGATGACACATGCCCAGAGGTCTCAAAATGGAGGCATGAAAACCAATTGGACTATGATTTAATTACTGCAGCATGTCAGTTCATGAACATGGGAAGCCAGCAAGCTACAATTCAGTAGGTCAGCACAGGGCAAAGCCGGATGTTTCCGGTACAAAATTCTCCATATGCAGGTACAAATGGCTGGACAGAAGTAGATAAGTGCAGGATGGGAGCGCAGTGCCTGCTTAGCATATGCTGAAGCATCCCATATTTTTTGTTGTTAGTGATCCTGTTGCAGTTGAAAGCACCACAATTACACCATACTTCAAAGTTTCTCCAAACAGGGCTCTGATCCTCCTACCACTCTAATGCCTTCTGCTCACTTATATAGTCATAAATACTCATATTTTCAACATGAGTAACAGGTTTGAATGATACTCGAACGGCCCCTATTTTCTTTGGCATTCTGGGAATTCATAGCTCTAGGTGGTAAGGCTGAACTGGCATAAAGTTCTTTTGGATTAAGTACTCAAACATAGAAAACTCAGAATTTATGGCCATCTGTCAAGATTGAGGGACTTGACTTCTGTGTTGGCTCTTCGTCATAAAAAAAATTGGAAAAACAGATCAATCCAATAGATTCTTTCTATGGACAAATCCATGAAAAAAGAGGCCAGTGTTTTTACTACTATGTTCTCTTTTATTGTCACTGGATAAAATTTAAGTTCTTTATGTAACTACAACACTAAGCATTAGCTCAGTCTAGCTACTTCCCTCTCCTACACACAAATAAAGCACAGCTGAATTTTACAGGGAATCTTTCAGCCCTTTGGGAACACAAAAAAATGCAGCCAAAGATGTAATATGCTGCCAAAGAGTTTATGATTATTAGTCCCATAAACTCCTAAGCAAAATTTGTATCGTAAAAATGTCTCTAGTCTTTTCCCTACTGCATGATAAGTGTAGAATGGAGAAGAAGCCACCCTTAACCAGCTCCTACTAAAAGAGGGGCAAACTGTAGATATCATCCAGGCAAAAGTAAGTGCTCGGACTCTGAATATCATTTTAGCATGAGAAGCATCTGCTATTTCATAAAGGAGAAGAGAGCTTTTATTAATCAATCAATTTCTCCATCAGGAGAGACCTATAGGTCTAGAGAAACTAAAGAATTAGGGCAGCTGAACTCCCACCCATGGGTGCTTTTTCACAAGGTATAGCCCCAAAACCTTCACTCCACTGCCGTTTTCACACACACACCTCTTTTGCTGAATATCTGAGTGGCCGTTCTCATCCACAGAGAAGCCTTCTTTTGCTTGCCTGTCCTGCAAATCCTAACAGGATGAGGATTTCCAGAAGGTATCTGTTGGGTTGGGCTCTGCACAAAGCAGTCATCTGCTCCTTCGTCCTGCATCCCAACGGACAAAGCGTACACACAAGAAAAGAAAGGTCCTGGTTTGCTATCTCCAGTGCGTGAATAACCCTTTTAATTTAAGTTAAATGACTTAAAGCACTGAATCAAGTCTCCTCTGTTCCCCCAGTCTCCATGTCACAGGAAAAAAAGGCTTCTTTTTAGGTCTGGCCATGATTAGCATTCTGTGATGCACACATGCTACAGGCTGTTCCCCAGGCTGGTTGGTGGGATGTGGGAATTGGAAACATTAATCCCCATTGGCAGAGGGAGGAATGTAACTCGGGTTTCCCAGAGCCCGAGCACTATGACCACGCAGGTGTTAGAT
Source organism: Sula dactylatra (assembly GCA_013389905.1). Lineage (NCBI taxonomy): Eukaryota > Metazoa > Chordata > Aves > Suliformes > Sulidae > Sula > Sula dactylatra. Next base: position 123,600 of record WEKW01028916.1, on the reverse strand, counting down.
ACGTGGGCACCATCGCCTCCTCCCTGGCTGCAGTTTTGTGAGGAAGGAAGGGTTGGCGTAGAGGTGTCAAAGCCCAGAAGGTCCAGGGCTGGGAGTCCCAAGCAGAAAGCTGACCAGGCAAACATCCTGAAGTCTAGAATAAGGTGAAGCTTGTGACCTTGTTACCATAATTTCCAACAGGCTTGTGGTTTGTGCAGAGCCCATTTGTAGGCAATAAATTCTCCCTGTGTGTTGCAAAGGGAGCCGTAGGTCTTGACTCAGGTCCTGTACAATGTGTCCAGTATCACCTGTGGCACCTAATATCAAATAATCTCTTTTAAAAATCTGGCCAAAGCATTTATACACATGTATTTCAGAAGGTGAGGAATGGATACAGGTAATCAGTTCATAAACTGGAACAAGTGTTTTTACTGCATCTGTGCCAATTAGCATTCCCAAGTATTGCTACTTGGTTTAGGCTTTGCACGTACTGCTGCGCAGTCTTCTGGAATCCAATCAGCATTGATTAGATTAGTTCACAAGTAGTTTGTTTTCCTCCTCCAAACAGCAGTTATTAATTTCAGTCTCATTTTGAAGTTGGTGTTTTGAATCTCCCTGTGAATGCTATGCAGAAGACTACCACCCATATGACTGAGAAACCTCACAAAGGGAAGCAATCTTCATTCAGAGTCTTTGCCAGCTTTTTATGAATTGTTGCAAGTTCAGAACCCATTTCCTCAACAACAGAGAGCATCCAATCCACATCACAGTGGATACGTGTAGAAAACCACAGGAAAATGGGCATTCTAACTATGATCAGAGCAAAAAAAATATTAATAAGAACTTTCAACAGCTCACCTACCATCTCTTCTTCACCTCTTTTTGTTGCACTGCCTTCTCATACTGCACCCACAGCCTGCGTGTAACAATTACTGTCCTTAAAGGGTTCAGTTAACTGACATTTGCCTGTATTAGTCATCTGCAACGAATGCAAACAAAGATAAAAATCCATAATCCTCAAATTCTCATTGAATCAATGGTGAGCTCACCTCTAATCTCCTGACCTCATGTATCGTCCCTCCAGCACTGCTGAGATGGAGGGCATTCAGAAATGCAGGCAGCAGTGCTGACAGGACCCTGCCGCTGAACACACCGGGCAATTTAAGTGTGTACTTGTTAAATAACCAGTAAATGTTGCGTCAGTAGCAGCTGAATCCAAAGAAGCAAGAGCACCGTAAAGCAACATATCAAGAATTCACAAAGCCTTGTCCCATAGCTTGTTTATTTTCAGGTAAGAAGGAAAAGCTGATCTCAGCTTGACACACTGAAGTTCCCCACATGCCAGAGCACTTTCCCAAAGGCACTTTGCAAGCCTCCGCTGCCTTGCCCTACAAAAGTCTTTAATTCTATCTTTCCTTCAACAAAGTCAGTCACCTTGCCTGTGTACATGACTACATAAGGTATTGAAGTTGTGGCATGAGACTGATAGCTACTCCTGATCTTTGCTTTCAAATAATCAAAGAACTGTTATCTACAGCTTCTGTATTCCACCTGAATCTAGGTGATAAGTGCCTCAGTTCTCTGGCTCAGAGCAAAATACCACGCGGTCCCACTGATCCAGAGCCACTTTTGTAAAAGCACAAGGAGCCCTCATGCAGCATAAGCTCAGAGCAAGCACAAGTTAAATTTCACCAAAATTTCACCCTTAATAAACTCAGCAGCAACACAAGAAAACTCACCTAATTCTAGAGAATCTAGAGCAGAGAGAATGAGGGAAACAACTTGGGAAATACCAAGCCATCTAGATGCAGAAAGAACTGAGTGTGGATTTATTGATTTTGAGCAAACAACATCAAAATGGTTGGATGACGGTTAGACTTGATGTTCCTTGAGGTCTTTTCCAGCCTTAATGATTCTGTGATTCTAAGAAAATGGCTGCTCTTATTTTAGAAGATCTGTCCTAACTTATTAATTAAGCTTAAGATTCTCTGTCACTGTACTTATACTGTTACAGGACTTTGGGCATTGCAACATTCGGATGTTTGGAGCAGGTCCTCTGAGGCCTTTTATGGACTGACTAGAAGACACAAAAAATGGCTGAGATAATGGGAGCTGGTCGTGATGACCAAGAAAGTTCACTCCTATCATATCTTTACTTATGCAGCCTTGTCCTCACATCTGCTGTTCTCTCGGGCCATTGCTAGAGATGAGTGTGTGATAACTGTTACTCAATACCAGAGTTCTGTCTGCACGCAGGATGCCTTGCTGCTTCCTTGCATGCAGCACACAGTGAAGGGTGCGAGGTGACAGTGGCCACGTTATGCCTGGCATCAGCAGCAGCTGATAGTGCTCTTCGCCCTGCATGGCGTAACGTCATGTGGGATGAGGAGTTATCTTCCCCCGCTGAGACTCTGCAGCAAAGGTGAAGGCCACCGAAATACCTCACCTCTTTTAACTTTACGTCAGCTTTTACATCAGAATATTACGGAGGAGTCCCAGTCTTACTAATACTTTCTCAGTGAAAGAAAATAAAGTCACAGTAACTTATTTCCTTCTGGCCAAAGGTGACTAGGAAAAAGACTCTGGGAATTGTGCTATGTGGAGCATATATGTAGAGGTGTTTTGTATTACAGGTATAGTGAAGGGGCTTTGAAAGAAATGAAAATCAGGCCTATCGGGTTCGGTGTTTCACCAAAATCTGTAGAACGCACATATGAATCAAAACCACTCCAATAATACAAAGTAAAAAGTTTGATAGTTCTCTGTTCTGTAGAGCGAAAGCATCAAAGACACAAAACGTTAATTCAACAGACAGTAACTGTGCCTCATGTTCATCACTTCCACAAGCTGTTAATGGATACAGAGACTGCCAGTCACCCACACAGCTGCTCAGAAATATATGCATATCAGAAATATTGATTTTACTTCCTTGACTGTACAAAAAGAACGTCAGTTGCAAACAGACACGTATGACAGATCTCTTTTGCAAAAGCAAACAAGGGCGAGAGGATCATATGAACTTACTTGCGTAATTACAACTGGATTTTCTTTCAAGATGGGATCCTTCAGCAAAATCTGGGCAAAGGTTTCTGTGCCCTCACCTCCTAAGCCGCTAGCAAATGCTGTCATGGCAGGTAAGACAGCTTCGGGCAGGTCCAGCCATTTCACAAAGCCCTCAATGAATTCCGCCCTGAAGGAGCTGTAAGGCAACAGCAGCAGTTAAGGCTCCAGAACTGGGGATTTTTGCAAAATCTGAGTGCTCCCTGCTTTCAAATGTTGATCTGTTGCCATCTGCACAAAAATCAAGGCACCGTAAGAAGTCAGCAGAAGGCAAGTTGCTACACAAGCTGGCTAAACAAAGAAGCAAGCGATCTGAATGGAGCCAGACCTTTCTCCAATACATGCGTCTGCAGTATTAAGGGATGCAACTTGTGCTGAAGTATAAAAGGCTTAAAGGTGTAAGAGAGAAAGTCAACACAATTAAGAAAACAGCTAATGCCAGCAGGATCTTCCACTCCCCTGACTTCAGACGACCCCTCCCAGAGTATGGTACCAGCTCTGTCTGAGCTGCTCCCCAAAAGCCACCTCCTTTGCTCACCCCTTGTACCCCGTGTAGTACCTTTGCTCTTCTCCAGGGAACAGCTGTGCTAAGGATATCCCACAAAGCGCCGCATAAGCAAATCTTCCCGGTTCACCCAGCCGCTGGCCCAGAAGCACACATGGTTCCGTTTCACCTGCCTTTGCAGCCCCGCTATGCTGTTTCGAAGCCCAACCTTTCCACTTCTCTTCTGCAGCCATTTTTACCTGCAAGTTTGAAGAGGAAAAAGCAGGGGAAAAAAAAAAAAAAAAAACAAAACCAACAAACAGTTGGGAACCAGGAAGCAATGAGAAAAATTGACTTTGCTTTTTCACTGTCACGCTTGCTGTCGGTATTAAGTCAAGCCTGTCAAGGTCCAGCTTGTGTATCCCCCCACAACACGGTGCTGCGACCAAAGACAACAGGAGACTTTCTGCTCACCAGTTCTCAAAAGTTGTGCTCAAAATGAGCCAACAATACTTCACACAGCAAAAGAAATCCCCTTCAAGACTCAAAGAGGCTGGGCTCTGTTCAGGCTTATCGTTCACATGTTTACTGCAAAAATAATATGTAAAATAAAAGCTCTGCACCTGGTGCAGGGACCAGTACAGCTGCCTGGGAAATAATTTGCCTCTCTCATCTTCAACCCAAGTTGTTCCTCTGTTCATTTTGCTGACAGCGTTACGAAAGCTGAGTCCAGCTGCAGCCTCTGATGAGGACTTTTAACATGTCCCATGGATGTTGCTGTGCTTTGCTCATAATATTCTCTCCTCCATACAACCCGCCGCTGCTTTTTCCCTAAACATGAGATCCCTGCTCCACACGGACCTTGAGCTGGGCCAAAATAGAGCACAGACATGCACGCTTCCAACTGAACAGCTTCCAGCTGCTCCCTGGGAGCTCTCCTGATCATACAGGCGGCCAGCTGAGGTGACTGAAATCAGGCAGATGAGACAACAGCTCATTTCACAATTCAACGTAGGTAACAATGTGCTCCACAGCTCACTCACATCACCTGAAATTCCTACTGACTTCATCAAGATTCAGTCAGTTTCTAAGGGGCCCGAACCACCTATTTCATTATACACTTTCTATTTAAATGTTTCCTTTCTTCTGAACCCTGTAAAGTGGCTAAATAGGAATTAGGAGCCCGTACTGAACCAAGTACTGAATCTCAGAGGATGCAGATACCATTTGTGGGATAGTTTTAGAGCCCTAGAAGAAAGAAATGCAGCGCAGGAGCAGCTCTTTTTAAGGAGATTTTATTATCTGCAGGCTGTCTGCCATAGTCTTCCAGGAAGGGTGCCTGTCTTGCCTTCCTGCTCAGAAATTTATTTGAGGAGATACATATCTCTCAAGGCTCGCCCTATTTAACTGCTGATGTATATACGCAAGGAAAATTCAACACTCAAGGGCTGATGGTTATCACAACTCACACCTCCCTCCCCGGGAGAGGTCAGCCCTCCTGCAACACGTATCTCCTGATGGCTTGAGCACACGGGTCTAAGGCATCTCGGTGCGTTTCCATAGAAACATCACATTCCAGCAACATGGGAGCACAAAGTCCACAGGAATAAACAAACTCTGTTATTTCCATACCAACCAGAGAAGGGAAGGGCTGGATTATGCTTCCCCGGGGAGAGCGGGTGCCTGGGATCAATCCCGGCCCTGGCGGGCCCACACCAGTACCAACCTCAACATGCAGCAGCACTTATGCTTGCTGAATTGCAGCTGTGAAGGTGGTGCTTCCCTGGACTTCCTTACAAAATCCCAAGAATGTTTTCTCACCTCAGGAGCTCAAACGCCCTCAATTGGACCCCCAAAATCCATTTCATATCGCTAGGCTCTGACCTTCCTAAAACATCCACACTTACGGGCCAATTTGCCCAGAAATAATCTAATGCCTAAAGTTTCAATAACTTTACAAACAATTACTTGGCATGTCTACTCACCTCTGGACACAGATTTATTAGTTTCTTATGGGAGACAGCACTGAAAATAAAATCCCCTTCCCTGCTGTGATAGATTTATTGATTTGTTAACACAGGCTCATATGAAAAGTGAAGCGGCTAAAAAGGAACCAGAAACAGTACAACTGTTTAACCTTGTTTCCCAATAACATAAAAGATGTGACCAATTATGGAGCGACACCATAGCGACTTCTTGCATGCAACTTCATTGCCGTTATGCAACAAATAGTTCATGATGCTGAGCATCTGGAATAGCCAGAGAAAGTTTTTAAAAGACTTTGCTCTGACGACGCTCTGATCAGTACGCTCGATGTGCATCCCCTCAGCACAGATATTTATTTCTTCATAAATATCTAGGAAAAAAAGGGGTTGGATTTTCAGACACACGGCATAAAAAAAATAGCAACGTGCAATTTAGTAAAAAAAACTTGGGCCAAGAAGTTTTGCCACTGAATCCAGGATCATAGAATCATAGAATCATTAAGGTTGGAAAAGACCTCTAAGATCATCAAGTCCAACCGCCAGCCCAACACCCCCAGGCCCCTAAACCATGTCCCCAGGTGCCACGGCTACACAGCTTTTGAACACCCCCAGGGACGGTGACTCCACCACCTCTCTGGGCAGCCTGTTCCCGTGCCTGACCACTCTTGCAGTAAAGAAATTGTTCCTAATATCCAATCTAAACCTCCCTTGATGCAGCTTGAGGCCATTTCCTCTCGTCCTAAATGGATGAGGGAATTGAGAGCTAGAAATCTATTCAGAAAGTTATTTACAGCTTGCAGCACTGGAATTCACGTCTCTGTCTTGAACAATGTGATTCAGCAATCAATAGCATTGCCATAATCTGAACTGTCACTTGAAAGAGAAATTTTTTATCACTTCCAGCACTTGCTTTTCACACAAAGCCCTTTGTTTTCTTGAGAGGTGGCGTATTTTGTACAGCATTTCCCAAAATCCTGTTTGGAAAGCAGAAAGATAATCCTTTTGTGGATCTAAAGTTGTACAATACACGTGTGCTCCCTACTGCTGGAAGAGGAATTACAGAGATGCTGGCATTGCATGTCCTAAACTACGACAAAAGCGACGAAATCACTGACACGTTAACCCCTGAGACCCTCAGAAGTTAATGAAGCATCTCATCAACTTCAGAGAAGTAGCTGTAGATAATTATTTAGATGGGGCTGACCAAAAAGCCCCTTACCAAGGCACACCAGAGGACAGCACGGCTGAACTGCGGTTAAGCATCGGGCACTGTGACTGCAGAAACGTTTGGACAGACAAGATTTCCTGGGAACTTGCATGGGGGTCCAGAGCCACACATGTGCTTACATGCTGGGAGCACCACGGCCTTTGCTTTTAATCCGTAGATACAAAGTATGAACATGGAATGCAATTAATTCAGTCACAGATAAAATCGTGTCTTGCCACAAAAACATGCGAATGCGATACAGCCAGCCACCGCAGAAATGCATGCTAAATGTAAAACAGAGATCAGGGACCGAGGGGACGGGGACATGGAAAAGCTAAAAGCTTAAGTAGTTGCAAAACTGAGCGCGTTTGATCCGGTTAATCCCGAAGCTTGTAGCAGCAGCGACTGAGGAGCGATGTCAGCGCACTGAAGGTGGGGAGAGCTGCAGGGAGGGACGTGACGAGCAGACAGAAATCAGGAGTGGGAAAAACGTGAAGGAAACACCTCAGCTGGGAAAGCTGCGAGGACCAACATCCCCACAGCTGCCGATATTCACTTTTATCGCACGTCCTTTGTGATTAAAACCTCTGCTGCGAGAATACAGGCTTTTTTTTTTTTTACAGAAAGCAGCACTTTCGGCAACCAGGGAGGTGAGGAGAGAAACCCAGCCGCCACAGGCTCCCCTCAGGGAGCGGCCTGAGGAGGGGGTCCCGCCCGCTCACCCCCTCAGCCCGCGGAGCTGCACCCCGGCCCTGCCCAGCCCCTTTCCCCACCTCTCCCGGCCCGGACCCGACCTGCTGCCGGCCCGGCCTCAAAGAGGAGCCGCCGCTCTCCCTTCCGCGCCTCCCGCCCGCCTCTTCCTGCCCGGCCCGGCCCTGCCCGCCGCCACTACGTAATCTGCGTACGGCGGGCCGGCGGGCGGCTCTACCCTACGCGACTGGCGTAGCGAGGGGCGTAGATTGCGGAGCGTGGAGGGGATGCGCGCTGGGCTGAGGTGATGGCGGGGGATGGCGGTGGGTCAGTCTCCACGCCGAGATGGGCATAGCAGCTCTTTCCTCGCTGCCCAATCTTAGCCTTTGTCCGCCATGGTGCGTCGCTCGTGGTTTAGGCCTAGTGGGTACGGGCCCTTTTCCTACCTTTAAAATCCTTCCCCTGCCAGAACTCCTCCCTCTCTCTGAGGAAGAGTTAGAGTGAGGTGGTGATGTGTATCTGGTGAAGCTCCTCTCAGGTTGCTCCACCAAGACTCCTTTGCCACCTTCGACGCAGGATGGGTTCGTGTCTCAGGAAAACTAAAGCTTTAGTGGTGTCTCGCACTTCACACTGTGTTAGCGGGTGGGATCCCAAAGCTGTATGAGAAGCTGAAGTATGTGCTTGTGTATATATACATATGCACTCATCAGGCAAATCTGAGGGCTATGTATGTGTTGGTTCTGAGAACAGGGTTACGGGTGCAGTCAGCTCAGGAGGCTTTGCTACATTGGGGTTAATTGGCCTTGCAAAAATCCTAAGGCTTTTGAGTTAGTTCAGCTACCTGAGCATGAGGCTTTTGCACTGTGTTTTGGGGATTTTAAGAAATGCTTTTGCTCTGAGAGCGGTCTCAGGCTGGACCCCCAAGTCCAATGTGTAGTAATTTTTGGAGAAATACTTTTTTTTAGGGCAAGGAGAGCAGTTTCTCTGTATGATCGTGTTTCACAACAGCAAAACTAGCTTTGGTTGCTTGGTAGCTGGAGTAAACAGTTTACACTTTAAAATGTGCTGTGTGGGACTTATTTATAAATTACATTTTTTAAAAAATGCAGGTACCAGTTCTGTTTAAAAGCTGATTTTTATTTGGCTAAATATCTTGCCCTGGATGCTTGCTACTAATACTAGACCCCCGCAGGTTTACTTGCACAAGTATTCATGTTATGTATAGGTGTTTTAAGCAGCATCATATAGTCATTAAATGTGACACCAAAGTTCAGAAGGTGAGTTCTGTGGATCCCAGTTAGGGTGCAGAAGATATCTACATCACCTGTGACTTAGGTAACTGCAGAACAGAACGGACAAGTTGCAAATGGTTCACAACAAGCAAGGAATCACCTGGATGCAAATCTGTGCTCCTAGACCAAGATCTGCAAATTAGTTTCTTGTAGATTTGACAGTTCTGTGTTTGAGGACCTAAAGTTCTCTTTGTACAGAATCTCAGCAACATGGAAGTGTGAAATGTGTTATTTATGCTATGTTTATTTTTGCCTGTTTATATCTGTGTGATAATGCAGAAGAGCTGTTAAAAGTGGTCCAAAACATAAGCTGAGTGGAATGACAATTAGGAGTGAGTTTTACCAGATGTTTTAAACTTGGGATCTTATTATATATTTTAATAATAATCAAAGCCAGCACAATTATGGATAATTTAAAGTTCTGTAGTTGAAGTGAGACTTCTACATTTAACACTAATATAGAACGCCTACTCTCACAATTTTTCAGGCACCTGTCTCACTCCCTTGCATAAGTAACTAGTGACTGTGGTGGGCGATGGCGGTGCTGTCTGTTGACGAGAAGCCTGGAAAGGGATTGGAATAGGGAGAGTTATGGGTTTGGGAGGGGCCCTGTGGGCAGAGGGGCAGAGTGGGAGCACAGCATGACAAAAGGATAGCCGTATTTTTTAATTAAAACTGGCTTGTGTACATGCATTGTTAAACAAAACACCTTTGAAGTTTCTGGTCTGGGAGTCTGCCTATACAGACTGTAATACCTAAATACGGCTGTTGGGTCTTATCATGCTGTTAATGTGTCGCTGGGATTCTGTCTTTGTAAGTCACAATTCTCAGATATTCAGGTACAGCTGAATGTTACTGCCCAGGCCCATTTCTCATTATGAACCTCTCTCTCTCAGACTAGGGTGTGTTCCCTAATCACTCTCTGAAGTTGGGAGCCAGCGAGGTAAGGTAAGCAGGTCAAGACAATTCGGAGCTGAAGCTTTCTTGCCAAAAAGACTGGCCTGAATTAAAACCGAGTACAAGCAAATCCTTTGTGTTTTAGAATAGGAATACAATTTCGTTGGCCTTTTCTCCATAAACCTAGTTGCTGCTTCAAAGGTTTAAATTGTCATGGAGCCTTATCTTGTCAGATGAGAATCAACAGCTGTTATAAAGATAACGGGTTCTAGGGCCTAATGACTCCCACCAACATCATGAACTCTGAATCAGCTGATTTTTAGTGGCTCTCAAAGGCTGTAGAAACATTTCAGCTGAACTGCTGAATGCAGGCTTTGAAGGTGCTGATACAAAGTAGTGGGGGTGAAAACCTGGGCTTCCATGGCTGCTAATCCTTCTGTGTGGATCTCTTTCAAAAAGCCAGTCTCTCGCTGGTCATCACACAGCGCGCTGCCTTCCTCTCCACTGGTGTATACTGCCTCGAGGGAAGCCCTTTTCTGATGGTAATTTTTTTTTGACACCATAGAAATTAGCATAATAAAATTGAACACACCCTCTTGGAAGGGCAGGGTGATACATAACAAACTGATTTTCCCCTTTCGCATTCGTGCTCTGATCGCATTTGCTCACACCTATGTGCTGAGTAGCCCACACCGGCTGGCCAGGTTCCATTTTGTGTGATACAGAGGACAAGGGACACTGCCTCTAAAATCTTTGTTACGTTTCTTGACTGATGATGGCAAACTGATACTGGATGTGACTTGTATACCCTTCTGGAGTTGTTGGGTATCTTGCTTGGTCTCTTCGCCTTTTAATTTTTTTTTTTAATTGGGATTATTTTATGGCTCCAATCCAGCTCATCTTTGTCATTTATCTTTAGGACAGTCTGTTTCTTCCTTGGTATTTGGTTGTTTGAGTGAGATTAGTGTTCTGTAGCAATTAGCACATCATTTTCCTTTAACCCTTCTCGCTTACTCTCATGCATTCACGCACACTACGTTCAGGCCAATATTGATATATTTGTTCCAAACCTTTACAGTACCAGTCACCCCTTTGGCTTGGTGAAGGAAACTCAGCAGGAAAATTGACTATGAGCTCAAAGAGTTGGCAAGAGTTTCTGCAATTATTTTCAGCACAGCTGAATATCTGGTCTAATCGTTGTATTTGGAATAATACAGTATTTGGGTTTAAAAGCACGTGCCTTTTCCCAATTGAAAAGCTTTTTTCTGGTTAGTTATTAGCAAATGTTACTATGTATCCACTTTGCAATAAGTCAGCTGCTGTCCAAATATATTGGAAAAACAAAAGCATTTATTTCCCTTGAAGTTTTGTGTTCTTAGGCAGAAAATAGACTGTTTTTTCCAAGACTCTAGAAGGACAGCAGCTCCTTACCCTCTTAGTCTAATCTGTTTTATCTGCTGGTGAGACACTATGTATATTTATATACTGAGCACTGGAGTACATCAGTTTCCATTCTTATCGAACACAAATATTTACCACAAGCCTGATCCAAGGTCTACTGAGATCCATGATGCTCTTAAAAATGTAACTTAACTAAAGCAAACTCCTAATTTTTTTCCAATTTTATTTTAGTTGGGTTATAGGACATTTTCTTAGCAACTAAGTATTTTTTTAAATACAGGAAAAACCCCAACACTTCTTTGCAAAGAAAAACTCACCAACTCACTTGTATGGATTCCCTAATACGCTTTCTTAGCTGTAGTTCCTGTCAGTGAGGAAACTGTGAAATGTTTTGATATTAATTGTCAGTGAGGAATTGAAACACAGAAGTCAATGAGCAATTAACATTATTAAACTTTAATGGACACATTCCATATAGAAGTATCACACATGGCATAGCATAGCAATTGACAGGTTTCTCTTTGTCTCTGGGCATCCCCAAGGGTATTGTCATACTTAATGTAAAGAGGGCAAGACGAGAGGCGGTGCAGGGAGCCAGATAAAGGAGTTCAGGCAAGAGGAACTATTTCTGTGCTAAATAGCATGGGGAATTTGGAGTGTCATGAGCTTCTGAGAGTCTTGCCCTTTGCAAGCCACAGGCTCAAGAGGAGTGCTGATTTTGCCTCTTCTTCTCCCATTTCGTGTGTAGCTTAAAACGGCATCAACTGACATCCCCTTTTCCTAGTCCCTTTCCTGACCCTGCCAACAACCGTTTGGGCAGTGATAGGATTAAAGTGATAACCTGGGTTAAAACTACTCTCTTCCACCAAGGCTAAGCATCCAGTCCCTGATTTAGCAGTCTTATTTCCCCACATTATCACAAGAAGAGGTGTACATGTGGTAAGAGAGTGGGAAACGCAACCACAGCTAGGGATTTCCCCAGGATGTCATCTATCAGGTGTTTCAGATAATGTTCTGCAGTGTCATCGGGAGATGACGTGAGCAAGAACAAAATGACAAAAGCAAAACAACGAAATTATTAGTCTGGGATAAAAATTTTGTGGAAGCCCTACAGTGTTTAATCTCATAAATATCAACATATAAATATTTTTGTGTGTTTCCAGTAATGAAATGAAACAACACTGTGCATTGCCGTCGAGCCTTAGCGGGATACCTTAGCCATCTGTTGAATTTATTACGTGAATGATTGCTTTCGAAGTCCAATAACTGACTGGCGTGTCCAACAAGCAGCTCTGCAGGCAGGACCAGTCCATTGCCTCTAGGCAGCTCATGTTAATCGTTTCAAGCAATAGCCGTGACATGGGTCTCCTTGTGGCAGGAGGTGAGCAAGTCCCTGTTACACCTCCAGTAGAATTTTGGAGTGCAGCAAAGCAGCATAGACATGACCAACCCCAAAGTAAGCATGAGACAAATTACCCATTTTATCAGCCCAGAGTGTATAAATGGGAGAATGAGGATGGTGAGAATCACCACAAGCAGCAGGAGCACCACAAGTCTTTGGATAGCCAGTCTGTTGTCTGCCGGCACATTTTCATCTCTGTATAAAGTGTCTTGGCCAGTCTGAATCCAGCTACTGCTGTCCAGCCCTATGGCAGAGATGTGTACCTCAGGTTTTGAATCGGGGTTTTCCAAGTGCTTCATGATGTCTTCTTTATTTTGAAGTGTGCGGATGAGTCCTCCTGACACAAAAGTGGCTTTTCTGCACAGGGGGCAGGTGATTATCCACATACTCTCTTCTTTCCTGAGGATAAGCTTGAGGCAGACAGCGCAGAAGGCGTGCTGGCAGTCCAGGAGCTTTGGTACTCTGTAGATGTTGTATTTGTTGAAGCAGACTAGACAGTCCATATCAATAGGTGTTGCGGTTGAACACTGGTGGTTCATTTCGGAACTGCATACTTCAGGAGAGTTTGAGTTTGTTAATATAACGAGCTGCTTTGAGTTCAGACAGTCTCTCTGCAGAACTACTTGTTCAAGGGCATCAGGACTGTCTCGCTCTGTGCCTGAAGGTCTCTCTGTTTCTTTAATAAGTTCTTCAGTGAGTTCCAGCCTCTTCACGTCTGCAGCATTTTCTGTTAGGGGTCCTGCTCCGCTCGTTTCTGCAGCACCTTCCACAGTGGGCGCAGGACTGCCCTTTTCAGCCTGTGGTACTTCAGGAGTTGTCGATTCATTTTCATGGTTCAGCTTGTCGGTGGTTTTCTCCATGGAGATAAGCCTCGGTGCAGCTCGTCTTCCCTTAGCTGAAGGGCTTGCTGAGTTTCTGGCTCCTTTTATGTGTTGCTTTTATGCCTGCTGTATGCATGATTGATTAGTGACAGCTTTAAGCGTGTTGTGCGCTTACAATATGATGTTTTTATGAGATGGGGACCCAAGTTAATGGTTAACTTGGTGGCCAAGGCATTTTACAACAGCTGATAATATCACTGGGCAATTCCTCTCCGGAAGCAGACCCCATGGCATTAGCAGACTGCAGCTTTGTTCACTGTGATAGCCAGACACTACTGTTATTATTAAATTAGTACTTTATTTGTTAAAAGCAATTTCATTGGTCTCTAAACACTGCTTTGCCAGACAGTGACAGATTCGGAGGAATTATCTAATGTTAACTGAATGCAGTGCTTTGATTAGAGAGTGTAAGAATCACCAATTTTGAGTGCTCTGGGTAGGAGGTCTGCTCTGGCCTCAGCAATACTCACTACCCTAGAGCTGTTACCCTACCACACAAAGTAAAGAGCGAGATTGAGATTATTAACATGGAGTATTGAATACCTGATTATTACCAGCTCTTTTATCCTAGGAGCATCCCTGTTGGTTTCGGTCATCAGAGGGCTTCAGGTGCGAACTGAAGCATGACTTAGGGTCACAGAGGGTCTCACAGAGTCTGTGAGAGAGATCTGGAAATTAAAAGCAAGGTTAGTGTCTCGGTAAGACCGTCTTCTTTTTCTTGGAGTTCACAGGACAACCTCATGTGCTCAGGAATGCCCTTCCATTAGGTGGTTTTGTGACTCTTCAGCTCATCTGGAAAAAAAAGAAGCCTGAACAAAATCCCTCAGTCTCTAATTTCTTTCTGCCTTTTTATTTGAGGGGTGAAATACAGATGGTTTCTCACTAAGAATCCTGCGGAAGGAAGGAAGGTAGGAAAGGAGGGGTCACTAATCCTGGAAAGCTGGACTAGGTCAGCATTACTAGTAGAAGACACACCGTACCAAGCCTGTAGCCTCAAGGGCACCTGCATGCTCAAGCTGTCTGTGCTGCCAGGTACCAGCCTCTCCCTCCAACAGAAAGAAATTAAACAACTGCAATTTAGGAGGGCAAGGAGTTCAGGAAGACTCTAATCTCATGAACTCGCTGTGGAGGGGGATGAGGTGAGAAGAGCTTGTTCTTATTTGCTGAGTAGAAGGCTTGTCATAAGCAAACTTCATCAAAGTGCCTGCACATTCCTGCTGTATTTCTGCTGACATGGCATTTAGCAGTGTTTGATGGACTTTTGGGTGACCCCAAATTTTAGGAGTCTGAAGATCTTTCAGTTGCAGAAGTGGGGCTCGTAGTTGAAGTGCAAGAACGTCTGGAAGTGGGCTGGTGAACAGCAAGGGTCAGTTATGTTTCAAAATAGAATTTTCTATGGCATTTCACATGCCTCTTTATTAGTAAGTTAATGCTGTTGAAAAGATCTGAGAAAGTGGAAGACAAGAGCTGTCGTTTTTACAACACTTTAGGAGTTTCAAATTTAGTCTGTCTGTTCCCATGTCCAAAATGGAACTGTCTTAAAATTTACAGATCCTGAGTCATTGGAACAGTATGAAACAGTCTGGCAGATGTTGGGAAGCTGGAATGGTCGCCAAGAGGGCAACAACTCCGAACCTAAGTATTTCAGTTAAAAACTAGGTGGGGTGAATCCCTGCCTCCGCACCTGTTTGCTCTGTCTTCTGGCAGCAGGTGGGAGCGACTTTCAACTGTATGTGTTGGAAATTCAGAGCTGGCCAAGAAGCACGGTTCTTTTTGCTACGGGTGCACGTCATCAGTGAGGACAACTTGCTTGAGGGAAGGGGAAGCAGAGCGCGTCATGGTTCGGAGAGGTCCTTATGCTTCCCCAGAGCTGCAGGCTACTGCCATGTGGATTGGGGAGCCCAAGGGAGGAAGCGTGACCTGGTGTGGGGGCTGAGGAGGCTGCTGCCATGTGATTCCTGAGGTGTGTTTTCAGCAGTACCATTCCGGCAGCGTGTGGTCTCTCCGCCCAGTTTTTTTGGCTGTATTGGGTTAAAAACATCTGTTTGTTATTGCCCTCCATTCGTGAAATTCTCAGCCAAGTGTTGAAGGACCTGCCCTAATTTTGACTTGGTTTTGTCCGTGGCATCATGAGTGACGTTCACTGGCTTGCATGTGGGTTCTACTTCGCTGAATTGCATAGAGCCCTTTAATGCTACTTTGGCTAATTACTGTGTCATTAATCATTTGTAGTCAGTTTATGCACTCTTCCTGCTTCCCCACTTTTAGTATGTTTGCATAAGAAAATGTGCTTTTATGGAATGCTTCTTACGGCCTTGTTTATGACAGGAAATGGATATAAAAGAGCAGTTGTGTCATTTCAGAGTAATATCCTTGCTTGTCCTAGGGCTGTGAGCACACTAATATTCAAAACATCCAAGAAGAGCCAGCAGTGTGCCCAGGTGGCCAAGAAGGCCAACAGCGTCCTGGCTTGTCTCAGCAATAATGTGGCCAGCAGGAGCAGGGCAGTGACAGTGCCCCTGTGCTCGGCACTGGTGAGGCTGCACCTCGAATGCTGTGTTCAGTTTTGGGCCCCTCAGGACAAGGAGGACATTGAGGTGCTGGAGCGTGTCCAGAGAAGGGCAACGGAGCTGGGGAAGGGTCTGGAAAACAAGTGTGATAGGGAGCGGCTGAGGGAGCTGGGGGGGTTTAGCCTGGAGAAGAGGAGGCTGAGCTTATCGCTCTCTGCAGCTACCTGAGAGGAGGCCGGAGTGAGGCGGGGGTTGGTCTCTTCTCCCAAGTAACAAGTGATAGGACAAGAGGAAATGGCCTCAAGCTGTGCCAGGGGAGATTTAGGTTGGATATTAGGAAAAATGTCTTCACTGCAAGAGTGGTCAGGCACTGGAACAGCCTGCCCAGAGAGGTGGTGGAGTCACCATCCCTGGGGGTGTTCAAAAACCGCGTAGCCGTGGCACTTGGGGACATGGTTTAGGAGGCCTGGGGGAGTTGGGTTGGCGGTTGGACTTGATGATCTTAGAGGTCTTTTCCAACATTCATGATTCTATGATTCTAAGATAGCGGTGATAGTCCCGTGCTCAAGCTGTGTTTCAGATTGTTGTGACTCTGGGCAAGAGGAACCTAAAAAACTATATAACTTAAAAAATTGTTTTGATGTCAAGCCTTGATGTGATGTCACCCAGCATACGTATGAGCAAAGCAGGGAGCTGCGGCGAAGGGGCGATTGCCTTCAGATTTACAAACTGTCGTCTGGGGCAATGAGGGATTTTTTTACACATTTGGAGTGTTTTGGTAGTGTTCCTCACAAAGCCGTTGGGATGCGCCTTTAGAACAGGAATTAGACATAAAGTCCGACTGACGCGCAGTGGTTCTGATGGTGTCAGGCAGATTCTGTCGGGGTACCTGCAGAGCAAAGCAGGGCAAGGAAAAAGAGGGGACGGAAGGGATGGGTTGATGGGGGCAGGACAGGAGGGCCATAGCAGTGGATGACTTCTGTAACTGGTTGCTGTGGGAAGCAGGGAAGAACATGAGGGCAGCAGCAAATCTTCCCCAAAAGCTGTACATCCTCACGTTGCTGTGTCCCTTCTCCAGCCCCACTCTGCAGTTCTGTGGAGTTGTTCCCTCAGCGCCCGGGGGATATCGGACACAAAAGTTCAGTGTATCGCATTTAATTAATCATTGCTGTTTCATTTTAATCGATCGTTGCTCTCCTTCTGACCTGTGGCTGCCGGCAGCCACAATGGCTTGGTGCCACGTCGCGGGTAGTCCATCTTCTCTCCTCTTTCTTAATTTCCTTTTCATTTCAGAGGGCTGATTTGGTGCTGGATCAGGACAGAGCGGCTGAAGTAACTAAGGTTGGTTTATAACCAGAGAAGAAAACGAGGGCAGTGTCTGGCACCCACCCGTGGGAGGGCACTGGGGCAGTACAGGGGGGCTGCAGCCGTGCCCCTGAGGCAAAGCTCCTGGGCAGAGGAGTACAATCAGGAGTAGAAGCTAACGAGGCGTGCAATCTGGCAGGCCGAGGCGAAGCGTTTTAGTGCAATAATTAACGATTTAGGGTGCTGCTCTCTGCATCCTCCCCACGGCTCACTCTGCTCCCAGCTGCTCCTTCCCCTCGCACTTCCCACTGCCTTTGAACCCTAAAGCCCTCTGCTTCCCCGCAGCCTCAGTTTCCCTCCCTGGACTCTCTCCTCTTGCCTTCCTCCTCCTCCTCCTCCTCCTGGAGGACTCCGCCGGGGGGCGCGCGGGTAGAGCGGCGGCGCTCTGGCCGCTCGCCCGGCTGTCTCAGTGGTGGCGCCCCGCGGTCACGTGAGGGGCG
>WEKW01028916.1:79232-105970 GCA_013389905.1 Sula dactylatra | reverse complement strand
GGGGGCCTCGCCCGGCAGCTCCAGGCCCTTGGCCTCAAGCTGCGCGAGGTGCCGGGCGATGGGTGAGCGCCGCGACGGGTCTCCATGGCGCTCCCGGGGCCGGTGATTCCGTGGGACTGCTGAGCCCGGGGGCTGAGGCTTCCTCCTGCCCCCGGGCCGTGGGGAGCCGGTGTCCCCGGGGGCTGACGGCTATCTCCTCGGGGTCGAGCGGGGCCAGTGCTCCGCAGGGCTGAGGGCTTCCGCGCTGTACCCCAGAGGGGTCAGGGTGCTCTGCTCTGTCTTGTGCGGGGCCTGCGTCCCCGGGGGCTGACGATCCTGCCACCGGCTGGCCTGGGGGCTCTGCTAGTCCTAGCCCTGATCCCCAGGGGGGCTAAGGGCTCTGCTAGCCCTAGCTGTGTCACCTGCTGGTCTGAGGGCTCTGCTAGTCTTAGCTGTGTCACCTTCTGGTCTGAGGGCTCTGCTGGTCCTTGCTGTGTTGCCTGCTGGTCTGAGGGTTCTGCTGGTTCTAGCCCTGATCCCCAGGGCAGCTGAGGGCTCCAGTGGCCTGCTAAGCGGGGTACAGGAAGGCCCATAAGTATTGGGTGAAAGGGGTGTTAGATGTGCCTGTTGAGAAGTTGCTTAGTAGATCACTAGGTTGATCTTTGTAGTATTATGTCATTCGTCACAGGTGTCAGTTCAAGACAGTTTGGCCCTTGACTTAGTCTATTGGAGCCAATGACACGCTCACTCAGAACCTTATCTTCCTACCAGCATTTCTTCTAATGTCAGCAGCTGTTCAAAGCACAGGGAACAGGTCCTGCTTCACACTCATATCCATGTTGAACTCATTGGGCAGAAAGAGTGCAGCTTTCCTCCTTTCCCATTAACACCATACTCTTCCTGCTGCTATGCCGGGGTCATTGATTTCATGGTGTACCTGTTAGCTATATTTCAGACACACTAACTCGGGGTTTCTCTCTCGGTAGCAACTGTTTGTTTCGGGCCCTTGGTGACCAGCTTGAGGGGCACTCCCGGAACCACCTCAGACATCGCCAGGAAACAGTGGATTACATGATAAAGCAGCGGGAGGATTTTGAGCCTTTTGTGGAGGATGATGTGCCCTTTGAGAAACATGGTATGGTCTCCACAGGACACTAATAGAAGGGGTTATTGTGTAATGTGGTTACATCTCATTTGAGCACCTCCTTACTAAACAGTTCCTTATCCCAGAACTATGTTAGGGCTTCTCTCTAGTTTTCAAAAACGGTGAATTTATTCTCTCTGTTAGGTTTCTGTAGAAATATGAGCTATTAAACTTGTATTCTATATGTCTTGGATATTGTTTAAATTTAGGAATACTTGGAAAGAGAGGCAAAAAAAGGCAAGGAGTAAAAATTTGGTGTTTTCAAGAGGAACTTGCAAAAACTGTCTAACTCTCCTTGAATGCTGGTGGGTGTTGAGTGGGTTTCTGTTTCTCCTTGACCCTTGATGTTTTGTAGTGGTAATCCAGGGGAAGATGCAAAGCAGAGACCGATACAGCCTCTGTTCTGACAGCTTTGAGGATGTGCCAAGTACCATGTAGGAGAATGGTTTGGTCATTTAGTAGGCGGCACTCTTCCTTCTGAGCTAATGCAGAGCTGACAGCCTTGCATAACCTGAGGGTGTACTGCTGTTTTTTTAGAGGTTTCTGTGGTCGTTTAAGATGCGTTAACTTCTGTCGCTGCCAAATTCTTGCCTCAGCAGTCAATGTTTCACAGTTGGGATTTCCTTTCCAGAATTTCTTGGGCTTGTGTTGAAATTTTGTTACTCGCTATCCCTCCAGTCCTTTTGGAAGTGTCAGAAACTAGGTTTCCAACTCTTTTGAATATTTTTTCCTTTAGTTACCAATTTGGCAAAGCCTGGTACCTTTGCTGGCAACGATGCTATTGTGGCCTTTGCAAGGAACAATCAAATGAATGTGGTTATTCATCAGCTTAATGCTCCGCTGTGGCAGGTGAGAAACAAAACTTCTCTATTTTGGCCTAATTTTTAGCTGATGAATACAAATAGTGTTGCAACTTCCTAATCTATTAAGAGAGCAGTCGGTAGGCGTAGTTAGCTGGATGTGGTGGAGAGCGGTGCTTGCTTTTTCAGCCTTTAAGGAAAACACTCCAGATTTCAGCTAGGAGGAGAGGGAATGAAAGGAAACAACAAAGGCAGGAAAGATAACTATGTGGAGACAGAGCAGCATGTTTGGTTTTAAGCTACTAGCTTCATTGATACGTTTCTCTCTGCTGAAGATGAAACTAAATATGAGGTGACTTTTCTGATAGGAATTTGAGCCAGGCTTAAGGAAACCTGTATTTGATTGAGGAATATGGAAGTGAAGGTATAGCACGGCAGTCCCTGCAGCATGTTGGAATGAAGCTCCAGCAGTTCTGCATGGGATTTGGAATGAGAATGTTTCTGACAGCTGGAGAGGTGAGGTTCTGGACTGGGCAGAACAGGGAAGGAGTTTTAAAACCTTAAGGTGGTGTTTAATCAGCTTCTGGACAGGATTGAGTTTGGTTTCCACTGACAGCAAGCCACTGGAACATATAATCCATCGGGTCCCTCCTACTCTTTGTTTGTTGTTTTTCTGTGGCAAGTCCACACTGGAATGGCCCCCGTTACTGGCCCCAATTTACAGTCAGAACCAATGAAGTATATAGATTAAACAGGGCAATAAAGATAAAAGACCATATGAAAGCTTTCAGTGGTGTCTTAAATACATTAGAAACAGTGTCAGGTAGATTTCTGAAGCCAAACAAGTTTGAAGTCTTTATTTATATGGCAGCTGTGGGCAGTAAGACAGTTAACCTACATATTTTTTAAAAAAAAAAAAAAAGTGTACCTGCCAATTACACAAATTAGTGGGAGTACTCAACTGCTTGACCTGCGAGAGCGTACAGAGGTAATGACCCTGCTGGGGAGTTCATGGGGGTGCTGTTCATGTTTTGTTACTGTTTTGAACCCGATACTTACCTCTGTGTCCTTAACTCTTACCAATATTATGTATATCCTCTCGAAAACCTTAAATTCTTTTTTTCTCCATTCATTTGTAAATACAGAGTTTGTGATGAGGTTCTGTTTTGCCTGCGTGTAGTCTTGTTAGTGAAAGGTTTTCTTAGGCTCTTGAGAATAGCGTAAGTAGAGCGAGCTGTTAGTAGTTGTAACATAAGGAGTCTCTGACCCGCCCAGAGGATACATCAGGGCGTCAAATAACGTAGGGGATCACAACACGGTGACGATGTTAGCAAGTTGCTAGACTTGACTAACCCAGGACACTCTTTTTCTTAATTTTCTATACCTCTACATACTTCCCCCACCCCCCCCCT
This sequence comes from Sula dactylatra, assembly GCA_013389905.1. NCBI lineage: Eukaryota > Metazoa > Chordata > Aves > Suliformes > Sulidae > Sula > Sula dactylatra. The sequence continues at coordinate 102,635 of WEKW01028916.1, read as the reverse complement.
TCTCTCTGCTTTGGAGCCCAGCAAAACTTTAGATTAGATTCCAAAGAGAGCATTTCCAGAGAAATCCATATCAGCAAGATGCTTAAAGCAGATGGTGTGAATATCTCCTTTGGTCCCAACTCTAAAGCAGATGGTAAGCTATCCTTTAATTTTAAGAGAACCATTTGTATCCACTGCAGCTAAGATGGAAAAATGTGAGCAGAACTGTTCACGACCTCCTGAAGGAGTTTGTCAAGCTCTGGCCTAGCCAGAAGCTCTTTGAAGGTAGACATCTCTGCGTGGACTTTTTAGGGCTTTAAACACCCTTTACCCTTTCTGATAGCGACTATGATGTCGAGCTTCAAGTTAGCTCAGATGTGTAAGTTATTTTATTGGCTTTTTGGATAACTGCTTACCTTTTTTCAGTGTTTTTGCCCTTTTTTTATCTGCAGCTATCTTTTACTTACACTTCCAGTGTACTGTGGAGAGAAGACACAAAGAGAGGCTTCACTATTGAGAGCCAAATTGGCTAATTTTCAGAATAATCTTCCAAGAGCTTCGGGATTTGTTAGGTTTTAGGATTAGGATTTATTTAGGCTCTGGCAAAGGAGAAATGTTAAAAATAAATGTTACTTGGATCCAGCATGTTGAATAACTTAATAGGATAAAAGGCAGGAGTTCAGTATAACCAAGTGTTGAGTTGGAACTCCAAGGTGAGCAAGTGTCAAACAGATGAATGGAGAATATCTGTTGTGAAATCTGAAGTCTTTAGTGCAACATAAGCCGCAGACGTGGTTGAAAGGCAACTTAGTATAAGTTCTCTAAATTGGGATAAGCTGATTCTAAGATATAAAAGGATTGGGAAATTCTGGAGCCCTAAAGCAAGCATTTCTTGTTGTTTGCTTACTGACGTCTTCTCCAGGAAAGCTGTCAGATCTTTGAACTCTGGCTTGACAGGTAAGCAAAGGAGATCTGCAAATGCAGTGTAATTTTCTGCATTCCGTGCAAGAGTTGGAATGCTGTGTAGCTTTTAGCTAATAGTTTGAGACAGTGATGATTCTTGCATCAGTACAGATAATACTCAGAGCAGGAATTTTCTACGGAAATTGCTGTACTTAGTGCTGACAAAGCAAAGGAAAGGAACGTTTGGTTGTTAACGGTGCTCCTGAATGGAGTTAATAAGTTTTCATGGTTTGGCTTTATTTCTATTAGTCTTCCTTTTAAAAGCAAAACATATCCACTTCAAATGCTAACTGTTAAAACAGCAAGTTGTCCCAACTGCAGAACAAAACTTACTCTGGGTGACTCTTTCCACTGTGGTCATCACTTGAACGGACTCTTTTTGCCTCATGTTTGAGGGGAAAAAGGCATTGTATGCTCAGTCACTGAAATTGGATCTGGGAGAATGATCAGAAAACTAATAGCTTCTATGGAAAGCTTCTATGGAAAGTTTAGAAAATAGTTTTGAGCTTTCCACTGAAACGTTTTCATACCATGTTTTGTTTGTTATGATGTAACTGACCCAGTGTTGTGTGTCTGGTTTTCAAACATTATCCTTGAGACAGAAGCTCTGGTGTTACTGTTGGCACATCTGAATTATTAGGTCAACTCTTTCTGTTTAGAGATGCTTCAGTAGCTGCATACTTTGCTCCTGATCGTGGTGTTTATCATTGCTTCCAAAAAATAATACTGTGAAAAAATTTGATGCTAAAGTTGATTCCAAATCCTCATTTGCAATTTATTTGTTTCATTTAGATTCGGGGTACAGACAAAAACAACGTGAGGGAGCTTCATATTGCGTATCGTCATGGAGAGCACTACGACAGTGTGAGGAGAATCAATGATGATTCTGAAGCTCCAGCGTATCTTCAGATGGAGGTTGGTTATGACAGAATGACCTGAGCCAGCCGTGAGTGGTAAATAAAACGCATGAACGTTACCAGGTGATTTTCTTTCTCATTTGCATTGAGATTGAGAAAAGAACTTGGTCCCTGTGTCATGCTGGGTATAGAAAAGCCCCTAAGGTCATTGTAACTAGTGCTGCCTGCTCTCTCGAGACGGGTTGTGAAGTGTTTAAATTACTGGGCTGAAAAATCAATCCCAAACCTGATGCTGTGATGTGGGCCGTAGCTGTCTTGAAGCAACCCCATCTAAATTATGCACTTGTGCACCTTGATTGCAGAAACAAAGGGAAAGGAGGGAAGAGATGGAAATGCAACAGCTGGATACAGTACTCCTCTTCATATCTCACTTTCTCATGTTAAGGAGTAAGCTGTGCTCTCCTTGAGGTTCTCTGAATGCAACTGTGTAATGTGTGGTATTGTAAAAAAGTTAATACTTTATTTCAAAAGCCAGTGACTGTTTATTGCTATGTATAATCTTGTCGTACGTGAGAGTTTGCTCAGTAGCATGTGAGTTGTGGGAAATGGTGTCAGTCATGATGGAAGTGACACAATTTCCAAGATGCTTTGACACAGGGTATTTCTGAGAGAAGTCTGCCATAATAATTAAATGTATTATGATGTCAGATTTATTTTTACTGTGTATGATGGAATTGCTGCACGTGCTTGTGTGATCTGCTGGGCTTTGCTTTTCTTGCAGATGCTTTGCAACAACGATTCAAATAAGGAGGAGGAAGTGAAGCCTCAGAAGGGTGACTCTGAAGATGAGATTGAAGCCGAAATGGAAGATGCTGTACAAAAAGTGTGTAAGGCAACTGGATGTTCAGTAAGTATTGAGTAGCCTTTCGATGCTTAATGTTCAAACCTCCTTGATACATGAAAGTAGCCTTGGGAGAAATTCTGAAAAGTATTCATCTTGGACAATTTCAGTACCTCAGCCACAAATCAGGATGGTTTTCTTCCTAGACCCAACCCTTAAGTGCAGATGAAATAGGTACTCCGTGTGGATACCTAATAATTTTGGAAGGTTTAGTTTGCAATCTCTCAGAAATCTTACTTGGAAACAAATTCTGTAAAATTTTAAATCCTTTGAGGATGTCTGTAGCTGAACATCCCAAATGACTAGATACCCTGTGAGTCTTAGCTGTTGTCACTGGATAGCCTGTGTGGTTCCTGTAGACTGCTGCTTGCACTGTGCAGATGCATAGAACAGAAGGGGTCAGTTGCGCTGAAACAGCATGTTCCTTTTTCCAATTACCTTCAGGATTTCAAGCTTTTCTCACCTGTTTCAGAAATGGAATACAGGCTAATTGAAAGGTCATAAAAGCAGACAGCAGCCCCCTCTCAGTGATGCAGACGGTTGTTACAGGAACGTATGTCCGTGATTTGAACTCTCTTCAGTGTTATCTTTCTCCTCTTGTGGACAGGACATTGACTTAGTAAGCCAGATTCTGGAAGTGGAAGACTACAATATAGAATCTGCAATATTTGCCATCTTTCAAGTGAATGAAGTGGAAAGAATCAGTAAGTACATGGACTTTGTCACCTGGTGCTTCCGAAGAACACTGTCTGACATTGGTGTTCGCTGTGAATAGCAGTTCAACAGGCACAGTAGCGGTTGAGGCTTGCTGTTGGCTGTGTTGCTGCCTCAGCCTTTCTGTGCTCAGAGAGGTTATTAGTGAGGGCAGATCCAATCCAGCTTCTGAAAAAAACCTCCACTTTTCCAGAAAGTCCGGAAGAAGGAAATGGCTGACACTGAGACAGCTGGGTAGAGTGTGTCTGAGAAAACCCTGTGTTCTCGGTAGGTACTGAGGAGCAGTGTGATCCCCAGAGCAAAGATCGGAAATCGTGTAGCAGAACTCCGTGGGAAGAAAATGGAACTGGTTCAAGAATCACTGGAAATCAGAGTTTGCATCGAGATGAAATAGAAAAAGACAAAGGACAGGCTAGATCCAATGAAGAGAATCGAGCTAGCAGAAACTCAAAGGTATGTGAAGGGTGGTTTGGCAGTGATTTGCACGCCCTTTAATGATTAGGGGAATGCTTAGGATTGCTTAATCAGCAACTGTCTTCTCGTTTGAATTAAAAAGAGCTTCCCCCTTATTGGATTTTGTTGCTGCTACAGCTGTGATTTCTCTGATACAAACGTTTAATAATGACATGTAGCCCTCTTCCCAAAATGACACAAGATAAAGTCCAGATAAGTAGTTTGGAATAAACATTCTCTGGCAGCTGCTTTGATATGTGCTTGTCTCCTTTCCAGTGTATTATTTTTCCCCGACTAAGCAGAAAACGTGTGTTTTCAACCTTGTGTTTTCATCCTTCCCTTTCAGGTATCTAAAAAACAAAAGAGGGAACAGCAGCGGCTAGAGAAGAAGAAGCGGCAGGAAGAAAGGCACCGACAAAAGGTCTTGGCCAACAGGAGTAACTGTGCAGATAGCAGCAGGAGAGAGACGGACTCAAACAACCATGTCACCTTGGTGAAGACCATGGCAGCTCTAAACATATGACTGAATGTGTTCTGAGTGCTCTGGTGAGAAAAGCAAATAAAACTGGTGAAGGCAAAACTCCCCTTAAGCAAATTTCCAAGCACCCATTGTTACCTTAAAATCTGTTTCTGTGGAGATCTCTAAGCACACATGAATTTCGTCTTGCTTCGGTTGTGGGGCAACAATTATTCGGTAAATGTGCATCAGCCCATGTGAGAGAAGAGTTGTTTGAACTGAACAAAAAGTGGAGACTTGTTTTTATAATTTTGCAGTTAGATGAAGATGAGAACGTTTTCTTTACACAGCAGTGTTAGATTTGCTTTGAGGTCTCTTGATGTGCTTAGAATATTTTTTTATAGCAACTTTTTACTTGGTTATGCTTGGAGGAGCTTTATTTTACCTTGCTGTCAGGGAAGGCTTAACAGATCTCAACTCAGGAACGTGGAGGGGGGGTTCTTTTCTATTTAAATTTAAAAAGCAAGGGAACAGAATCCCAGAATCCTTTCCAAAGCTGAGTGTGATACAGCCAACGCTGTATCAAATATAAGATTCATCTTTTCTTTCCCATGAAAGAATGCAGTGATAAGTTTTTTTTAATCTAGCTAGAACTGTTGCTTCTTGCTAGCCTTTAGAGAGCAAAAAAAAAAAAGTAATACCAGTGGATTCATGAGACAGCAGAGCCAATTCATCCGATCAGGTGAAGTCTAATGAGGCAGTAAAATGCGACATGAGCAGGCATGAGATTTTCTGTTGAGTGTTGTTACTTGGACATCTGGAATCTCATCTCCTTTGCCATACTCTTGAGTTGTGGGCTATTCCAGAGCTTTAGTCCAAGCCAGAAACTTCATAGTTGTTAGTCTCCAAATGAAATTAGTATAGCCAAAGGATTAAGAGCCCTGGGAACAGGCTTCCAAGTAGCAGTGTTCACTCGGAACCCTGCCTACTTCACTCTTCATAAATCAAGCTTTTTCCAGGGTAGGATTTTTTCATCTTAAATTCCTCTTTGGTAAGGTCACCAATTACCGTAGCATGTACAGCTTGAATCCTGTGATGCTTTCCACTACAGGGTTGGGAATTTGAACTGAAGTGTAAGGGCTGTGGGACTTGGCCATCGATTCACGGCTTGCAGTGTTTCAGCTTCACTCATGTTTTTGGACCTTTATCAAGCACTAAGCTTGAAGAAAGCACATGTGCTCTTACACACACAATAGATAACAGGAGACACCTCATCAGCCATGGCAGAGACGAAATGGATTTTTTTTTTTTAAAGTAACAAATGTTGCTTTTGAAAAAATCCTATGCATTCTTTGAAGTTTCCAAATCAGCATGGAAATTTAAATGCCTTTTTTGACTGAACTGCCAAGATCTGAGCTTGTACTTCTTCACATGCTCTGCTACTGTTTATCAGGAGCATTTGAAGAATAAAAAGGAGCTCTACTTTAAGTACTGGTGATATAGGAGAACAGGCTTTAATGCTGGTGAAGAAGTTCCTTTGGGTCCTGTAACGAGCTTGGTGGAAATAAAAAGTAATGCAAAGCAGTTCTTACGCTTTATGGTGGGACATCATGTCTGGCAAGTGATGCAGCGTGTTAAGCGCTGCTCTAAGTTTCAGTGGTAGGCATGGGTAACTGCTGTAGAGTGGACTCGCAGTAGTGTTTCATAGGTCGGAGGAGCACGGAATTCACAGTACTGTTCTTAAAGTGAAAAATGACTTTGGTAAAATCCATTTTATGTCAAATTAGTTAGCAATGTTGCTTCCTGGAATTCTTTTTCCCCAAAACAGCCACTTCTACAGTAGTGGAAGGAATGGCAAGTCATAGCTTCACTGGGAGAAAGCGCAAGTCACCTCACCGGTGTGATGCGTTGAAGACAGCGGGCATAGCAAGGCAGTTCAGGGAAAGTGTCACCTTTGTCTTGCCCAGCTGTGTTTTGATGTGAAAGGCAGGTGGGTTCTGCACATTTGAAAAGACAGTAAGAATTTGCAGTTGTATGCTCTGAATAAGGTGTTTGATCTTAATGAGATGCTTTTTTGTCTTCCTGAGCCAGAGCTGATGGGAGGATTATTGTTGCTTCAGGCCTGGGGAGCAGTGAAGGGAGTTGTCTTGTAGCCAGCAGACAGGAGGCTTGAGTTTCTGTAGGGGTGAAGAGACCTGCAAAACCTTGCTTCATCCTGCCCAGGATAAATAGGCAGGCCTGCAACAGCAGCACATCTTAAATAGCAGAGTGAGAGGCTGACGTTCAGCTCATGGCCTCTGATACCTGTAACCAAATACGTGGCTGAAAATGCTTTTATTTCCGGGTGTAACATGATTAAAACAAACTCTTGATGTGCTGGGCTCATAAGTCTTGTTAGACCAGTCAAATTCTCTTTATTTTTGTCAGGATAGCTTTGTACCTGCAAAAACATTTTGTATCCAAAGATGTTAAAACTTTCATTTTGTCTGCTTTAGATTTTTCCTTCAGCTGTTGATATTTCCACCTGCCATTACAAAGTGTATTTTTTTTTCCTAAGGAAAAAAGGAAGAAAAAAAAAAAAAAGGGGGGGAACTCACCTTTATGCAGAGAATTTGCTTTGTAAACAGGTTGTGGATTTTTCTTGCAGGAGGAAGGGAGGCGAGGAACAAGAGAAGAGAAACATCGTGATTCATGGCTCATGTTTACGCCTTGGTGGAGCTAACTGTGATTCGTAATATGCGGTCATAGGACAACAAGCACTGCACATTCCCTTGGTATTTGAGGAGGATTACTGGGAGTTTTGTGTACAGGGCGTGCTATGGGTTAAAGGCAAAACTTCCAGATTAATTTAACGAGTCTGCACAACCTGAAACCTTCGTGGGGATGCGATCCGGCTGCTGGGGGTTCCGGCAATCCCCAGCATTCCGGCATTCACCTGCTGGCTTTCACAGGCTTCAGAAACTGCAGAAAGGGAGGGAAATTGTGCATGAAGAGTGACCCATACTCCAGCGTCATATAAAATGGAGATGGTTTATGCTCCTGTTGAGCTGTGTGATCATTCCCTGCCACTGCCTGGAGTGGAGCCTGTTTGCAGGTACAAACCTTAGAGGGCAGCATCGGCTTCATCAGCGCTGTCCCAGCGCTCTCCTCTCATCCCAAAGCCAGAAAAGGAATAAAAGGAGAAACGAGTGTTTTGGAGTTACAAAAATACCACATCTACTGTAGGAAGCGTGAGGAAGGGGTAGGGATGTTGCTTGTGATGAAATGCTTAATGGAGTCAGGCAGGAGCCCCCGACGCTGAAGTGATACTGAAAGAAAATGCCCTTAAAACCCCTTTCTTTTAGGACTCCTGCTCTGAAGGTGTGCAGCACAGATCTCTGGAGATGGCATTGAAACCAGAGGTGCCTCCATGGAGGCCCAGGTGTGAGGGGGGGGCAGCTGGCCCTGGCTTGTTAGGGCTAATTGTGGATCATGTACAGTTGTGAAGGATGAGGTGGCTGTGGGGAGCTGTGGCCTGAGGAGACCTGCTCCTGGCTGGTTCCAGCTCTGCAAGTACTTGATGGAGATGGGGTGCAAGAAAGAGCCACCCCAGACCCCTGAGACCACTACCACCATGCTCCCCAGGGCTTTAGTGAGTACTAATTGCTTAAATAGTAATTAGGAGCTGTGGTTGAGGCTGACAGCCTCTCAACAGCCAACATGGGGCTGTGTTGTGGCCAAGCTCCCTGAGGGGAGCCAGGTTTGGAGCCTGGTTTGGGCTCAGGGCACAGCAGCCACTCACTGTTCCTGTTGATCAATTTTTTTCCCTGAAGCTCTTAAGGTTTACTGGTTGGCTGCTAAAATGTCATTTCTGGTAAATGTTTTTTAAGAAAAAGATGGAAAACTCTGTGCATGCATAAATATTTACTTGAGAAATTCAGCTGAGAAGCTCTGCTGTTTCCTATCCCTTCCACCATCGATTCCTGAAAAATGAACACGTTGCTGGACGTGCTTTACAAATTGCCTTTGAAAAATTTATTTTTATTTGCAGGGATTCCCTTGGTTTTATGATTTATTTAATTGCAGGGAGCGGGCTTTCCCTGTGCACCAGCTCCAGGAAAGGCACCGGATGCCTTTTTGGTGCTGCAGGGCCAGGCCATGCCCCACCTGGCCTCAGGGAAGGCAGAAGCCCCGCAATTTAGACCATTTCCATCAGGTTTAGAGCCCGATGTGTCTAGCAGGAGGGAGTTGGGTTCTTGTGCAGAAAGTTGGGGTAATTCCTGTAAGAGCCGTGGTAGGTCCTGGCTATCCTTTGGAAGCACTCAGACTCTTGTACTCACAGCTCTGTCTTGAGTTTGGGTGTCGGGTAGTCCTCCTTTTACCCCGGGTGCATGGAGCTACCTGGCTACAAACTATGCGTGGCCCTGGAGGGACAACTTGATTTACTTTATCTACCTACGTATGTATAGATATCTGCTTTGATGACAGGAAAGTACTTTGTTTTGATCCTCTTGCCATGAAACAACAGTGTGTGCTCTGGGGAAATCGGGGTGGCAGTGCCAGCTCCCCATCCTATCTGGGAGGGTCACATCAAATCCTCAGTATTTGGCCTCTACTGAAGGGCAAGCCCCTTCCTTTGGGAGGTCTCCAAGCTCTAATCTTCACCATACTCCCAGCAAATAAATGTTTGCTCTGTTCCTGGTACTTTTCCCTCATTTCCACCCTCTTCCCAGCAAGTGGTTTCCAAGCCAGGATAGTCTGAAGGACATCTCGGAAGAGAGGTCCCCGAAGAGCATGGATGGTTGAGCCTTCCTTGACCCCATGCCGTCTCTTACTGCAGATTATTTGGCTTCCCAAGGCATAGTGTTTGTACATGACCAGTTTGGGACTGCAGCAAGAGGAAGGCAGCTTCTTGTAGCAGCAGTTCTGGGCACGGCAGCCCCTGGGAGTACAAGAGTTACAGGCAGGGCAGGGCGGGGAGCGGCAGGGACAGTACTACAGTGGTGAACATCTGGTGCTGTGCTATGAGAACCACCTTGCATTTGTGCCCAGGTTAGGCACACGGTCATGCCGCAGCCGCCTTCTCCTCGGCGTTGCCTGTGCTGTAGGAGTGAGGCAGGGTGATGCGCCTTCCTGGTATCGTCAGCACAGTTCTCAACTTGCTTCCCCATTGCTCTGCTGCAGCAACTTTGCAGAACACCTAATGGCTGCTCTCGATTAGCCCAGGTGGTGGTTGGATCCTGATGCATTTCTGCCTAATGCTACAAAGGCAGAAGAAATGCTGATGCACACTGTTACCATCAGCTGCTGCTACTAAGCAAGTTTTAAAGAGATGTTAAGGATGAGCAATGATTTTTGCATTGCTATCTCAGCTCCCAGGAGCAGGGATGTGCATTCTCCTCACTGTACCCAGGGAGAGGGAGGCGAGGAGGGCTGGGGGCACCCGTTCTGCCTTCACCACATTCCCCACTTACTGGTTGGTTGTGTCCAGCGGCTGTTTGGATGCCCCCCAAGCCGCAGTAGCAGCCGTAACTGTTGTAGGACAGTGGCAATTTCCTGGTCTTGTGCTTAATCATTGCACCAAAGTGAATCACGTTGCAGCCGGTGCAGGCCAGCCCTGAGACTGGAGATGAGGGGTTTAGGAGCACTGGGAAGAGCAACCTCCCATCCCACCCCTCTGCAGGGAAAACGAGCGTTTTCACCTTCCCCGACTTTATGGGTAGAAATTGCGAGCACCAGGCTTTGCCCACCACCTCCTCCAGTGGGGTGAGAGCTGGCGTGGGGGGTACTCAGAGCAGAGGAGCAGCAAGAAGAGCTTCATGTCTGGTGGTGGCAGCTCTGGTGTTGGGTGAGCCCGAGCTGCTGCTGGTTGTACTTTGTATGGCCACTGTGTACCCATCTGGTGGGGCCCCTCCTTTGGAGAACCCAAAGTGGACGAATATTGACAATACTCGCCATATCGGTCCTGCTATGTGTGCAAGCCTCTCCTGGCGTTGCTGGAGACCTCAGCTGTGGGATGCCCTACGCTGGGGGAGCCCTTTGCAGGGGAGGTTTTGGTGGACTGGGATGAGTGGGGCAGACTGGGGTTGAGTCCGTGCATGGCTCTGGGTACCTCAGCATCCCAGTGCCTCCCTGAGCAAAATGGGAGAGCCTGAGGGAGAACGGGAACCACTTTATTCCTGGATGACTCTTAGGTTTTTTTTGACATCTTGGTTAGAAAGACTCCTTTTACCTGAAAGGAGGTTGTAGTGAGGTGGGGGTTGGTCTCTTCTCCCAAGAAAGAAGCGATAGGACGAGAGGAAATGGCCTCAGTCTGTGCCAGGGGAGATTTAGGTTGGATATTAGGAAAAATGTCTTTACTGCAAGAGTGGTCAGGCACTGGAACAGCCTGCCCAGAGAGGTGGTGGAGTTACCATCCCTGGGGGTGTTCAAAAACTGTGTAGACGTGGCATTTGGAGACATGGTTTAGGAGGCCTGGGGGGGTTGGGCTGGCGGTTGGACTTGATGATCTTAGAGGTCTTTTCCAACCTTAATGATTCTATGAAAACACCATTCTGTGTCTTACTGTTTCCATCATGACTTAACTGGGCGAGGGAAAACACAGCCAGTGCAAAGCATCCTCTGCTTCTGACTTACCAAAGTGGGTGAGATGCAGCGCTGCGAGAGGAGGAAGGTCCAGTGTCCTCCTGAACAGGCTGCAGCTGAAGGTAGGGCTGAGTAGGCTGGTTTTCTTGTTAGCAGGAGCTTGTCAGTGCCTAGAGGCTCCCTGTATATGGGGATGCTCCATCGCTTTCCCCACGTGCGCTGGGCACTGCGCATAGGCTTGCTCTCAAAACAGAGCAGGCAATGCTCACGGACCATTGCATGAGGTGGCTGGTTCACTTTTATGTAGAAGCAAAATGAGGTAAGCAGCAGAATGAGGAAAAAAACCGCAAGGGGTGTCTAATGGATGGGTAAAAAAGAGGATGGTTATGTCATTTGGAGAGAATCTTTAATTAAATAGGTGATGCCGAACAACTGCTTTAGCGGTTTTCTTCTGGCAGAGATTGCAGGTGCACAGTCCTCTGTGCTGCTTTGCGGGGAACCCCGGCAGGGGCAGGCACTGAGCCAGGGAGAGGAAATACCCCCCCATTGCTATAGGGAAACTGAGGCAGGGAACAAGGATCTGACTTGCGTTGAAATCAGAGAGATGGTGAGAAAAGGGAACTTGGGTCAGGACTTCAGTAAAATCTCTTCTCCCCTCTGGCATGTGCTATTTGCCTCATCAGCTCTCCAGGCCAACTTAAGTAGACCCCTGGGATGGCGGTGAGTTAATTAGCCAAACGGGAGCTTGCCGGAATTCAATATTTTCTGAGTCCACAACCGGTTTTTATTGCTGAAGAATAAGGAATATTTTTGTGCATCAAACTGGCTGAGCTTCTGAGTGAGACTCCCCACTCTGACCCCTCTGTCCGCAGCAGGTTTTCAGTAGTCCATCTCCAAATGTGAAATAACACCCACCCCACACCCGGGGCCGAAGGCCTCCTGGGAGGATGTGGATTCTGTTTCTCTTTCGTGATATGCAAAACACAACTTTTGCAGCCCAATTTATTGCAGCGTACCGAGGGGGTGCGGTATGTGAGCCAACACATCAGCACTTGGAGCTCTATATGAAGGGATTCGTGTCCAAGCAGAAAAATACAGGGATAGTTAAAATTCACCCAAAATTTAAACAGGGAGAGTGTGTTTCAGCTCATCCTGACCTGCAGGCTTTCTGCCTGATCCCCCCCTCCCATCTTGGCGAGGATTTGATCCTTGATTTATGCCTTGCAAACAGCAGCTCTTGGGCAAAGGGCTGCCCACCCCTTCCTCGTCTACCCCCAGGACCAAACGCTGCTGGACGAGTACGATGGTAGAGCTTGATGCCTGTGTTATAGCCAGAGGGAAGCACTTCTGATTTAAGAGATATTTCCTGCTGCCTTTGACTTCAGCTTTGGGACAAGCTGGGTGGGAATTACAGATGCCAATGCCCAGGGCATCAGCCTCCAGGGAAATAGTGTTTCATTGCTGTTTCTGTGGCTATATTTCATTGCTGAGCCCCACGGGGGTTTGCAGCACTGAGACCTCCCTGGGGGTCAACCCTGCTGAATTGGTCTGCAGGGCAGGAAACCAGTGCCATGGGGATGCTCGGCGCTGAGGGCAGGGAAAGCAGGCACAGCCTGAACTGCTGTTTCCTGAGGGACGTGCTTGGGGTTGCTGCAAAATTGAGCCAAAACATTCTTTTCTGGTGAGAAATTTGTTTTGCTCTGCGCCGGGTGTGAGGCAAGAGCAAGCTCCCGACCACCGCGTCGCAGCAAAGGTTGCCAGCACCCGGCCCTCCAACAGCACTGCGCCTGCCCGCAGCCCTTTGCGCCAGCTTTGATTTCTCTTTCTTGGAGCAATTACAGATTTTCAGAGCCTGAAGGCTCAGGGCTAAGCCTGGGGGGGCAGTTCAGGGGTGCAGACGCATGTTGGTGGGAGATGCGTCGCCTCTCAGGTGTCGTTTTTTTTCTGGGTATTTCAAAAGGAAACCTAGCTAAGAGGTTAGCTTCTCCTCACGAGCTGCAAGGGGTGGTCGCTGGGCTCAGCTGAGTCATGTCACACCGAGGACCGATGTTTTGTGCGCTCTGGTTTTATTTTGGAGTAACAGAAGAGAATCTGCAGTGAAGCAAAAAGTAGAGAGAGCTGACAGGCTGCATGGGGAGCTCGAGCCAAGGGGAAATGAGTGTCAGCAGAGAGGCTTGTGTTGGTTTCCATCTCGCCCTTCACAGGGACAAGGCGCAGGTGTCCACCCTTCCCTTGTTTTCCTGTGCTGAAACATGCGTCTGTGCTGCTCTCCCTCCCTGGGTCCAGTGTATGATGACGCAACTTTATGAGAGTGTGGTTGTCCTCGTCTCAAAGCCAAAAAGCACCAAAGAGGAGACCCGCCAGGGTTGGGAAATGCTTCTGTCCCTTTTCTTACCAGCTTAGAGGTGGTTTTGCAAAAAGCGCTTTTGCTTCAACACCGCCCAGCTCGTCCCCGGCACTTGCTGCGACGCCGGGGCAGTCCCCGGCCACGCATCCGGCAGAGCAAGGCTGCCCGCTCACATCTGCAGGCACCCCTCTGGCAGCGGGTCCCAGAGCCTGCAGGGACCAGAGAGAAAGCACGTCTGAGGCCTTCTTTTCAGGAAGATCCCCGGGGTGCTGCCCTGGAAAAGGGCACCGCAAATGGTCTGGAAAGAGGCATCCCCAACCGCAACTGCGGGGACTCACGGCAAGTGGGGATTCCAGCCTGGGGCGCCGAGAGGGGCTGGATCGGTCCCACGCGGCACCGCCGCGCAGCCAGCTTGGCGTAGCAGCAGGCACGTAGCAGGCAACACCTGCAGTGAGAAGGAGAGCCTGGCCTCATCCGAAACGTGGCATGGGCTGCTTCTAACTTACCTGAAACATGCCCTGCAAGCTGGATGGGAAGAGCTGCCAGCATTTGCATCCTCCTCCTGCTCTAAATCACCCAGAAGCTGCTCTTTCCAGCCCATTCCCACACCAAGCTGCTTCTCTGCTTCCCCGTGCAACCCCTGCCCAGCTCCGAGAGCCCTTGTGCATCCCAGCTTCAGGACTGTCCCCATCCTCTGGTGCCATCCCCTTGACTTCAGGCAGTTGTCACTGGCCTGATGCTACTGCCTGCAGGGCTGGAATGAGGGGTGAACGCCGCCTCGCTTTCCTCCCTTCCCTAAAACCTGTTCCCTTTCTGCTCTGCCCATCGCCTGGTCTGCATTTTGCAAAGCTTCAGAGGATGCTGCTGGGATTGCTTACAAGCCCCAGGGTTAGCCTGGGGCCAGCTTTAGCCATCCCGGGCAGCGCTGCCTGTACCGGTCCATTAAAGCCTTCGATGTGCCGCTGTTGCCCAGTCCTGAGTAGCAACCGTGGATGGTCAGATTTCCTACGGTGCTTCCCTCAAGTCCTGGTGCGAACCTGTGCGGGAGCTTCCCATGAGCCACAAACACACCTAGAGGGACCGGAAAATGCAATTTTTTGCAAGTTATATCCAGAAATGAGGCCCAGGGAGCCAGGGAGGGGAGAGGGGGCTTTGCTGGGAGTCTCCTGCAGCCTGGCTCCCGTCCACGGGTTGAGGAGTGGCTGCACTTACTGCAGGCAAGCAGCACTGCCACCGTCAGCAGGACCTTCATCTTCCTCTCACCTGGGCCTGGGAGGAGAAACAGAGGACGGCCTCAGCCAGCCAGTATGGCTGGTCAACAGGCGCTGCCTTGCAAACCTTGTCCCTCTGAAATTCAGGTCAAATCCTCCCCAAAATTTGGAGGAAGGAAGGCAGCTGTGCTCCCTTGCATCAGTGTTGCTGCCTCTTGGCCGAAAACAAACGCTTTCTGAAGCTGTCCCATGTCCCGAGCATCTCCCACCTCTCATCCCACCACTTTTAGCATCCAGGGCATCGCTTTGCAGCTATTTTATCCAAAAGCAATGGCACTTTATCTACAGGCATGGAAAAGAGCAGACAGCAGCACGCCTGCTGCCTCCTCCCAACACCCCCCCGTATTTTTGTTTCTACAGCAGCAATGCAACCGCCCTGTCGCAGCAGCGAGGGGAGGGTGGGAGTCACTCACCAGGGGATCGCTCCAGCTCTGATGTCTCGCTGCCAGCCCGTCCTTCCAGGGAGAGTGCTGTCCTCCGTGTCCAGCCCGTGGGCTCTGAACTGGAAGCGCTGAAATGACTCGTCTGTCCCAAAAACACTTTCTGCTACGCCCCTTCCCTCGCTGGCCAACCCCCCCCAGCTCCCCGTGGGCTGCAGCCTGGAGTGACGCAGGGGCCGAGGCAGAGTTTTTGCAAAGTTTGGGGTGTGTTTGGGGAGGATGATGTTAAGTATTTATGGGGATTTCTCCTTCTCTGCCCAGCAGCAGCTCACAGAGGACCAGGGTGGTTTAAGAACATTGTTTATTTTGATGTTGATTACATTTACAGCAGCACTAACGTGGTCCGCACAGGCAGGGACGGAGGTTGATCCAGATGCAGAACCAGCGCGTGTGCTCTTGCTCCCATCACTGGCACCGGTGGTTGGAGTAGAAGCGGTAGTGTTTGCTGTAGCTCCTGACGTTTTGCTTCAGGCAAAGCGCCAGGCTGCGGTCGCACTCGCAGGAGAGCTGGGCGCACCATGAGCTGTTTTCTGCAGGGAGAAGGGAGCCCAGACTCAGCCCTGGCTTGCGGGGCAGGGAGACACCCCTTTTGCCAGGGTCCTACTTACTGCAGGAGGGGCTGCTGCTGTACCAGCTGTAGTGGTAGCCCTGCATCTTGGCATCGCAGTGGTAGATCAGGAGGTTGTTGTAGCAGGTATCGTGCAGCTGGCAGCATCTGTATGGGAGCTTGAGGCTTTGGGACTTGGGGTTTTTCTTCCCCCACCAACCAAATTTGAAGCCATACAAGGATGTGTTTGGGCTGGGAGATTTTTAAGCAGGAGCTTACCTGTCTGTGTCATCCTTGGGCTGTCCTTTGCCCCCCAAGCCGCAGTGGCAGCCATAGAAAGCATAATTCAGGAAGGCATTTTTCCCCGTCACCTTTGTGATCATGTTGTGCAGCTGCCAGAGGCTCCCATCAGCTGGAGACAAGCCTGTGGGGGAAAAATCGGTGGGGCTCACCCCGATGCCTGGCTCGCCAGTAGCATCCCTGCATCCCTCTGGACCCCAAAGTAGTACCAGGCTGGTAACATCTTAAGATGCAAAGGAGAGGAAACATATCCCTAGCTCAGTGCAGGAGAGTTGTTGCGTGTTTCAGAAAGGTCATGAAGAAAGATGCAGAAATCACCGGTCTGCTCCTAATTTCCATGGCTGCAGCTACACAGAGAGCTGTGGGACAGGTGTGAGCGAGGACACTTACCCCAAGCAAACAGCACAGCGACGGCGAGGAGAGTGTTCATCTTTTGACAGCCCTGGGAGAGGAAACCAAACCTGTGTAATTTCCCCATTATATCAACTGCTTTCTTTTGTACTTCCCACCTGGTCCAGGACCAGAGATGCTCCGCACCTCTGGGGATTAGGGAAGATGAGGGGGGTGAGGATGCGCCTGTCACCATCACTTTGGCACAAAGCGCTGCTGCGTCGGGGATGGGAAGCAATAGGAATTGGGTGGTGGAGGGGTGGGAAAAGGCAAAAGGAAGGGAAAGGAAGAAACGCTGCAGGAACGATCAGCCCTTGAGGTCTGCACCCTGCCGCTCTGCCTCTGAGCTGGCTTCTCAGGTAGCCTCTCCTTTGCTCCTGCTTTCCCGGCATGGACCTCGCTCCCCACTTGCACTGTGGCTTTTGGTTAAAGGAGAAAAGGAAAGAAGAGCATCCCTCCATCCCCGCTTACCTCAGGAAAGCCACCGCTCGTTTGCAGGGCTCAGCAGGGCTTTCTTTATATAGGGTTTGCTCCCCGCTGTCAGATGCTCTTTTTGCCCAAATCTTGCTGACAGGGCTTTTCTGCAAAGGAGAAGATGCCATCCTTCCCCTTTACAGGAATGCACGAAATCCCCCCAACGCCCTGGCTACGTACCCCACGCACCAGGGCTCGTGCTGGGATGGAAGAGCTAGCAAAGCAGCGTCACTTCCAGACCGAGGAGGAAGCCAACGGTCTCTGCCCCCACCAGAGATGCCCGGGGGCCTTTGTCTCTGCCCTCCCCAGCACCATGGTGCCGTATCGGGGGGCAGGGTGGGGGGAAAAAGAGCCCAGATTCAGCTTTTGCGTCCCAGCAGCCATGAACAAAGCAGGCTCGGGGTTTTCGAAAGGTTGTACAGTTTGGGAACTGTCCCTCTGCCACGCTGCCGAGGTGATGGAGAGCAAGTTATTGGTTCTTTGGGAAAAGTATATGGACAACAACAGAAGCACATCTGAATGTACAGTTCTCAGAAACATGGAGTTACACAGATACTGGATAATTAAAGGCCATGAAGAGAATGGAGGAAACCAGATGTTTTGGGATGAGTGAATGCAACTTCCCTTTATTTCTCTCTGTACGATTTTTGAATTCTGAAATTCTGAATCTTTGAATGAGTGAAAAAATTCTGAACACTTCCTTCATTACAACCACTGTGCAGAACTCACCCCCTGTGGAGAAACCATTTAGTCACCAACTTAACTGCCCTCCTAAATTAGCATCCACCTCGGGATGGACAAGGCTTTGAAATCTTCCTTCCTCCGTGGGTAACTATTCTTAGCCTTAATTTGGCCACCGTTTTTATGTGTCACGGGAGGGTCTGAAATCATCTCCTGCATTTTCCTACTCCCATTATTCCTGTAAAAACACCTTTTGGCCGTATCTCACCTGCCCCTTAATGAACCATTGTGTTTTAGCTCTGGGAGTGAGCTCTGCTAGCAGAAAGGGGTGTTGGGAGAAGCCAAAAAACCCAACTGCTATCAGGGCTTGCGCTGGGGGATTATTTTGTTAACAAACCCCAGGGAGTTTTACTTATTGGCTTTTATTTGTCCCCGTTTCTCAATGCAAAGTGCTCCTCCGTAGCTGGGGATCTGGCAGCAGCAATGCTGCTCCGCAGTGGGATAGACCTGGCAATAGATCTGCGAATTACAGCCGCTGTCAGACCTTCAGCTTTTTCAGGCTGCTGTTGGGACCATGGGAGTATTGGGGTGTCAGGCAGATGGTGTGGCTAAGGTGTGAGATGCAGAAGTGCTCCCCAAACTTGGCAGCCCAGATGCTGCCATTGCAGTGCCTCAATCCCAGTAGCTCTTGCAGAAAAACACCTCGGAGAATCATTTTGAATACCTTTTATTTAATTATCTTTGCTGGGAAATGAAATTGAAAGAAAAGAGAGGAGGAAGGGACCAAAAAATGGAAGGTCATGTGTCTTTTTGGGAACTGGGGGTTCCCCATCCATAATGTGTGTGTGCCCTTCCTCACCCTGAGCATCACCTTGCTCTGTTCAGCCCCCACATCAGACTTTTCTTTCTGTAGCGACAGGGAAAACCAGTAAAAATCTGCAACCTTGGGTGCAGATTTCCCCTCCTCAGCACTGGAGCTTACTTCCTCGGCATTTCAGCCTGAAGTAGAAGCGGTACGATTTATCATAGGAATGTGAAGCGCTCGCAAAGCACGAAGCCACTGCCTTGTCGCATAGGCAGGTCTCTCTCTTGCACCAGCTTTGCTCATTACCTGTGGGGAAAAAACACAGTGCTCTGTGGTGGCTTTTCTCGCTGGCAACAACGAGGGGGTCCCCTTGGAGCATTCCCAACGCCTGGAGCTGCCCAGGGGAAGCACATGAAGAAGCATGTCCTAGTGCATGTACTCTCCAGCACGGCCGTGTCCCTTGCAATGCCCATTCAGGGCAACAAAGCTGGTGAAGAGTCTAGAGAACAAGTATCATGAGGAGAGGTTGGAGGAGCTGGGGCTGTTTAGCCTGGAGAAGAGGAGGCTGAGGGGAGACCTTATCGCTCTCTACAACTACCTGGAAGGAGGTTGTAGTGAGGTGGGGGTTGGTCTCTTCTCCCAAGTCACTAGTGATAGTGGGGAGGTTTAGATTGGATATTAGGAAAAATGTCTTTACTGCAAGAGTGGTCAGGCACAGGAACAGGCTGCCCAGAGAGGTGGTGGAGTCACCGTCCCTGGGGGTGTTCAAAAACCGTGTAGACGTGGCACTTGGGGACATGGTTTAGGAGGCCTGGGGGCGTTGGGCTGGCGGTTGGACTTGATGATCTTAGAGGTCTTTTCCAACCTTAATGATTCTATGATTCTGTGATTTATTTATCATACGCTGTGTCCTCCTGTATGCACCCAACTGGCCATCAGGCTGGTTTCACCCCCGGGGGGGGTGCCCTGCTCTAGGGCTGGGGTGTTGTGGGGAGTGGTGCCAGTTCCCCACCTCCGTGGGAACCCCTGCTCGGTGGTACTCACTGCAGACGATGTCGCCGTTGGTGACGTCGAAGTGGTAGGGGGTTATCAGTGGTCTGCACTTGCCCTCTCGCAGCTTTCTGTAGCAGCAGTCATGGGCATGGCAGCACCTGCAGGGGACACCACATCAAATCTGAACCCTCCCTCACCACAGTTGGAAGGTAAAGGAAGGTCCAGCCTCGAATTTCAGGTGACCGGGAGGAGGGAATGACAAAGGAGCAGCAAGACGTGGCTGGGGAACAGGGCAAAACCCCCTCTCAGAGCACACCAGCGCCGGCAGGCTGCCAGCAAGGAGCTTTTTGGGGACCCTCGCGCACCCTGCACCGGGGCGGCGAGTGGCAATGCTTTTCCAGGTACTTACTGATCAGTGGAGTCCACCGGAGTCCCTCTGCCCCCGATGCCGCAGAAACAGCCGTACCAGCTGTAGGAGAGCAGGGCGCTTTTCCCCGTGGCTGACTTGATCATCCGCTCCAGCTCCAAAACGCTGCTGTGAGCCGGCATCAGCCCTGCGGAGGGGCAGAGGGACGGGCTCGCACCGGTGCGGAGCGAGGAGGCAGGCAGCACTCCCCGTGCCTCGCACCAGGCAGAGGAATTAAATAAGTGTGGTGTTGCTGGAAGTACATGCTTTCAGGCATGTGAACCATGAGAAGCCCCCAAAAACCCCCTCAGGATGATGTCTGGTTTCTGCAGCTCCCCGCTTCGGTCTGGCAGAAGATACGATCGCTCTCTGCACCGGCTGTGCCGCGCTTGCATCCTGCAACCGGCAACGCCACATTGCCAGGCTCAGCTGTGGGCTTGGCACAGGCAGGAGAGCAGGTGACAACAGGCTCCAGGGCCTCTTAAAATAAAACATGGATCTCAGCATCCCAAAGCCTCCCCTTCACGAAGACCTCCAGGACTACAGCAGTGCTACCTGAAGCATTAGAGAGAAACTGCAAAATTTAAACAAAAACCTGAATCGTGCACACAGACTCTGGGTTTGTACGTCTTTTTTGCTACGCAGATGAGATCCCAGCCTGGCCCGGTGAAACCGGGGCACTTACCACAAGCCAAGAACACGGCAAGGAGGAAATTCTTCATCCTCAGGCTGGCCCTGGAGGAGGAAACAGCAACGGTGGGCAACAAGCAGCACCCTGGGGGCAGGAGAGATGCTGTCCCCATGCCTATGCCAAGGGCACGGAGCCGGTCGGGTGCACCCTGGCAGCACCGCATGGTGACATTAGTGTCACCGTGAATATACAACATTGTGAAGGTATCACCGTGCCCAAGTGCACGCGGCTGACGCCCAGTGGGGCCTTTTGACTCTGGTTTTGGGATGCGGCACTTGGCAGGGATGTCTACAGGGCTGCAGCGGTTGTCCTGCCTGGGGCTGATGAAGCAGCTTACTGCCTGCAGCCTCCCACTGCCTCTCCCCGCACTGTCTGATGAAACAAGAGGGCAATAAAATCCCCCCTCTCCTTACCCCGCCTGGACTTTGCAGCTCCGAGACTGCCGGCTTAGTGGGTTCTTTTTATATAGATGGCGAGGTCCACCCCCTCCTCTATCTGTGCTGACAGTGCTAGTTGTTGCAGAGCAGGTCTCGCCGAGTTGCCTCTTGGCAAAGGAGAAGGTTCCCATCCTTCCTCTTTACAAGAAACACGAGTTTCCCTGCAGCGGTGTGCCGCCAGCGCGGCCGGCCGCCATGCACCCTCCGTCATCTCGCTTCTGCTTGTCGGTTGGGCACAAAGCTGTCTCCACCTCGGGCTGATGCGGCTTCTGGATGAGGCCAGTCGAGATCTCAGCCATGGTTTTAAAAGTCACGGGATTCGGTGGCAGGAGAAAGAGGACAAAAGTGATTTATGCCCAGGAGATGCAGAGCTGGCACCACAGAGGTGGCTGCATCCTTGTTCCAGCTGCAGAGGTGGCACTTTGGCCTCAGTGGTGTCTCAAGCGGGTGCTTGGTTTTGCCAATGCACGCACTGCAACCTCAGAGATGGTTTCTCTTGAGTCTTTCCCTAGCAATTGCTCCCTCAAATCCATGTCTGCATCCAAATCTGGCCATGAATGACATCGAATGACAAGGGGAGGCGGAGGGAGGGCAGTGAATGCTGCTGTCTCCTTTTGTGAGTCTGTAGTTTTCCTGTCCTGCCCTTAGGAGACTCCGGGAGTGCGTGGGCAAAGGATCTGTGAAATTAAATCATCAGCAATGAAGGCTGGAAACGCCATGGAAACCCAACTTGGGATGCTTTTTGAATACAGTTTCTTTAATCACCATAACTGAGACATGATACGAAGACACAAGGGAGGCTGAAAACCACAGAAGATAAGAAACAAAAGCTGCTATCTCCCCTGCAAAACCGTGGGGCAAGCACACACAAATGCACGGTATCAGGTGTGTATGCAGGGCTCCACCCTCAGTAATTAACCGCACTTCTAGGGAAGGGAATTTGGCAGGGGACAGATTGTAAGAAAATGGCTCAGGGGTCTGTATTCAAGGAGAAAACCACTTGTTGAATTTCTTGAGAGCCGCCAAAGCTGCTCGCTGGAAGGGTTGTCACCTCCCGGCTGTCCTCCAAGGCTGGCAGAGATGTCCGTCACAGGGCTTTTCTGCCCTCTAACCTTTTATTTCCTGCTGCCAAGTGGCATAACAAGCCATCCAAGCCCGATAAGGAAAGGATGAGGAGCAACAGCTCACCTGCCTCCCCGCTCAGGCATGCCAAATGGCTTACTCACTCGCCATCTGCACAAGAAACCATCTTGAAATGCCACGATGCCAACCGATGGGCATCACGCCGACACCCAAACCCCCGCTCTCCCTGGCTGACTTTTAAAACCATGGCATCCCTGATGATTAAACATCCCCTTCCAACCTCAACCACAAAAAATTTCCATTATAGAAGATTTTCCCCATTGTGGTGTTCACTATCTGTGCCGCTCGTGCTCGCATGCTTTGGCATTGCAGGTCCTCGCCCTTTGTGTTGGCACTGATGGGGAAAGATGGCCCTGAACTCCTGGGGTTTTGCTGTAGAGTTTGGCTAAACCTGCACGAAAGGCACCGTCTGGGGGCCTAAACGGAGACCAGGGGGCTGGGATCACACAGATTGGGGATCCACAGGTGGCTTTAACCAAATTCCCTTATTTTAAGCCCTCCCTCTCTGTGGAGGATCTCAGGAGAGTGAGCACGTGAAGCTAAACCCTCTCTTCAATCAAGCCACAAACCCGAGGGCTTAAAAACCACCCGTGGAAGTTATTATCCCATTGGAAATAGGAAACTTTTCAGCCTTCCTACGAAGCAAACAGAAAGGGGTATCAACCCGCACATCTGTTTGTTCAGGGCCGTATTGAGATGTAAATACACCCGGTGCTTTGATCTGCAAAGCATCTCTTCCATGCGATGCCAATGTCATCGCTGAACATCCACATGAGCTGATATGCAAATATTTTCTTACCGGTTTAGTGTGCGGGTACACCTTGATCTTCCCCCACCCACAGGGTGGAGATCCCCCATTTGACGGTGGATAAGTTATCTGAAGTTATTTATTGCTCGTTTCTTGCTGCCTTTGGTGGGAATCTGTTAGTGGGAGAAGCATCTGGTTAACTAGAAGTGGGTTTAAAAAGGGATTAATGGGGGGGGGGGGGAGATGGAAATGTCAGCGTTAAGTAGTGCATTCCCACAATTAAAACTGACTCAGGGATGGTTTATAGCCCCGGGGGATCAGGAGTCCCCCTCCCTGTCAGTGCACGCCCCGGTGCCAAGTTTGCAGGCTGTGGCTCTCCCAGCACAAAGCAAGCTTAGAAGTCCCTCAGAGGAGTTGTTTCAGGTCCCCAGATGATCTTGTGCCTGAAGTGTAATTTTTTAAAGGTGTTTTTGCTGCAACTAATGAGTTCGGTGTTTGTTTGGTTTCATTTGGCAATCGCTCAGGTGAAGCTGTTCAATCACACCATCATGAAATTCATGTCATGTCATGGGGTTAACGCCTCATCCTGTTGTTCCCCTTTTGCTGCCTTTGCTCAGGAGAGGGTCCAACACTGTATCTTTAAACTTTCAGAGAAAAAAAAGGCTTTCAGTATTCAAGCGGGGTGACAATGGCGCAGTTTTGCTCTGGGCGGTATGCAGGAAAGGAGAGCTCCTGCAGGAGGGATGGAGACAACCTCAGTATCGCACTCCCCTACGGGGTTTGGAGCAGTCATTTGGGACAGGCCCCTGTTGTCACACCCCCCCACCCACTCCCACCCCCTA
>WEKW01028916.1:9954-76364 GCA_013389905.1 Sula dactylatra | reverse complement strand
ACCCCAATCCCTTACCCAGGCAGCCAAACGTAAAACACACTGTATTCAAAATGGCTCCTCATGGTCCATCTCTAATATATACTGTGCTGAAGTGGTACAGACACTCGCTCAGGAGGGTCCCACCATGGCTTCTAGCAGGTTCTCTGTTTGGGGGTTTTTATTCTTCAAACTGGCAGTATAACTGGTGATATGTGGTAAGTGCTGCGATGCACTTGGAAGTCCCTCTTTAGAGGATGCCGAGCTACAGGTTGTTGCCTTGGAGTTTATTTGTTAGAGGCAGTAAATGAAAGGCACACAATCCCTTCCCTCACACAGGCTCCTAGGAACCTCTGGTGGTCACTTGGGCAGCGTGTCCCTATCCGTAGCTCTGCTCGAGGCTTTCGGAGGGACAGATCTCTCTGTCCCTGAGCAGCTTCGTACCAGAGCTGGTCAGGGCACGCCTGTGTGCTGGGACCCTGCCTTGGCTTCGCTCAGCTTTGGTGTGCTGAGCGCTTCCATTTCATGGCAGTGGAGGAGGCACCAAGCGTTGAATAATGCATCGCTGGCAAAAGGTTGTGAAACAACCACTGCGGCTGTTCCCTTCTCTTTGTTTTGGGGTGTTGAGCAGCAGGCGAGTCCTACTTCATCATTACTGGAGACCGCCAAGCAATCAAAGTTGACTTTCTCCCCTCCCCCCCCTTGATAAATCCTGCTACGCAAAGCACAGAAAAGGAAGAGGAGGTGCGTGACCCTGTCACACTTCCCCAAAATGTTGTTGTGAGGTTGTGGCCCGGTTGTCTGGGCTTTTGGGCTTTGTCCTGGTAAAGCACGAGTGGTCTGAGCGCAGCTTAAGTTGGGGAACACACATCAGAATGTAGCTTCATCTTTAACGGAGGTTAATATCGATCTCTCAAGCAGCTTTTGGTCATGGGAGACGTCAGAATGGGTTTCTCTGTATTGAATCAGACATATTCAATCTCAAAGGTCTTGAGAGATTTTTAAAAAGGAAAGTGCAGTCAGTCCTACCCAAAAGTCCACAACAGGAGCTTAATCTTTCACTGCAGGAACAGCAAAAAGGTCAGATCTGCGCTTTAAAGTTCACTCATCTCCCATTGTCACTGAGTTTCTAGCTTCAGAAAAATGTTTCTGTTCTGTCCATCAAAAACTTTCTCTAAGTTGGGAAGGGCGCAACTTCCTGATGCTCTGGGTCAACTTGAAGCAATTCCTGACAAAGCTAGCACCTATAAATACACGTATCCCACCATCTCTGACTCAGCTGTTACTAAACCGTAGGCTCGCTGCTTGCCTACATGGTGATACACCAGATTTATTGCTATTATTAGCTGATGTGCAGCACAAAAGTGGGAGCTGTGGGGAGATGAACTTCTCTAGAATCTTTCTGGCCAATTCCTGTAACTTTTCCCTCTGCTGCCCCGTCTGCAGGTGCCTTGAGAAGCAATGGCCACAGCGGCTCTTCGGAACTTAGCACCGTCTCACCGCTACTTCCCTTTGAGCACAGCAGCCGCGTTCTCCTGGACAACCGCCATCGACATGCACGTCACCAGGCCAAAATCCGCCAAGGGACGCACGAGGCCGAGCTTCAATTACTCTCAGAGCGTGGAAACCTGTCCTTGTCAAGTGCCGCCCTCCCCACCACCAGCAGCTCCCCAGGAATTAGTGAACAGCCAGAGAGCGTCGTCCACAAAACTGGCATTCCCATCCAGCCAGGTGTCTCCTGAGGAAATCCCGGAGCTCCTGCAGCAAGTGCCTTTGAGGACCTCCTCTTCCCTGAACAAGTACAGGGTGCTCCCCTCCATCGGCTGGAAGGGCGCAGGGAGCAGCACTGTGGAAGCAGTGGCTGAACAGACCGACCAGCTGACAGAGAGTGGGGAGCGGGAGCATGCTCCGAAAAGCAAAACTCTTTTTGGAGCACAAGGATCTGCCAGCGTGTTGTCAGAAAGTGATGTCCCGGATGAAGAGAGCTCGCATGCGCAGTGTCCTCCTGAGAAGCCAGGAAGGAAAATGAGACAAGAGAACCCTTCGACGTCAACTTTAAGTTTGGAAGAGCTGCCAAAAGAAGAGTCGCGATTGCTGCTCGCTATTCGATCTCCCTCCGGTCAGCGATTTGAGCATCATTTCAAGCCCACCGACAGTCTCCAGACAGTCCTCGCCGTGGCAGAACAGAAAATGTCAGCCAAATACAAATGCTGCAGTGTTGAAACGATGGAGGTGCCCCGAAGGAGTTTCTCTGACCTTACGAGGTCCCTCCACGAATGTGGGATTCTCCACAAGTCCCTGCTGTGCATCCGACAGACAGAGCAGCACGAGGCAGATCTTTAGGTGCTCGGCGAGGCCACTGCGCCACTTTGGGCCGTTCTGCTGAAGGGGATGCATTACTTCTTCCAAAAAACCTGAAATTCTGGTATTTCCTGGGCCTGCTTCTTCATCTTGCCATCTTCCAAAAACTCCCCTTGAAGCAGACTTGTGTATATGTGTTGAAATAGCAGGTCTACACGCCTGAAATGCTACATAAATAGCACCTTTTTTCATGTGTGCCATCACAAATTGCTTCCTGAGCGCCATCAACTTCTGGCCTTTTTGGTTGTTTGAAATTGCCGATGTTGTTCTCTGAAGACTGAAGTTTCCGAGGCCTCTCCCTTTGTCCTTTTTCCATATTTCAGGAAGGTACCACTTCCCAGAGTGGATCCAGATGCAGAGGCACCTATTTGGGGAGGTAGAAAGGGAACTGGTTTACTCTGGAGGACCATCTTCAGTAGGCCATCATCATCTAAACGTTATCTCGAGAGTGACTGAAAAGGAGCTGAAACACAAAAACCATCTGGAAATAACAGTAAAATGGATTATTGTGAAGTATTAAATAGCAAGACCGATGGTAATATACCTGTGAGGGCTCAGCTCTTTCTGGGGAACCTCAGCGCAGCCTTTAAGAGTGTGACTACATCGTCTTTTTCAGAACAAATAGTTATTATTTTGGCTGTCTTGGTGAGCAGCAGGATTGTCTACTTAGTTTTCCTTCTCTCGTTCAACTCGTGTGAACCATAGGTAAGAACAGACGTAGAGTTAAGGTAAGAATAGACGTAGATTTAAGATGGGATGTTACAAAACAGCTCCATTTAACACCTTTACAGTGAGTCCAAGAAAGCAAGTGCTGCTTTGAGAATTTTTAAATAAAAATGTATTAACTGGATTTGACTGAGGAATTGGCTCAGGCTGTAGACCGTGTTTTACTAAACCGTCATTAAAAGAGGCCGGTAGGTTTTAGATAAAGACAATGTGCTTGTGCTGAAAAAAAAGTCTTCTAGTTTTCTAATGGAAATTCTTATGGTTCAAAGGCAATCGTTCAATCCACCCGAAAAGCAGACCACTTGCCACACAGCTGAGTGAGTCTGAATATTTTTGAGGTGGAACGGCCATATTTTAAGCTCAGCGTAACTGCCAAACCACCTCAGAACAGTAACAGTAGTGGAAAGCTGGGCCTGGTGTTGACCGAGGGCGTAGCAGCTCCTTCCAAAGCAAGTGTTCAGGGTCCAGTGGCTTCATACAAATGGTACCTGGTGACACGGTGTTACCCGCTCCTACAGGCGACAGCGACTGCACGGTAGCAGTCCCAGCGCCTTCAGGGAGACCAGGCTTGTGAAACACAGGGGTGCTTCTAGACAAACCTCAGTGGGGAGCAAAGTCCTTCGCTTAAGGGTTCGGGAACAGGAACCATTTTCTGTGTTTAATTCAGCATTAAGTGGTTAATCCCCTTCTGTTTTGTGCATACTGTGTTATTTCTGCCTTTCAGAGTGTTTTTGTGCTGTCTGGTAGTACAATCAATAAAACCTTTTAGGTTGAAACTTGAACTTCAAATGATTTCTGTGAACTGGAGGCTTAGCCGTTGCATCTCCTCTTAAATGAGAAATGCCATTAATTTGATGGCAAATACCTCGGGGACCGTCCAACTCAGACTTTGGATGGTCAGCTGCCGTCCACACCACCTCGCACGCGCCTTCCCGAAGTTTGTACCTCCGTCCTGTATTAAATGCAAGATCACAGCAAAGGAGAAGCCCTTTGGATCTGTGACTGCCCACTGCTGACATCCAGCGACAGGGTGACTGCCACGCAGGTGACAGGGTGCGCCGGGGCCAGCGCTTTAACCAAGAAGGGAAGAATAAGAGCAGCCTGGCTCACAGTGGGCTGCACTTCTCCTGCTGGAGCACATTCCTCTGCAATGCCTCCATCTAACCTACAGCTGGATGAGTTTGGTCCTCTAACAAACTCACTCTTGCCAGGGTATCTCCAAGAATGCACATTCTAATTATTTCCTTTTCTAAAAACCCACATCAAGTTTTGATCTAGGCAAGTGCAGTGCAGGGAAAACACCTCTTTTCTCCCCCAGTTCTCCTTTTCCCTTCAAAAGTCTTCTGGGGATGCAGGCAAGGTCTTAGCAGCAACTCTGCCAAGTCCCGTACAAGAAGCACTACAGGGGAAGAGCAGTATTTATCTGCTCTCATTTATTGTGGGGTATCATTGAACAAGCTTCCCTGTGGAAATTCTTAAAAAGAACAGCTGAAATTCAGCATTAAATCAGGTGAAGTTCAGTCTGTCACAGGCTGCTTTGAGAAGGTCATAAACAGAAAACTCATCACAACTCTTGGCTTGGAACATCCTTACCTAAGGCTTTTAAACAACAAAAAAAAGTATTTGAGCAAGAAATTAGCGGAGGCATCCTTCAGTAGGTGTTCTTTATTCCAATTAAAAGTACATTAGAAACAGCACACAGGACCAGCAGCAGCTTTCATGACAATTCAACCCAATACTCTGCTGTCACAAGGTCATTCAGCTGTACTAGTAAAGTAGGTGATTGAAACACGTCTTCCACTCGACACGCAAGCACTCACTCACCTGCCACTTTAAATAGGTTTCCAACAGAATAAAAATAGATACACCCCAGAATACAAAAAGTTTAATTTTAACAGTTTTTTTTTCTTCACTAAAGCCTTTATACAAATTGATAAAAGGGTGCACAATTTCCTAAAATTTTAGGTACATTTTAAATGAGCCTTTTTTTACTTGGTAAAAGGATCCATGTTCCTGTCTTTGAACAGAATATGATGGCCAAAATTGCAAAGAAAATTCCTAGTTAAATTTACAATTTATACATTTGTTTTGAAGTGATTCCTGCACCGAGTAGCAGGCCCATGGCTGCTCATGCATGTCCCATTTTCCCCAAAAAGAGCCGTGCACCCTAAGTTCTAGTTCAGGAGCCTCCTGGAAGCCAGGGTGGGGGAACAGCTCCCAGGCTTTCAGCTGTGCCAATGGTCCCGAGGGAACTAAAAGCCCGAGCACAGAGGCTGCAAATCATTCCTCCTCTCCAGGCAAGGATCCCCCTGGGGCGAGGGACTGATGACCTGTTTTGCACTACGAGTACAATGAAAGTGGAGCGCTTCCCGTCCGCAATTTGGCTGAGCAATTTAACTCAAAACTCTGGTACTAAAACATACTGTAACAGGTAAATGTGGTGTTCTAAAAGTATTTTTTTGGTCAATACAAGTTATCATGATTTTGTTTTTCTTTTATTCCTATAACTGATCGGTGAAGCCCAGCAGTTCTGTATGTTATTCACATGGAGCTTCAGAGCGGCATCTTAGAACTGGCACCACCTGCCTAAAGGTGACCGACCCCCACTCCAACAGTTATTAGCATTTTATGGAGGTGAATTTATTCAGAAAATTAATTAGTACAGTTCCCTCCATACTGCCCCACCCTCCCCACCCCACCCACCTACACCTCGGCGAGGTTAAACGCTTCAGAGGAACTTCTAGAGTACATACTTAAGCACCGTCACCACTGCATCGCTTTACATATAGTGGCCATTCGAACAAATCAAAGGACAAATTAAAAGAAAATACTGCCCAGCAAAAACAACACAGCACCTGTGTTTGCGAGTATGCTACTGGAGACATCCTCAGGACAATTTATGTAAGGAAAAAGCAGGGCAAATCCATCAGGAAGCCAGAAATGAGTTTGAAAGAACTCAGGGGAACGCCAAAGAGAATGACATCCTCTTTTGTCTAAGTTGAGTTTTCAGCCAAAAACCAGCTGCCTTGTTCAGGGGTTTTTTTGTGTTGTGTTTTTTTTTTTTCCTTTTTCTTTCTTTACTTATGTCCATTATATATTTGGCTGTTGAATTTTAACTGATCAGGTTAATGCTGAACTTTCTTCCAATTAAAGGCAATAAAGCTTTTTTTTTTTTAATTTGTTTTAGATAATTACATACTGCCCACTTTTTGGCAAGTGTATTTCTTAGAATTCAAAAGATCTTCCCGTTTTAAGGCTAAACTAAGAAATGTTAAAAGCTTCTGTAAACATTTTCTCTTCCTCCCCATAGTTGCACAATTTGAAGTCCAACTGCAATTTTTTAAATGAGGTAATTTTTGTGTACTCATATAATAAAGAGTCCTTTCCGGGATGAGCTGAGAGGCGTGCCAATCTGAACGCTGATCCAATTGTAGTGGGAGAGCTTCCACAGCAGGGTACACACCAGTTCTAGCAGCTGCACTTCAGTTAGTTATCTTCTCAATTTCATCCAAGTCGTCAGTATCCAATTTGTTTATCTTTTTGTCTGAGAAAAATGAGAAATAAGTCAGGTTTTGTAATGACAGAGCAGAGAAGGGAAAACTGCTTTCTTTAGCTGGTCTGGAAGAGTTCAGGTTTGTCCATGAAATGTTCAGTCAGGTTTTAAAACTACAACATAAAGTTTTTTTCTTTTAGCGAAGGCCCATCCGGGTACCTGAATTTTCCCCACCCCTGAAACATCCATTTCAAGGACTATCCAGGTATCCAGCAAACAGACAGCTTGACTTATTTCTGCTCCCATCATACGCAGCAGTCCACAACCCTAAGTAACGTTACATGAAACGCAGCTGATGTGCTCTTCTGCCATCAGTTTATGGCTCAATAAATATCTGCTCACTATACAGCTCATCAAAATTCTGCAGAGATAACGTCTAATTTTAGAGAAAGAAGAAAGTCCTAGGGTACGTACTGAAATGTTCCTGGATTCTGTTGAGAATATTCATGCTGTGCTTGCTGTCCACCATGTTAATAGCCAGTCCTCGCTTGCCAAAGCGACCTGTACGTCCAATCCGGTGCAGGTAAGTCTCATTATCTGGATTTCCGTCCTTATCCACAGGAAGGTCAAAATTGATAACAACAGAGACCTGCTCTACATCAATCCCTGTTAAAAAGAAAACATCAGGTTACACAACTACATTTAAACCACTTTAGAGCAGGGACAGCCTTTTCTGCGTCCGGTTTGGTTACCCAACAGCAGAATTTCCAACAGCTTTCAGAGAGCTGCCGCGCGGCTGCCTCCGCATTGAGCGAGGAGTTAAAAGACAGTCTCAAACTCTGACACGGATCTTTTCCACAATATCCTTACGGGGCACTTTGAAATAAAACCCATCTAGCTGTTGCAACAGAGAATCCCACTGAAATGGCTAACGGAAAAACAGTTGGAGCCGCTCAGCATCATCCAGAACTCAGGTATTTTGGGAACTCCTCCCTCCTCTCCGAAGCAGTAAAGCCCTCTTGTTATTTCCCCAAGAACCATGTTGTCTTAGCTGTTCCAGGACATCAAACTGCAATACAAATTCCTACTGGAGTTCAGTACTTTTCAGATTTCCGTATTGCGGAACATGTTTAGTTTAAACACTGGGGGTCAGCAGCACAAGCCAGGCTTGGCGCCAGCAGCATAACATGGTCACAGGATGGACTTTTTCATCTCAAGCTGCAGGAGGCCTACAAGGAGTACTGTGTTTGCCCACAGGCATCTTTATATGCGCAGGCATGGTCAGCAACCCAAGAAGTCCAGGTATTACTTTAAGGACCTTAATCTCTCCAGACCGGAACACCTGAGGGTATGAATTCTTTCTGCAAGCCGGCTTTGGGAACCGCTGCTTCTGCCCCTCCCTGGCCCAGCTCTGCCATGCCCTACCTCTGGCACAGACGTTTGTGGTCACCAGCACCTTTTCTTTGCCCTCTCGGAAACGCTCTATCACCGCAGCTCTCTGTTCCACCATCATCTCCCCACTGAGCAATGCCACCTGATGGCCTTCCTTCGAGAGCTCCGCCGCCAGCCAGCCGGCCGTCTTCCGAGTCTGAAATGCAAAGCAAGGCCTGTCTTTGGGAGAAAGTTTTAATGCTGTAAAGCGGGAACAAACCTCTCTGGGGTTGACTGGAAGCTCGGGTTTTATATCTCAAAAGGAAACAGCTCCTAAGCGTTGCGTCCACACCCCTCTCCATCCCTAACCACACTCCCAGCTCTCGTATCAGAAATAGGGAAGCGTGCATCTGCCACCACAGGAACCCTGCTTTAAGAGAAGTACATGGTTTTTTCCCTTTGTGCTCTTCTCCTCAGCTTTCATTCTGTGAGTGTTTACGTATGTATATGCTAAAAACTCACAAGCATTGTCAAGAAAACAAAACTACTCCGCTTGGAAAATGGCAGGCTTAGAGCTCAATGCAGTGGTGAAATCCAGCGGAGGCTCTAAGTCTTGAATTGAACAGTTTCCAATTATGACGGTTTTCTGAGCTCCGATTATGTCTGGTATTGTCACATCTCGAGACAGCATAAAAGCAGACTGCTGCAGCAGACTCCAAATACAGGTTTTACCTTGTCTGAGCCGGCTTTATGTGGCTGTTTGGTGCTGTCAGCACTGTTTTTTTTCTTACAAGTTATGGTGGCTTCCAGAAACAAAGAAGTCTCAGTATGATTCACAGGGAGACCCCAGAGGTATATCATCAATTGCTGAGGAAATGGTGTCCCAGGAAAAGTAATATATTGGCTGCAGAACTACGAAACTTCCCCATCCCTCATTCTGCCCTATTTTTATCCGTTTTCCAACCTCAGGGTTTCGGATTTTTTCAGTAGTTCTGAGTAATACTCTGTTTTGGAAAACTGTACATTACCCTGATCTTTGCTTCAGAGGACTTTCAGGAACAAAAACTACCTAGATAGACAAACCCAGAGAAACAAACCAGCCTGTGCTATCATGGCTCTCAAGTTTTCACTCAAAGAGGGAGCCGGAAAAGCTGAAGAAAAGGGCAATCCACGTTCTCGGTTTCTTTCTGCAAAGCACGCCTGGCCAGGTTTTCAGCAATAGCAGACACTAATGGGGTCATTGGGACTAATATTTCCCAAAAGGACTCACGTGGCAGAAGATCATGGCCTGGGCAATGGTGATAGCGCCGTAGATATTACAGAGAGCCTGGAACTTCTCATCTCTGTTACTGCACAGAACGTAATACTGCTTAATAGTGTCCAGCGTCTCCTCCTCTCGCTTCAGTTTGATGATGTTTGGGTCAGGAACAACTTTTTGAGCAAACTTCCACACAGAATCCTCAAAAGTGGCTGAAAACAGAAGCATCTGGCAGTCCCTGGGGAGCATTCTGCAAGAGAGAGCAAAATGGGCAGGGCTCCCACACAGCATCGTTGCCCCCCTGATAGCCTGATGGGATTAATGCTATGGGCAAAGTGGAACAACTACCTCAGAACCAGTTATTTCAGTGGCTGCAAAGACTAATGCTAATCTTACCAACACCTGATAGTTCCCTCATGAACCAGTGGCATCCAGACTTGCATTCTTAAAAATGAATAAACCCTGCTCCAGGGACAGGCTTTTTATTCTGTAAGAAAATGAAACTGCTTGTCATCCCCTGACATTCTGCCTCTATTAACCATCTGGATTAGAGCTAAATATAAAATTTTAATCTTGTTGCTTTATCGGTGAAGACACCGGTCAAGACACCCTGCTGTCCCTACGTTACAAAACAGCTATAATGGAAAGAAACAAAACCCCACCTCAGGCAACGTACGCCGAGTCCTTACCTCTGAATGCGGATGCTCTGGTCCTGATGGCCCTGGGTTGCGATCATCACATCAGCCTCATCCAAGACGAACACTTTGATTTTCTTGGGGTCTATGAATTTCAGTTTGGAACACCAGTCCAGCACGGTGCCGGGCGTGCCGATTACGATCTGCTCAGAGATCTTCTGACCTCTCTCCACTGCCGAGACAGAAAGGAAGGTTTTCATAAGATGGCTGTGCAGACAGCGAAATGCTCTACCCATCTCTGAACTGGCCTATTTCACCATCTGACTGCTCTGTTGTTTACCGTATTGCACCTGAGAAGCATAATTTTCTCATTTACAGTCTGTTGGTGGCGTTTCACCTTACTCACATTTATTGCCTCGGACAGCATAGGCAAGTTTCAGCTCCGGATAAAACTTTCCCATTTGTTCAATCACTTTTCCTGTTTGAAGTGCCAACTCGTATGTTGGGGAAAGGCACAAGCACTGGAGAGACAGAAGGATAACGCGTTTGAGATGACCAACATCCCGGGCAACGCTACCACCCTTGCTTTTTAAAATCCTTATTGTTGAAGTTTTCCTGAAGACGAACACGTGAGCAGCCAAACCGTTTCTGAAACCAGGGGAATGAGTTGATATGAAATAGTCACCTCACTACTGGCTTTCTGCATTCAGTTCTGCTCCTCAGAACTGAGAGTGCAGATACTCCACTGGGGAACATATATGGCCAGTAGTGACAAGGAACCTGACACCTACAGTTAGGCTAAGAGATAAGAACGGCATCTTTTAAGGAAAGAATTCTAGCTTTGCTAACCCTGCTCAACTATCTCATAAGGAAATTGGGTTAAAAAAAGCCCCTTTCTTGGCATTTCTGCTCTCTTGTCACAGATGCCTTCCATCCCAAATTCCACTTACTTAACCCCCTTCAGCCTGCAATATTTCTCTGATTTAGTTTCTCCCAGAACGATGTCCCCCCGACACAACTCTTCACAGAGCAATGGCATCCAGAGTGACGCAAAGGAGGGACTGAAAGGAACAAGCTCTTACTAGAATCCACGTCTTCTGCATTAAAGGCATTTTGACAGATCCCCGCATCGCCAGCCCCTGCTGAGCACTTTACATAAATGGCACTGCAGAGATGGGTTCTTTGAGCTACGAATTTACTATCAACGGTCTTAACAGAACCCAGCCTCTTCACTAGGTGGCACTGCACCACCACCAAACCTCCCAAAACAACCATGTCCCAGAAACTTTACCTGTGGATATTTGTTCCCAGGTTCCACACGACTGAGCATGGCCAGGACAAAGGCAGCCGTCTTGCCAGTACCCGACTGAGACTGTGCGATCAAGTTCTGTGGGCTGCAGAACACACAGCAGGCATGAGCTCAGCGAGACGAACCACCCGGACAACGTATTCAGGGAGTTGAATCATAAAGAAAACACAAGTGGTGTTTTAATACCTTTTAGATTCACCACTGCTCTGGACTGGTGCCTAGCTCGGCCAGCTACGCTCCACGGGGCAGGATTTAGTTTCTGCCCTCACCAACACTCTTGTTCAGCACAAGCGACCTCTTGGTTATGGAGGTTTGTAAGGAAAGCTGCAACTACTGGCAGTTCTTTTCCATTTTGGAACAGAACTTTGGGCACAAATTGGAACACAGGAAGTTCCACCTGAGTATGAGGAAAAACTCCTTTCCTGTGAGGGTGACAGAGCAGTGGCACAGGCTGCCCAGAGAGGCTGTGGAGTGTCCTTCCCTGGAGTAATTCAAAATCCGCCTGGACGCGGTCCTGTGCCCCCTGCTCTGGGGGTACCTGCTCGAGCAGGGGGGTTGGACAGGATGATCTCCTGAAGTCCCTTCCAACCCCTACCATACTGTGATTCTGCACATCTCCTCCTAGTGTCTTAACACTTCACTCAGGGGCACGGAGAGGAAAACCAGCCACGCAGCACCCCAACTACCCCCAGCCACCCAGGATTTCTGGAGCTATGTTTCATAACAGCCTTATTATTTCTCCCCTAGACTGACTAGGAAAATCGGACTGACCTCGGCCGAACACCATGGCACTGCATGTTCAGTACCAGCCCTAGGAAAAGTACAAATCCAGGGCTGGTGTCACATCGTTTGTGACCACAGAAACACCACGGGCACGGGAAGCCACTCATTACAGTCTGGACAGCTCTCCCATCACCATCCTCCCCTCCAAAGCTCAGTAATAGTACACTAAATCTTTCAAATCCTTCCTGTACTGGAAGGGAGTAAAAGGTATGTGTACATACGGTTCAGCAAGCATCATGGGCAGGGCATTCTCTTGTATCTTAGACGGTCTGTTGAAGCCCATGGCATAGACTCCTTGCAGGAGCTGTGGTTTCCTGAAAACAGAGGAGTTTTTATACTGCGACCTATTAAAGTACATTTGGTTTTCATTTGTGTACAAAAAGGTGAGAAAAAACCCCTTCCAACCGGACCTATACCTGCCCCTTTCTGTGTGCCCACTGTAACTGCACTGGTGAAATGACTTTGATCAGTGACTGGAAGCTGCTACAATGACAGCAGGAAGTTTGGAAAGGAAGCTGTGCAAAAACCCCTTGATTTAGTAGGTCAGCCTGCATGCCTGCTTGTCACAGCTACATGGAAAACCTTGTGTCACAGCTCTGAGGCTAGTGCTGAGCTGCTTTTCAGACAATCCCGGGAATCCCAGAGCAGAGAGCATTAATCCTGTCCCTTAGGCCAATCCGTTTTCCTCAGTGATGCCTAATCTTGGCGCCAAAATCGTCACTCCTTGAAGACTCAAACACAGGACAGAGCGACCCCAGTACAAGAGGAACAGAATGAAGTGTAAGGTTGTGAAATCATCGCAAGGACTTCAGTAAGTCGTGATGGATTCCGTGATCCAAACTGACATCTTAACACCGCAGCGACACCGGCTGAGTGCACAAAATAGGTAAATGGCTGATAAACTGAGTTCGCTGTGACTACACCTGGTGATCCGTGGTTATAACCCAGCACGCAAACCTAAGTGACACTGCTAGTCGTCAAATGCCCATTGATTGCTTTTTCCCAAAGGAGCTGTCTCAGCAGACACTTGCTTAGACAAAGAGATCTGAGAACAACCTAAAACTCGGTTTTTGGTGCTAGTGAGCCCTTAGCTGATGACCTCCAGGTGCTCACTGCAGTGCTGTTAGTGGTGCTCAGAAGTAAGGGCTTTCCTTTCAAAGCAGGTTACAGGTTTCCTGCCTGCCATTTCCCGCTGTTAAGAACTTCCTATTCACCACAACATGCTTTTTGAAAATCGTATATTACTTTCAGACGACGGCTGGAACAAAAGCTCTTTGAAAATGTAACCTTGTGCTGCTCAGAAGCAAGGACGTGCAAAGCCCAGCTCTGCCACAGTTGCCAAGGATACACCAAGTCACAACAAAATGAAGACTCAATTAGTCTGGCTGCCCCCATCATTAACTCACTTGGATCGTTTGGCTATTGAAAGATGGGAATTAGTCTAACAGGCACTACAGGACCTCAGCCTTTTTGTAGACGTTCAACCACTAACATGAACAAAGTGAAACGACATCCTGACATTTCACGGTGAGAAGTCTCATCGGCTGCGATTTCCCCACGGAGCTTGCGAAAGAGCAACAAAACCAAGATCATCAATATAAGCAACAACAATCCCAAAAGGACAGCCTCTTTAGCACATTTTAAAAAAAGATATAAATCCATCACGCCTTAAATACAGCTATCGTCGCTTGAAAGCCCCACTGGTAAAGGTATTCAATAGGAAGGGTCAAAAAATACTAACGCTGGTAGTCTCTCCAGTACATAAATCCAATATTGCTGGCAGAGAAAGGATAAACTTTTCCTTTTGTATTATTCACTGCTGCTGCTGGGCCTTCACAAATAACTGTCAGAGAACAGGAACAGAAGATGGTTGTGTTCATTGCTTCTGCCAATAAAACAAACCACCTGTTTTCCAAAAGACTGCCGAGCTGCTGGAACATCTGCTCTGAGCCTCCCTGTGTGTGCTGGAGAACTGGCGGCAAAAGAACGACACCTCCGACACAGAAAAGGTCTCACTTTGCAATTCAAACAACGCCGGTGACAGTGGCCATGGAAGGACAGCCCTCCCTCCTCTGTTCACTATGTCCAGCTTGTCACCATGAGCTCCGCTGCGCATTTGAAGACCCAAAACCATACATAAAAATTCAGAATAGTGTCGCTAGAGCCGATTGTAGAAAGCAATGCTAGCTCTACCCAACCAGGACTTAAAATGAGCTCATTTCAGATGGAAGCCTTCACAAGGCACCAAGATAAAATAATTCTCCTTGCATTTAAATAATACAATAATCAATAAGCTAATTTATTCATGACAAATTTGCAGTAACTTGAAACAGAAACCCATGCACTTTCAAGTGATATCTCCTAGAGAGACAGGAAATCTAGCAGGACTTACAGTCGCAGTTCCTCAAAAGACTTCACGGAGTAGAGAGGCGATGTGGGATCCCTCTGCAGCACCTCCACTTGGTTTGTTGTGTCAACCAAGTTACTGCGAATTAGCTTGTTCAACAAGGACTGGGCAGCTCTGTCCTCTGTCGAAAAAGGACGTAGAAAAAAAGTACTGAAATCACAGCCTGTTTGAGGCATGGCTCTAACTGAAATGCTGCACTACTGAGCCACTTAAAAAGGACACGATGCAGCCAAATACTGAAATTCTCTGTTACAGAGCCATGTCATAAAACAGCCCGAACTTCCTGAGGGAGACATCTGTCAAGATATCCCAGAGATTTGCATTTAATACCCAGGACAACAAACCAAAGCGAGCGCTGTTTTAATGGGGGACCTTAACCGATACAGAACTCTGCTTATTTAAGATATTACAGCTTAGCTCTAACTGGGGCCAGACAGGGTTA
Source organism: Sula dactylatra (assembly GCA_013389905.1). NCBI lineage: Eukaryota > Metazoa > Chordata > Aves > Suliformes > Sulidae > Sula > Sula dactylatra. The sequence goes on along the minus strand of WEKW01028916.1, from coordinate 61,603 downwards.
AAAGTCTGCCACGTGGGCAGACACCTTTTAGGGTTAGGGTTTTTTTTCTCTTTTTAAGACAAGCTGGAGGTCAAACGGTACTTGAAAAGATTCCAGGGCTGAAACACAGCAAGGGCTGAGGATAAGTGAGATCAAAACAGAAGGTTCAGCTGCTGCACTTTGGGTTTTGCTAATAAATCTGTTTCCTAAAGCCACCTTCTGAAGGATTTAGAGCCGTTACCCACCTCTGAACAGCCATTTCATAAATGCAACTTGTTGGTTGCTACGGCAATTCCAGCTCCAGGTTATCCAACTGCTCCTGTATCCAGTCCTGCCTTTGAGGATACTGCTATCCCCTTATTTCTTTCTCTCCACTCTAATCCAGGAGTCTCCCAAGTTATTACAGGACCCAATGGCTTTAAAAGTATTATGGAGGAAGGACATGTCTTACAATTAAGTCCTTGGGGCAGGATACAAGATCATCCATCCTGAGACATAAGGCAGACTTACTTTAAGTATATAGGAAATTAATTTATTTTCAACATTCCTCGCTAAAGGTTTTCCAAGAAGGCACTTACCCTTCTCCTCGTCCTCCGTCTTCTCCACGTTGTCATCTGCCTTGACAACAGCACCTAAATCAGAACAGACGGGTTTTGGGGCAGGCGTGAAGTCAGGCAGCCCACACCCACAGAGTTTTAGGTTTCAAATATTACAGGAAAAGCCACAAAACCCATTTTCCTGACGAGAGCCCTGCTCTGTCAGTGCGTAGAGGAAACCCAAGTTACGGCTTGCTCTGTACAGCCAAACTGAAGTTTATCAACCACACCAACAGATTTTGCCCACACAGCTCCTTGAATACAGCAAAACACGATTTAAAAGAGTTAGCCTAGCAGAACAAGCGCGACAGCCAGATATTTAGTCTATGCTGCTGTTTAGTCTTAGCTTTACGTTTCCTTTTTCTGGAATTTCTTGACTAATCGGGAAGTAACTTTGGCAGCAGTACTCCAAACCCAACAGAAAAACACGGCGCCCATTCTAGGGCCGCCTGAGCGGCTGTAACTCACCATTGGCATCTGGTTTGCTTTTTTCCTCCTTCAGGTGTAAACTGCTCAACTACAAGTGAAGAAAAACACAAAATCAGAGTCATTCCAAGGCTACTGTACCTACGTTTTACTACTGGCCAGCAAAACCCGAGCTTTCATCAAGGCTTCCAGATTTACCGCCAGCTAAAACTATCGCACGGGCCCCAGCAAAGACCCGTGCTTGAAGGCAAACGAGATGCAGTTCGTGAGATGAACTTGATTTCAAGGCTTTTAAGACAAACATGACTTTTTCTAAGCTCTAATGATGACACAGAGAAGGGGTTTGTTTTTTTTCCCCTGATAGCTTTCGGGAGAAAATTTATATTCTGGGACGGAAACTCAAGCCAAGCGCAGGGTTTGTGTCACCCCAGAAATGTGTCAGGGAGAGGAGCCCCAAGGGTCTTCCCGCGCATCCGGCAGCTGCGTTAACGCTCCCTGCGCTACAGTGCGGCGCTTCAGCGGCTCAGGAAAATAAAAACCCCCAACGCCTAAAGCAAATTTAGATCTTATTAAAACAAAAAAAAAAAGAAATGGGAGGGGGGGTTTGCCTCTGTACGAAGGGTGGTGGCCACCTCTGAGGCGGTGCTGCTGATGGGGCTATGAATGGATGCAGGGTGAGGGGGGGACTGGGGCCTCCCTGCCCTTTTGGTACCTAAAAAATGAAGAGGGGGAAGAAAAAACAAAGAAAAAAAGAAAAACAAAAGAGAAAGAAATGGCTTTTTTTCTCCTAAAGGAGGACCCCAGGCCCAGGGAGACCCCGAGGCGGCGCTGCCGGCAGGGCCCCGCCGCAGGGGACAGGGCAGGGTCCCCCTGCCCCTCTGACGCGCCAGAAAAGAAAATTGGGCGAAAAAAGGGGTTTTTTTTCGGGCGCTCGCTGTTCTCTGTGATGCGGCGGCGGCGCAGCCCCGGGGNGCCCCCAATATGGTATGGGGCTGGAGCCAGGCCCTGCCGTGCTGCATGCTGTGGGGTCTGGCCCCCAATATGGTGTGGGGCTGGAGCCAGGCCCTGCCGTGCTGCATGCTGTGGGGTCTGGCCCCCAATATGGTGTGGGGCTGGAGCCAGGCCCTGCCGTGCTGCATGCTGTGGGGTCTGGCCCCCAATATGGTGTGGGGCTGGAGCCAGGCCCTGCCGTGCTGCATGCTGTGGGGTCTGGCCCCCAATATGGTGTGGGGCTGGAGCCAGGCCCTGCCGTGCTGCATGCTGTGGGGTCTGGCCCCCAATATGGTGTGGGGCTGGAGCCAGGCCCTGCCGTGCTGCATGCTGTGGGGTCTGGCCCCCAATATGGTGTGGGGCTGGAGCCAGGCCCTGCCGTGCTGCATGCTGTGGGGTCTGGCCCCCAATATGGTGTGGGGCTGGAGCCAGGCCCTGCCGTGCTGCATGCTGTGGGGTCTGGCCCCCAATATGGTATGGGGCTGGAGCCAGGCCCTGCCGTGCTGCATGCTGTGGGGTCTGGCCCCCAATATGGTGTGGGGCTGGAGCCAGGCCCTGCCGTGCTGCATGCTGTGGGGTCTGGCCCCCAATATGGTGTGGGGCTGGAGCCAGGCCCTGCCGTGCTGCATGCTGTGGGGTCTGGCCCCCATATGGTGCGGGGCTGGGGCCAGGCCCTGCCGTGCTGCATGCTGTGGGGTCTGGCCCCCCATATGGTGTGGGGCTGGGGCCAGGCCCTGCCTTGGTGCATGCTGTGGGGTCTGGCCCCCCATATAGTGCGGGGTTGGGGTCTAGACCCCCAGTATGGTGTGGGACTGGGGGCCAACGCCTGCCTTGCAGTGTGGTGAGGGGTCTGAGCCCCATATAGTGTGGGGTTGGGGTCGGGCCCTGCCTTGCTGCCTGCTGTGGGGTCTGGCCCCCCATATGGTGTGGGAGTGGGGCTCAGATTTCCCATGTAATGGTGTCCCTTTGGGAGCTGAGGCCGGGGGGAAATCACACAGAAGCTGTGACATTTGAGAGGGAACCGCAGCATTTTCTGACTCTGAAATAGAGATGTAGGTGAAAAACAAGGTTGTAGAACGAGTTACAGAGGTGTACAAGTGGCAGGAACATGGAAAAGTCATTTGCGTCCTGTCTTTTGCTGTAGGGCAGGAGCTGGCTTAGGCCCGATATCAAACCTGTTCTTTAAAGCTCCTGGAATAAAGGCAAGAAAAAGGGAAAGTAGAAAGGAAAGAAGTGTGAGAAGGGCCTGCTGGAGTTCCTCGCTGGGCTGCCATTCCCTGCGCAGTGTTTGTGCTTCCTTGAGCCTTGCGTGGAAGGAGCAGCCCTCGAAGAAGGTCTTAATTTGCGTTTTTATTACATGCAGCAGGGTTAGTGAAATGGCCAAGCCTGTAGGCATCAGCCAGAAGTTCCCAAGACGATGGTTACTTCCTTGTCTTGATAGTTCTCCCCCCTTTTAATGAAGACACAGAGCCACTTCGTTTGATCCCACAGCCTGAAACTTTCCATCTAAGTTGTTATTTCATTCTGTGCATGAGAAATCTTGTCCACCCCTCATGCAATTTTGCTGATATTGGTGCATTTGCCAGGGCAGGGCTGGGCCCTTTGCTATTGCTCTTCAAACGCCCCTCTGTGATATTTTTTTTCCCTTCCAACTAAAACCTGTGATTATTGACTATTGTTGTCTGATGCTTCCCCCCATCCATCTAATTCCTCTTCAGAGGCGAGACCCCTGTGTCTCTCTGTATGTTGGGATGCCCCCCCCCGCCCCAGCCACACGTGTGAACTTTGGGGTCTGGCAGTTTTATCTGTAGAGGTGACATCATGGCTTTTTTCCATGGCAACTCATTGCAGCGGCCGGGAGGATGCTGAACACTGGAGCTGAACGCGAGGAGACTTTCAATGGGAACAGAGCAGGCAACTGAATGCAAGTCTGAGAAAATTAATTAGTTAATTGGGATAAAAATAAAAAGGAACATGGGAAAGGCAGGAGTCCCGGAGGCTGATGGGCACTTTAGCTGCAGAGAGAGGGGTGCTCGTGCTTCCCAGTGTAATGTTTCCTTGCGGAGACACACACCTCCAGTAAAGAGAGGTAATTGGGATTAGCCCCATTTTAGAGACAGGAAAATCGAGGCACAGGTTTCCTTCCAGAGGAGAACTACCTGTGGTTAGGCAGCATTAGCTGGAGGCAAATCCTTCCAGCCCTCCTTTCTAATCCTCTACCTTAGCTGCAATGATTTCTTGGGATTCTCAAGGCTCTTGAGAGGCACGATTGTGCTAGTGGTCCTGGGTGTTTCTGTGTTGCGTCTTTTCTACATGAAGAAAGACTTTTCTCCGTCAGCCTCTGGGGCAGGGGTGGGTTCCTGGTGTGTGTGCTCAGCTGCCTGTACAGGGTCCTGGATTTTGCTGGGGACTCTGCTGCCAAATAACTAAATATTTATTCTTTTAATTATGAAACAAATATTCAGATTAATTTAACATTAAATAAATGCTTAATTCCCCTCATCAGCAGACTTCCGCTGTGCTACAACTAGAGATCTCGGGAGGGCAGATGTTGCACTGTGGAATTTTATTGGAATTAACTGTGGTTCTCACCCACCAAACAGGTCAGAGGCTCCTTGTCCATGTGTGTACCTGCTCAGAGGAGGCGGCAATCCCTCTTAGCGCTGTGTTCTCCCTTTTTATCATCACCGTCTAGCAACAGGGTGATTTTTTTTTTCCCCAGAGCATTCCAGGATGAGGAAAACTGCATTTACATACAGAGCAGCACATGGAGATAATGAGAAATGCTCGTTGCTCTCCATCTAGCATGAGGTTTGGTTTAGGGTGTGGTATTTTTCTGTTCTTTTTTTTTTTTTTTTTAATCATGCCCAAACCTCCCAGCCCATTGCTGCAGGCTGTGTTCGAAGCATGCAGACACGAGGGCGCTGCGCTTGCGTACTCACGTAATGTTGAAGCAGGAGTGAGCTGAATAACGAGCAGGCCAGAAGCTCGGAAAGCCTGCCCAGTGCTTGGCCACTGGATCCCGTTGAGCTGCTCCCATAACTCCCCATGGCTGGTCCCAGGCATGAAACAAGACTGGAAATACTCCTCTGCAGTGCCTTGATGTTTAGAGATGCTGCCTACCACTGGCTGTTATCTGTCCCTGGGTGCGTAAGCCACAAGCTTACCCTTAAGTCCCACGAGATGGGACTTGTGGTGAACTCAAATTCTATTTTTAGCTTGTCCTCCCCCAAATTTGGTCTCATTTATGCCCCTGCTGCAGCCCATCTGATTTCTCAGCTGCCACTCCCCAGGAGGAGGTGGCCCTTATTGACGGTGGGGTTTCCTAGGTATGGCCAACCTGGGGAAGATGAGGAGGAATGAACACCGGTGGAACAAAGGCCCCTGTGAGCTGCTCTGGCACGTGGCAGTGCTTTTGAACATCATGTCAATGCCCTTGGCAATGTGGCCTCACCTTCGGCGCTAAATATTAGTTCCCCCTAAACCAACTCTGTTTCTGTTCTCCCAAGGTCTCACATCTGCCTCAGCCTCCATGTCGGATCCTGCTCTGTTTTGCAAATAAATATGCCGCAGCTACCAGATTTGTTGGTATGAATCCCAGGATTTCTCCTGACATATGTTATTTTCTTCGTAGAAGCCAAAAGCCATAGTAAGCAAACATTTTAACAGGCGCTGGAAACATGGGACGTGGGCTTCTTGGTGGCTGACTTATTTGTCTAGCAAGAACCATAAATTCTCAGGCTTCAGGGCTTAAGTCAGCTTCTGGGAGTTGGGCTTAGGGAAAAAGCTCTCGACTAGGTGTTTGCTTGCAGTTTCTTGCCATTTCCCCTAATGCCCGTCCTTCTCAATGAAGACAAGATGATTCCTTAGGGACGTCGTACATCTGGTCACCCCGGTCCTCCTACGATGTGGACATGTGCGTAGAGACGAGGGGGAGAAAGAAAATGCTCCAGGTTCATCTGAATGCAGATGGAAAGGGAGACATGGGGTTTATAGGGAAGAGATATTTTAGTGTAGAGCCCAGTGGGTGAGTTTAGGGGCTCGGTCTGCTGGCGGTGGTGGATTTACTGCCAGGGACAGGGCTGCGGTGGGACACTCAAACCAGACAGACTTGCGCACGGATCTGCGTCTCTGTGTAGGACGAGGCGGGGGGAAAAAACCTCTGTCCTCCTGCAGATCACCGCTGCGTCGGAGAGCTTTTCCTCTCAAGGGAGATGGTGATATTTTCAACGCTAGCGAGCTACCTGTCAGCAGCAGTGCCGTCATCACCGACTTTAGGTAGCAGCGAGGAGGAGCTTTACCCATCTGCGTGCTCTGACCCAGGCTCGGTGTCCGGCTCTGCTTTGGGACAGCGGCCAAATTGGTGCCCTTCCTGCTGCCTCAGTTTCCCCTTTCATCTACCAGTCATTTTTCCTGCGTTTAAGCGTACACTGCTCGGGGCAGCGACTGCATCCCACACAAGCACATCCCTCTGTTACAGCATCGCTCCCCTTTGCCTGCGGGGAGGGTCCCCTTTAGACCTCCCATGTGCCCCATGGCCAGGGGCTGCTTGGTGAGGGGCTTTGCGATGTGCCTGGGGGGGAAAAGGGTGGATGAGCAGAGAAGACAACAGCGAAGGGGAAAGAGGGGAGATCTGGCCTAAGGCTGCAGAAAAACCCGATTTGGGGGCCTTTAGGTTGCTTTACTTTTTTTTTTAGAAGACCAAGGGGAGGACAGAAGTGAACGGTGATGGGAGAAAAGGGGGTTCTTCCCCTCCCAGTGGCTGCTGCTGAAAATCTCACCCTGGGGAGGCAAGTTGCAGTGATCGGTAAGAGGAGTTCAGACGCTGGCTTGCATCCCCCTTTCTCTGCCAACTTGCCCATCTCAAGGGCATCTCCTCTGCCCGGGGTGGGCTTTGCCCCTTCCCCTGCAGCCCCCCGGGAGCAGGAGGGGAGTGAGGGGAGGAGGCGTGGAGAAGCCAACTGTGTGTGTACAGGGTGATTGTCATGGTTACCTCCCTGACAAAACAAATGGCTCCACTTAATGATGGTCACCCAAACAGCTCCGGAAAGTGTGCGCTCATCAGCTGGCTGCCAGTGGGAAGCCGGGTGTTTGCTTCGGGAAGCGAGAAGCCTTCCTCAGCTCCCAGGCAGAGCTTCGCCACAGGGGCACATGTTGCTGCAGGCGGTTAGGTAAGCCCCCTTCCCCATCCCAGACCCCCCATGGACCACCCCGCAGCACTGGCAGCCCCAGCATTGCTGCCCGATGGAGAGTGCCCCGGCGAGGGTCCAGGGGGGCGAATGCCACAGGTTGCTGAGGTGGCTGTTGTGCAGCGCTCCCCCCACCCCAAGCCCTGACGCTTGCTCTCTCTCCCTCTCTCCCTCCCTTTTTCTCTCTCTCCTTATCTCCGTCTCTCCGTGTCTTTCAGAGACAAAAGCAGTCTGAAGCCGTGCCTGCCGCCTTCGGGATTTCTCCTGCCCTTCCTGCCCCCCAAGCCCAGCTGCGGGCAGTTGCAGGGGCTGGCAGGAGTGGGTGAAGTTGCTCCAACCCCCCCATCCCCTTCCTCCTCTTCCTCCTCCTCTCTCTTCTTCCAGGAAAGGTAAGAAAAGCAGTGGCTACTCTCCAGTTGCTCCTGCACCTTTTTAGCAGGCTGGGCTGTGTGTGCTCTGCAGGGGGGTGTGTGTGTGTGTGTATGTGTGCGGGCTGTTACTCTCCAAGGCTGTGCACAATCTCAGCACAAAGCCGCTCTGTGAAGAGATCCCTGTCATAATATTTCTGCAGGCACAAGCCCACACTTTGCAAGCTGCTGCTTCCCTGCCTTGCCTTTTCCCAGCTGGATAGTGAGCCCCTGAGCATATCCCCCCGCCCCAAATCATACAGATGTTAGTAGTGACTGTCTTCGTCTCCCTGCAGGGAAAGCAAAGGAGGCTGGATGGGGGGACGATGCTGGGAGTGACGGGCTTTTTCTCTCCTGGGCAGCCAGGTGGGATATCCCAGCTGTGGACACACTGGTTTGGGAGAAGGGAGGACTGACCTTGGCAGGGTGAGGGGGACTCTGATCCCCCGGTAAGGTCAAAGCACCAAGGACCCAGCTTGCATTCGCCATGCTTGCCTGGGGCAGGACAGGGGGGATGGAGAAAGGCTGTGCTGTTCCTGGGGGCCCGGCGTGTCTCCTTGGCTCCGGATGCATCCCATGCCTGGCAGTTTTAGCCCAGCCAAAGTGTGTCTGGGCTAAAGCCTCCTTCTCCGGCTCAGCCCAAAAATCTTCTACGCACCGGCACAGCTGTAAGCCCAGCAAGGCAGGGGTTAACTAAACCCTGTATCAGAAATGCTGTCTGCACAGGGATGTGATTGACGGCTCTAGAAACAGGGCTTGGGACATGAATCATGGTCCTTAAGATCCAGCTCTGGGGCAACATCCACAACCTGAGAGACCTGCCAGGAGTATGATTGACAGTCCCCAAAATCTGGCTCTGCTGGAGCTGTCAATCACATCTCAGCATGGCGCTGCAGCACCCCGAGAAGGGGGAGCCTGGGTGCATTTGCTGGGTGCCCCTCTCAGCAGGGTGCTGGCAGGAGCAGCGCGCTCTCCCCACATCCCCCCAGTCTCTGTATCTGAGGCCTCGGGGTGCCCCTTGGGGCTGCACTGTCCAGTTCCCAAAGGGGTGCATGCCTCTGGCCAGAAACATCTGTCACCACTTTGGCAGCAGGGTACCTCGTTGTCACCCTGTCGTGGGCCTGCTGCGGCTCTGGGGTGAAATGCAGCGGCTGTTTTGCTGGATTTCCCAGCAGGTGGGATACCCTGCGCTTCCGTTTGGAGCCGAGGGGAGGCTGGAGACGGGAGAACGGCTACTGGAGCTTTTCCTGAGAGATTCCCACAGGTCTGCCATGGTGGATCCGTGTCTCTTCCAGGAGGTGCTGCTGTCAACCAGCAAAGCCTCCCCTGCCTGCCCTGCGCCGGGGCTCGGACAGGAGAGTGCTGCATGCGCCATTTAGGATGCTGTTTGCTCCTACTGCTTCCTAGGAAGGTTTCAGGGGGTTGATCCCAGTCCCCTGGCCAGGTTTGAGCCTCGCACTTTGGAGGAGAGTGGCTGGAGGGGTCCTGCATGTCTGATGCAGGACCGTGCAGCTGATGTGGGTCAGGTAGGTGAATTCAGGGGTCCCCCAGCAGCGTGGTCATGGCTGCGCCCCGAGCTGTGCTGCCCCTGCGAAGCCAGGGGAAATACCAAAGTGTAGCTCTGCTTGAGAGCCCCGAAAGTTTGGGAAGTGCAGGGCTTCTCCTGTCTTGGTTTTGCAAACAGATAGGAGTTTGCTTCCCCGTGGTGGTGGCCCAGCAGCCTCCAGAGATGTTAAGGAAGGGTTGTGGTGCAACAGGCACCCCGCCAGCAGCCGGTGCAGTCCATCCAGGGCTGTACATCTCTACATCTCCACAAGGCACGCCGGCTGTAATCATCCTGACAAGCCACTGGATGTCAGTGTTGATTGATACAGATGAAGCAGAAGGAATATTTTACCCAGCTGCAGAAAAACAGTCACCCTCCAAGCAGTGTGAATGTGACCTAGGTCTGGCTTGGACCTGGAGGTGAGATTTCCAGGGGAACCTATTTGGGGCTGGTAAGGGGTTACAGCAGGGTGGTGCAGAGATTCAGCAGCCCAAAAATGCCTCTGGTGCAATGTGTGGTACCAGGGCTGGTCTTTGCACGGCTGCGTTCATGCCTTGTGGGGACAAAAGCAGCTGGGGCTGCCTCTGAACATCTGCCTTCTGACACCAGGGCTGAGTGAGGATATGCTGCAGGCAGCACGTGGTTTTATCCCAGCCACCAAGTGCTGGTTTGCGGCTTACTGGCCTGTTGTTGGCTGTGGGTGCCAGGGACCCTGTGGTGGTGGCACTGCTGGGACCCCAACCTGTTTCTGGGAGCTGCGCGGAAGCCATGCTCGTGTCTACAGCAGTCGTGGTTTGCTCTGTTCTTCTTTTCAATGCATGAAAATACTCCTTAGAAGAGCATTATTCTGCCCCTGTCTTTACTACACATGATCAAAAGCCAGATTTTTGAGGGCACACCAGTGCTTAGAGATGCAGACGGGTGCCCAGGCAGCTCTGAGCAGCTCTCCAGGCATTGCATCCCCTTTTCAGGCACATAAACACCCTTTCCACCCCAGTCCTTTAAAATCCAGCCCCAAGCCTCACCCGTGTGTCGGGGCAGGCGCCTGCAGCCAGGTGGAGCGGCTGGTGCAAGCTCTGGGCAAGCCTGCGCGTCGCAGTGCTGTCTGCACTCCGAAGCAAAGCCCTGCGCACTCTGCACGTCACCAGGACCATCCGCAGATGTCGGTGCAGCATCAGTGCCTTTCCCGTAAATCATGCCCAGAAATCATCCAGTGGTATAACCTGGAGTGGGGTGAGCACATTGCCAGCATCGCTCCCTCCTCCGTGGCCATGAAGAGGAGCAGACTGTCAAGGAAAGAGTGTTTACAAAGCGAGGAAAAAAACCGAAAAACATGGTAGCATCCTGGTGTGCCAGGTCCTGAGCGTGGCCGGCCAAGGGATGGTTTCTGTCCCTAGCCCTGGGCTGCTTCCTGGCTGATGGGGTTATGGGTGTGGGGTATTCTTGGTGCTGCAGCAAGCTGGCTGAAGGTGTTTGCTAACAGTTTCCCCTTCTCCTCCTGGGATGCCAAACGCAGCGTGAGGCCATGGGTTGGGAGGCATCCGGCCGGGTCGGTGGGGTGGCCCCAGGCCTGCTGCGTGCGGGAGGCAGGGCATGTTCGGTGGCAGTGAACGGACGCGCTGAGGACAGGGTGGGTGCAGGGGTGCCCTGTCCAGTGGCGGTGCTGGTGGTAATTTTTGGGATGTGGGGTCCTGCCAGCTCCCGTCCTGAGGGTCCAGCCCCGTGACCTGGATGGAAACTGAGCGCAGGTCCTGGAGCAGCAAAGGCAGGAGGGTGAGCAGCTGCGGGGGGCTTGGCGGTGAGCTCCTGGGGGAGCACAGGAGAGAGATGCCAGCTCTCCCACTGCTCTCCCCCACGCCAGCCTCCCTGCTCTCTCCCCTTTCCACGCTGCAGTCACTTGATGGCGTTGGCGCCACGATCTGCGCAGAGCAGCCCCTGGGCTGTGCTGGCAGCAGCCTGCTGCCCCAGCCCTGTCCCAAGGGCCTTCCCGGGAGGAAGCAGCTGGGAAGAGCTCTCTGAGCCTTCCCTGTCCTTTGGGGCAGTTTCTGCAGCTGGTGTGGCAGGCAGGGCTGGTGCAGGGCTCCTCTGAGCCGTGCTGGAGCTGCAGGAGAGGTGCAACTCTCCTGGCATGCTTTATACAGGACATGGCATGGGGCTCTGCATCCCACCAAGGGTCCCTTAATGCTTGTGTGGGCCTGGGCGATGCAGAAATCCCCACTGGCAGAGCAGCTGCCACGGGAGTCATGTCCTAAGCCTCTGCGCAGGAGAGGTGAAGAGCTTGGATCTCAACCGTGGCTCTGCCATAAGTCACCGCAGCCGAGATAGCTGCCAGGCTGAAGTCACGCTCCTGGAGCCTCAGTTCACCTCTCTGGCAACCTCATAATGAATTCCCGTTGCACCTACCTGGTAGAGAGCATCTTCCACTTGTTATTTTTTGCTTGCTTTCTTCCCTAAGGCAAAATAATCCCCCCTCCTTCTTCCCCCACCTGGCATTTAATCACTTCCAGATATCTTGATGGCCTCTGCCACATAGCAGCGAGAGAACCTTCATTATCTCACCCTGTAGCAGGTGAACTCTTGCCAGCTTCTGACTTTACAAGTCCTGTTAGCATGGCTTGGAGCATCCCGGTGTGTGACGGCCTCCCCCGGGCTCATGGACAACTCCTGTGCCAGAGCAGCTGAGCTGGGCACACTCCTGCATCTCCTGACTGTGCAGGGCTGCATCCTCTTGGATGCATCCCCCGATCCCCGTGGGCAGCTCCTAGCATGAGCAGCCTTTGCGGTGGAAGGAGAGGAGGATTAAATCACAAACGGCTGAGGTTGTTGTCTGGGAATCGGGAGCGTGCCTTGAGATACTACTGCCTTTGTTACTGCCCTCCATCTTCTCCTCTGCTGTTGTTTTATTTGCTTGGGTCCTCTGGCTACTCTCCCCTATCCTGGCCAGCCCTGCTTGCTCTCCCTTGCTCTCCCTTTTTCCTCCCTTAGTGCCATTTTCCTGCCCGAATGCTCGGCGAGCTCATGGCCTTGAAGTCTGTCATTCACATCTTCTGTGGCATTTGTGTATAAAGGTGGTTTTAATAACATAGGACTGCTAGGAAATGAGAAACTGATGTATTTCACTGCTGCTGGCTCCTTCTGGGCCTTGTAAATCATTGCATAAAACATTGCAGAGCCAGCCAGGGAGAACTGCTGCCTAGCAACTTCTCCCGTTGCCCCAGGGGAGATGGATGTGGCCTGAGAGCTACCTGAAAGGTCCCCTTTGAAACTCTGGGTCTTGGAGGAGATGAACTGGAACAGAAGAAAACCTGCTGGGGGAAGAGAGTTGAAATGTAATTGGCAGAAGTAGCCACTTTGCATCTGAATGTCTCCGCTAAGCAAAGCGGAGGGATGAGTCAGCCTTTGCAGAAGGGATGTGGAGATGCGGGGCAGCAGAGCCACGCCACCGCCCCGAACTGCAGCGAGGACTGCCTGCCTGCGGGTGGGCGAGGGCATGGGAGGGCAGGGAGGATGCCTGGCTCTGCCTGCCTGCTCTTCCTTCCCGCAGGCTAAAGGAAAACTCTCAAGGACATAGTCTTATCGTGGAGAAACTTGTCAGTTTGGAGGAGAATGAGAAGCAGGAGAGCCAAAAAAAGATGTTAACTTGTTCTGCCCAGACTCTAGTGGGTGCGGGAGCTGGTGAGATGGGTGATCCACCACTGCAATGTCGACCTCTGTCCCCCGCCAGGCAGGTTTAACCTGAACCTCCTCCCTTGCACGTGGATTTGGGGCAAGTGTTCGCCTTGCATCTTCCCACCAGGTCTTCTCTCCATCCCCACCAGTGGAGCCGTCAAGCCCAGGGCTCGTCCTGTCCCGGGTCAGTCACCTTTCTGTCCTCAGGGCTGCAGAAGCTAAAATGAGGTGGTGGGGGCACGCAAGTGTTTTGGGCCCTCGGGGCTCCTCATTCATTCCCACCCTTCCACCTCTCTCCAGCTCGCTGCGGGTGACCCCACTGTCACCAGCGGACCCCCCGGGAAGATGCCAGGGCTGATTAACCGGATGACCCGCTCCCCACTCCCCCTCTCCGCATCAGAGGTGACATCGTGCGTCAGTGGCTATGCCTTCGGGATGACAGCCTTGCTCACCTACTGCAACCCAGAAGCCCAGGCTTTTGAAGGCAAGTTTCAAGGGGTGAAACTCCCAGTGCACGAGCTACTACAGGTGCTTTAGAGCCAGGGATATTGCAGTGCCAGGTTTCTGTGTGTGCCTTAAACCTTTAGATCCTTGCAGGAAGAGTAACCAAGGGTATTGTGTCCTTGATTTTACCCTCAGTGGTCCAGGGCTACAATTTTTGAAGTGTGAAAAATCCCAGGAGCATGCATGGAAGTGCCAAGAGGGAGCTGGCCCCTGGGGTCCTCCCTGGTGGGTCTGGGCAAGTGCTTGGTATTGCTAAAAAACCTTCTGGCTGGCAGGTCTCTTTGTCTACCCCTTGGATGAGTGCACCTCTGTTGTTGGGTTTGAAGCGGCTGTGTCCCGGCGTGCCGTGACAGTGCAGATCAAAGACAAAGCCAAAATAGATGACACATATTTTGATGGCTGCAGCCTCACTGATGGAAGAGCTCACGACAGACGTGGTGAGGGCATCAGGGGCGTTTTACTGCACGTGGGGAAGAAACACAGGGGAAGAGGAATGGGGAGGTGGCAGGGGGTGGCTGGCTGTCATATGCCATGGCATCGAGGGGGCTCCTTTTGAAAGGCTGAGCCTTGGGTTTTATGCTTGTGTCCTTTCAGTGTCTGCCAAAAGTGGCAATCTCATCTCTTTTGGATCAACAGCTGAAGGAGTGATGTGGAGGGCTGGGGCTCGGGGTGTTTAGAGAAATGCTGATGTGTGCAGTGAGGGCTGGTTTGGGTATTTGATCCAGGGCTGAGGTGGTCGTGGGAGGCCTGGGGAGGAGCATTTTCCACGGTTGTGACACTGTGTCTCCCTGGTGTGGTCCTCTCTCTGTGCAGGAAGGATTATGATGGATGAAGACTTGGAGAGGATTGTTTTTGTGGCTAACCTGGGCATGATTCCTCCTCTGGAAAGCATCTCCATCTTCATCAGCACCTCCTCTGAGCTGCAGACACTGCCCAGCGGGGCCGTGAGGGTCCTTCTGCCAGCTGTGTGTGTCCCCAGGGTCCCCCAGCCCAGCCTGGAGAGTGCCGGCAGCCTTTCCAGCCACCAGCTCCGAACGTACGAAAAACCACAGGATGGGATCTGTCTGGGACCGATCTGGGGGGATGGAGGACTAGCAGAGCAGAAGCCCGCTGTTGCTGCAGGAGGCTGGAGAGCTGCTGCAGTTTTCATCTCCAGCAGATCTGCAGTTCCTGGGGGGATATAACACATGCACAGTTTTGACTGGGGTTCATCTCACCAGCAGGGACAAGCGCTACTGTGGATCAGGGAGCCCAGAGCAAGGGAGCAGGTTCTGCCTGGCTCAGCTGCTGGAGAGTGAGGCCACCAACCCCTTCGAGTATGAGTTCAGCTTCCACCTGGAGATCCGGGGGCCGTGCTTGCTGGCAGGTAGGAGTGCTGGGGCCATCCTGCTGCGCCAGGCTGGTTTATCACCTCCTCAACGCAATGTCCACACTCTTCCTCCTTCTCTGCCCCTGCAATGTGGAGTCTGTTTTGGCAAGTTAACTGTGCTGGGGTGGATTTACCAGTACAGTGCTGGTGTTAACATGAGGTGTTGGTAGGGCAGAAGCATCTCATAGTCCACTTGATTCCTGTCCTCTGCCATCTTGCTAACTCTTCTCCCTGCTCTTCCCTGTCCTCAGTCCCTAACCACACCTCGGTTTCCCCCTGGCAGGTGTTGAGAGCCCCACGCACGAGATCCGAGCAGACGCTGACCCCTCCGCTCGCTCTGCCAAGAGCATCGTGATCACACTGGCCAACAAACACACCTTCGACAGACCCGTGGAGATCCTGATCCATCCAAGCGGTAGGTGGGCTCTGCTTTTCCTCTGTTGGCCTTGCCCCTTCCTGGGACCTTCGCCCCTAGTGCTGGAGACAGCTGGATTAGCTCTGGTTTTGCAAGTATTGTCACGGGTTAGGCTTGCTAGGAGATAATCCCGGACCCTCTCAAGGTTTCTCATGCTGCCCAAGCTCCGAGATATTGCTCTGCCTTCACAGCTGAGAATGTCTGCATCCCTTTCCAACCTAAAGTTTAGCTAAGGCTGTTCTTCACCTGATTCTCTGCATTTCCAGAGCCCCACATGCCTCACATCTTAATGGAAGAAGGTGACATGACGCCTGCAGAGTATGAACGACACCTGAAGGGGAAGAATGATTTCATTAAAGGCACTAAGAAGGACCCCAGTGCTGAGAAAAAGGTGAGAAGCAAAAGCTGCAAGTGTTAGCTGAGGCTTTCCTTGGGACTGGAGCTGTGCAAGTAAACGATTGCTTGCTTGCCTGCAGTACCAGATATTACACTGGCCCAATAAGCTCTGCAGCATCCTCCCTTGGAGAGGGGCTCCTGTGGAGGAAGAGGGGAAAATTCTGCAGTGCTTCTGATAAACTGAGTGTGGAAGAAGCTCTGAGATGGTTATTGTGTGTATAATTAGTACTAGTGTAGCGTAGCATAATTGGATAGGTACATTGTTACAGCATTAAGGGTATTATAATTATTGCAATGACATAGAATAAAATATTCTTTTAATTGCTCAGTAAATGTTTACCGTTTCTGGATAGCTGTCAGAGAGAAATAAGTGATTTTACTTGGAATAATGAGCTGAACTGAAGACAAGGTAGGAGAAACTTCTCTTTGTTCTGCTGATCAGCAAATAGAAAAATATCTGCTCTGGGATTTGTGCCTCGTCTTTCAGCGATTCTGAAGCAATGAGTGACAGCCTCGCACTTATGAGCTGCCACATCAGTGTGTCTGGGTTTGGTGAAGAGTGGTAGACTTGTCAGAACCCTCGGAATTTCCAGGGTGGGCATCTTCACCTAAGGCACACGGCGCACTTGCGTAACCACAGCCCAGGGCTTACTGTGTCAGCTCCCTGTTTTACATGCACAGATGTTCTCGTTTGCGACCAGGGATGCTCATTTCCCCTAAAACTCATTCTCCACGTGTCTGAGCCTGGGCCCCTGCTTGGCAGACATCCTGAACCTGCTGCGAAGGTGTCTCCCTGTGCTGCCGTGATTTCTCCTTTCACCAGAGACACATCAACCCTCTTCTCTTTCCTTCTGCCCTTCGCTTTCTCTTGCAGTGTGATGCTGGGATCAGGACTGCATTTGCTCACGTGGCAGGCATCTCCCTTAATTGTGTTCAGCGTGCGGCAGGTGGAACGAAACGAAACTCCCACGCTACAGCTCAGATGGGTCTCTAATTATTTCTGTGTCTTTAACATGTCAAATTATCTGGGGGGGATCATTCCAGAGCCATTTCTCTGCAGGAAGCCCACCTCTTTGCCCTAGGAGGACTGGGAAGCAACTGCACGGAGAAGGGCAAGAAGCAGAGAAAATACCTTGAATATCTGGGGTAGATTATGGGCTAGAATTGCTGCTGCTTAGAGCGTGACACTGGGCATCTCTCGGCTTAAATGAATTAGCCCAGAAATTTCAACAGTAAATGATAATTAATTCTCATCCCTTCGGTTTGTTATGCAAAAACCTTGGATGTTCGTCAGCTAGCAGGGTGGTGGGGACGAATGCACACTGGAAACAACTCTCGGTCGACAAGATCTGATTAATTTACTGTAATTGGATAACAGGTGCAGGGGAACGGAGGGGAGGTGGGGAGAAGAGTCGGCGCGGATGAGATGCTTGCTTTTCTGGCTGACCTGTAGCAGCAGCTTTGAGGCTCTTTACTGAAGGCTTGCCTGTAAAATTCACTCTGAAGTCAGTGGGAAATCCAGGTTATGGGCTCGTCCTGATCACGCAGGGATTTTATGTCTTGGATCCCCAAAAGCATCCCAGGGAGTGCTGTGGGAGGTCTGGGGCCACGATTCGGTCATCAGGCAGAGAGACAGCAAGGGTCCCTCTCGTCTGAAATGTGATACACATCCATGCTGGGAAAGATGTTAAACAAAATAATGTCATATGGCTGGAGGAAAATGGGGATGAAAAAAAGCCCTTCCAGTTCCCAGTGACTGAATAATTTATACTCCAAAGCATGAGAGTGAAATGCAGGAGGATGAGCGAGAGCTGGGGTGACCGCGAGGTACTTGTTCCTGTGAATGGGAACCGTCTTTTCACAGGGGTCAGAAAAGCAGCACTCGGGCAGCGCAGCCGAAAGCGAAGCCCACACGTATGTGTTGATCTGCAGGGACTCTTGAGTTTAGTGAGTTATATAAAATAAAGGTTGGTCATTCGCTTGTAGATCTAGGAATATGACTCACAGCTGGAGAAAACAAGCCCGGTTATTTGGGGTCTGGTTTACTCCTGGTGAAACCAGCAAGAAACAGCAGCCTTTGAAAGAGGGAAAAAAAAAAGGCAGACAAAGCCCCCAAGGACCGAGCTGCTTATTGCAGTGGATGTTTCTGCACTGCAGACCCAGGGATGAAAGATCGTGGGCCGTGCTGATGTAGGGTCCCGGAGCTCCCTCGAAAGCAGGGATGCGCTGATTCACTGCGACCGTGACCATGAACCCAGGGCTGCTTTATATACACACAACAGCAGATTATAAACCCATCACAGGAGGTTTTTTCCAGTTTAATTTTATCACGTTTTTAATGAAGATTGATACTTGAAATAAAATGAGGCAAAATGCAGAGAGCCATTAGAGCTATGTGCAGTACAGAGACATATATCATGCAGGCTCCTGTCGAACGATGTCCTGAGTGACCGGTTCGGCTTTCCAAAGTGTTTCAATCCATACAAAGAAAAATTATAAAAGAAATGGGCAGAAAAAACAGCAAACCAGAGGTGGCAGGAATTAATCGAAGTGGTGAATACAGTTTGCTGAGGGCTGTATCTCGCACTTCATTATTGAGTGACCAGGGACAAAACCTCCAGAGTTCTTCAGCGCGATGCCAAACTGCACTAATGAACCATGTTTTTGGGAGGCATCTAATGAAATGTTTGGAGAATCAGTTTTGCAAGGGGTCAGATCTTTTCATTTCTTCACCAGGCTCTCATCCACGTGTGCAGGGGCTCCCTGATATAGGCTTTCTGCCAGCCTTTGTCTCCCAGGCAAAGCGTGACCATGGCTAGGAGGAGGCAGGAATCCTGCTCGCCCATGGAACAGGTCCACAGGGTGCACAGACAGAACAACCTGTGGCACAGCCTGAGCTCAGGTGTTGTCACCACTGAGGCGAGAGTTCAGCCCATCCCTGCCCACAAAAGGCCATGCACTTACATCTTTGGTCTCACAGCCCTGCTCCGATTCCCCTTCGAAGTGAAAAGGGGCAGAAAAATCAACCTCTCGAGCTCTCTCCTTCTTCCTTGCAGATGGAAATCATCAGGAAGCGGCTGAACAAAGACATCCCCCACCACCCCGTCATCATGCTCAACTTCTGCCCTGACTTGAGGACCGCGCAGCCAGACCTCCAGAAAGCCCAAGGAGAGTTTATCTTCCTCGTAGACTGCAGCAGAAGCATGAGCGGTGTGAACATCAACCGCGTCAAGGTACCATGCAGGAGGGGAAGTGCCTGCGTGCCAGCGAGGGATGAATATTAGAGAGCAGTGGGGGTTGTTGTGTGCTGATGAGTGTTCATTATGAGGGGATGGGGGGTAATTATATGCTGTAGCTTTAGTCATCTCAACTGTGTGGCTCGTTAGGTACCTGCAGCGAAACTGATTCTCCCCCTTCCGTTCCTCTTCCTCTTCTTCCTATCAGCGCATCAAAATGCAAAGTTGTTTTCTTTCTCCCTCCTTGCTGGCTTGCTCGTCTTCTGCATCCATCCTCCAGTTCTCCCTGTCTCTAGGAGGGCTTGGGGCTATTGCTGCCTAGGTGGGAAACCTCCAGGGAGCTCCAAGTGACACGGTCAGGGCGACGTACTGACCATGCATTAGGAGACATTTTGCTGATGGGTGCCTCTGTGCACCCGGAGAAGTTGTTTGAACATGCTGCATCCCTTTTTTGAACACAAATGAATGCCTGTAGTCCAGTGGAGGATTATGAGAGGTGTGCTGAGAGCTCCGGATAAAAAAGGGGCTGTAGAAAGGCCATGTCATGATATTGTGTAGGTCTGAGGTTCCCCTGTCAGGTATGGCTCTTACCCAGCTGCACGTTGCCCCATGAGAGCTGGGCTTTGTGCTACTGCCTGAAGGATCTGGAAAGGTTCCTGCCCTGAGCCTGCTGGGGACCACTTTGTCCATCAAAGGGGAAATCACTCTGTCTGGTAACTATTTCATTATCCTTATCCCCACCTAATGCACTTTGGAGGCCAGGTTGGTGTCCAACGCCTGCCAGCTGGCAGGATTCGGTGAGAAGCTGCAGTCTCTGGCAAAACCTCTTTTGGAAAGTTTCTGTCTTGATTTTTGGGGCCAGGTAAGCCCCAATAGCTTGATGAATATTGCATCCTCCTGAGCGGGGGGGCATGGGTCTGCGCTGCCCTGTGCGTCTTTGTTGAGGACAGTGAGGGAATTGCAGAGGCAGGCTTCATCTGAGGGGTTGCATTTGGATGTTTTAGAGATTCACCGAGCTGGTGTGTCCCCAGGTGTCCTGCTCACACCCTTTCCTAACACAAGTGCCACCCAGATTTGGACCCAAACGCTCCCATGGGCACGGCTGAATTCCCCTTCTGCAGGACTCCCCGCCCAGGACGAGCAGCAGGGAGCATATTCTAAGCCCATCTCCTTACCCATCTGTCTCCTGTTTCCATGGGAACTGCCAGAGGATGGCCACCTCCGGCAACATGGATCGGGATGCTGGGGAGCCCAAGGATGGCTGCAACACATCCCCTGGGAGAGGGAGCCTGTCCCCTGTCCCTGCATCCACCAAAGGGGCCAGGATACCTCCGAGGTGGTACCCCCTTCCCTCAGCACATTTCAGAGCCTGGGAATCAGGAGGCATCTCTGTTCCAGGCCAGATTTTTGCTTTCTGACAGGCAGCGTGGCCGGGTGTGGGCACCATGGTCTCTGCAGCTTCCGTGGAGGCTGGTTTGTCCCACAGGGATGGGACCCTGCAGGGACAGAGCCCTTCCCCGAGAGGTCCTGAACTGGGACTCCCATCTGCAGGAGGGCTGTAAAAACAGGGAAAAGGCTGTCCCCTTCTGGAAAAATATTTCGGGGGAGATACTGGAGATTTCAGAGGAGATACCACAGGGGAGAAAACCACTGTCTCTCTTTTGAGTCCCCCATCCTTGTTTATGACTTGCAAATACCAGGGACCTCGTGGCAGGAGCTGTTCTTAGTGGGTTTGGGTGGGTTACGCTTGATGGAGACATTTGTGTTGTCCCCAGCTTGCTGGGTGAGCGGCGCGGCAGGGCTTGGCCGTGCAGCAGGGAAAGCTGAGCTGCAGAGCGGCGGTGCTGGCGGAGATGCAAACGGGGAGGGGATGGTCCAGCGCGGGCTGGCTGCGTGCAGCCGGGAGGATGCGGTTCGCTGCCGAGCAGGAGGGCACTCAGCCAAAGTGGCTGGGGTGGAAAGTTCAGGGGTTTAAATTTCCTGCAGCTGGTTCTTTTCCCAATGAGATGCAGCCGAGAAGAGCCAGGCCCGTGATGGTGCCCGCACCAGGCGGGCTCGCTGGCAAAACTAGACTAATAACTGGGAATTGACTTCTTTAGAGGCAAACATCTCTTCTTATTGAGCTGCTGTATAGATATTGAGTGCAACAGGATCAAGATCAATATTTACCACAAGAAGCAATAAATCTTTCCGCTTGCTGAATCAGAAAGCAGGCATCAGTTGCCCACTTTGGGAAAAATATTTGGAAATCTGTTTTTTTTTCTTGTAATTAGTTCTGAGATGGGATGTCAGTACTGAGATTTGGAAGAGCCAGCATCCCAGCAGCCATCTGGGAAGCAGTGGTATAAATATATTCTCGTAGGTTTGAGATAACAGCTTGGTTTAAAAGTCCTCTGGAGCCTGTTAAAGAGCAGCCCCATTCTCATACATTACTTCGCTGATTTGCAGTGCTCCGGCTCTGCCTTGCTGCTGAGACTTACAGGGGTCAGGAACCAGGCTGACCTGCCACCCGTCTCCCAGGCGGGGGCTTCTCTGCGTGCAGCTCCAGCGCCCACCCTCTGCAGTTACTCGGTCTTTGCCACTGCGGGTGACAAAGCAAGAAGGCTGTTCTTGCTCGTTTGACCTTGGCAGCTCTTCTCTTGGGGCTGACTCTAGGGTTTCTGCTGCCCTAGGCAGACTGGAAGGAGTCTGCCTTTATCAGCATATAAACAGAAAGAACCAAGCTGCTCCTGAACACTGCCAGCACTGTGCTTTAAATTGGGCTCCCTCTCCGGCCACGCTAATTGCTCCTGCTGCCCCTGCAAGCTCAGGAGCTCCTTGGGTAGCTCTTGCCCAGTTTCTGCTAACACAAGCTCCGTCCTGGAGTTGTCCATGGCCATCACATGTCTGAGACAATTTAAATTGCTCTTCCCTTATGTAAAGACCAAGAATAGGCAAGTTAGATAACCACCTCTGGTAAAAAAAATAGCTTAAAACTGTCTCTCCCAGTTATTTTAATGGATGCCAGCTACGAATACAAGAGAATTGGGGATGGGGGAGGCTTTTCCTTTTGTGTAACTTTAAGCTGTTTGTTTATTTTTTGCAAGTTTGGACATTGAAATGCATTGCGTGTCGCACTTCTCAATTTCACACTCTGCTTCTCACCCACTAGCTCCGTGCTGCAGTACCGTATTGCAAGCACAAATTTAATCAGTTAAAAACAAACAGAAAAATTTGTTCAGCTCTTTTTTTTTTTTTTTTTGAAGGCTCCCCATTTTCCTCACTGCTTTGGGACCCAAATATTGTTAAGGGACTTTGAAAAGAGCAAAGTAATATGCAGTGTTTTCACATGCAGCGCAGGTGAAAGAAACAGTGGTTTCATTATCAAATGCATGCAGACAAAGGCAGGTGTGAGTAAGGTGTGATGGCAAGGTAGGATCTGGGCAGGGCTTTTACTGCTGAAGCTGGGGCAGCCAGGGAGAGACCCGACGTGCCTGATGTCTGCTTGTTTTCTACCCTTCCAGGATGCACTGTTGGTCATTCTCAAGAGCCTGATGCCAGCGTGTCTCTTCAATGTCATTGGGTTTGGATCCACCTTCAAGACCCTCTTTCCTGCCAGCCGGACTTACTGCGAGGTGGGTGAAGGGGGAGTCGCATTTCCTTGGTGCTCGGAGGTCGCTGGTGCAGAGGCTGATGATTCTGTTCCTCCTTTGGGCAGGAGAGCCTGGCCATCGCCTGTGAAAGCATCAAGCGGATCCGGGCCGATATGGGTGGCACCAACATCTTATCGCCTTTGAAGTGGGTCATTCGGCAGCCCATCCACAGGGGCCATCCCCGACTGCTCTTTCTGCTGACGGACGGGGCCATCAGCAACACGGGGAAGGTCCTGGAGCTGTTGCGAAACCACTCCTGCTCCACCAGGTACGGAGGGCAGCAGGGCTTGCCGCTGTGGGGGCGAGAGCCTGGCACGGTGGAGGATGTGCTTCTCCTTGAACATGGCTCCATCTCACAGACGTCCCCACTTCAGAGATAGAGGCAGGAGAGATTGCTGGTATGAACCATGGGAGAACCTCAAAGGGTTTGGAACAGATCCCAGAAGTTCAGATGCTTTTTAAACAATCAAAGGCAGGATAATTGGGCTGACAACTTCACAGGCTCTCGTCTGATGCTTCCTGCTAGGAGAGATTGACACACGAACAATCTTCCTTGCCGGGTTTTTTATTTTTTTAAAGCACATCTGGGTCTGGCCCCAGCTGCTTCCAGGATGGGGCTGCTCGGAATTGAATATGCTGAAAGAGAGCGATGTAAAAAGCAGCTAATTTGTGCATCGAGCTCCCAGCCTCGTTCCCCAGCCCTGACGACAGGCTGGTCTGGTTTCTCCTCTGCCTTTTTAAGGGGCATGAAACATAAGAAAAATGTAAGAAAACCTTATTCCGCTTCCATCCCTCAGACTTAGGGGCTTATCAGGGAAGGTGCTCTGTCCTTTTTTTACTATGTGGAGGTCTAACTGCTTCCCAGCTCTATAGAGCAACCTCTCCCTCACTCTTACAGAGGCATGGTGGTGGGCTAAATGCAATCAGAGTTAGAGCGTGGTCTCAGGTGACCCTGGAAGGCAGTGCTCAGAGCACTGCCGAGTCGTGTGCGTGGCCCCTGTCTCAAAACAAGATCAGAGTCTTATTTAAGAGGGTCTGAGGCTGATCTAAGATTTGCAGCCAGCTGGGGATTAAAAACCTCTAAGAGAAGAGCCCCTCATGCAGATGCAGTTTGCTGCTGAAGGTGTTTCTTCCTCAGCTATCTACTGCACTGGCCGAACGCTGTATCCCACCCACCATCCCTCCTGGCTTCCTACGGCATCCATCCCCACCAGGCACTGCTCGCTCCCACCCTCCCTGCCCAGGCTCCGGCTCCAGCTCAGCTCAGGGTTTGCAGCCTTCAGCCAAAACCAAATCCTGACTCATTGAGCTGGGAGTCAGGGGAGCAGCCTCGCCCGGCTGGTTCCTCTTTCCTTGAGAAAACGTTTATTTTAATTGTGAGCAGAGATAATTACTGGGTCTTTAGTGCTATTGACCACAGATGCTCAGCAGGGAAAAGAGCTGAACTGGCAGCAAAGCAGCTTGTTTGTGTTTGCAGAGGAGGCAAGGGCTTGGGGTCCTGTTGGGTCCTGCTGCAAAGCCCCTGAGTGTCGCAGCTGAAGGCTGCTCTTTGGGGAAGGGATTTGAGGTTTGCTGAGAGGAGGGGGTTGCCAGTTCCTGACCCTTCTGCCAGCCACCTAAAAGAGGAGCTGACTTATTTTCCTCCAGGCATGCTGGATAACTGCATAGCAGTGGGATAAAGCTGGGGGGGGGCAGTCTTCTGCCTGCAGGGAATGGGTGAGCTGCGTGGGGCTGGGGGTTGGGATGGCTTGTCCCCTTGATCCTGACTCTCCCTGTCCCTTTGCAGGTGCTACAGCTTCGGCATCGGCCCAAATGCCTGCAGGAGACTGGTTCGGGGGCTGGCTGCTGTGTCCAGGGGCATCGCGGAGTTCCTGGCAGAGGGCGAGAGGCTGCAGCCCAAGGTACAGCCGCCCGCTCCCAGGGGACCACCCTGCAAGGCTCTAACGATGCTCTGGTTCAGCGAGGGGGAGGCCAGAGCTCACTAGCAGGTCTTATTCCCCATCCTGGTGCTGCCTTTCCAACTCCCACTCAGCAGCAGGTGGGCGAGCGGGAGGGTATGAAAGAGCATCTTCATCTCCGGCTGTCAGAGGGAGTGGGAGGGTGTGTTTACCCTCTGCGCAGGGACGGGGAGAAGCGATAGCCATGATAGAGCAGCTTTGGCTTCAAAGGTAGCTGCTGCCTCAGACACTGGCGAGGGCAGAGGAACCAGCATCAAAGCAGCCAATTAGTTTTGAAGTCAGGCTCAGCCCTGGCATTGCTCAGGCGAGAAGTACCCAGGGTTTGAGGGAGAGGAATACGCTGCGATAGCTTTGTCTGTTAAGCCAACTTTAAAGCAAAGAGGGGAGCCTCTTAATTTCCACTCTCCCGGTGAAGACTGACTAAACCGATGTGCCTCAAATACGCTGTGAGAACAGCTCTGTCCCCTGGTGAAAACACGGTGCCTAGCCCATCATCTGCTGGATGACTAAACCCGGAGACAATTGGGTCTTTAGCTTCTAAATATCTCTAAAAAGCTGGCTCCTACATTCTTGATCTCAAAAGGAGTTCAGCAGTCCACCCCTCTGCAGGAACCTGGAGCACACAAAAACCTCTCTCAGGCAGAATGGCATCAGCATTTCTGATGTAAATTAAAAGCAAAGACAGTGAAGGGAGAGGGTTTTTTTTATAGAGCTATTAATAAAGAGCTCTGCAGGCTGTGCAGCTTGGTGCCTTCAGCAGTCTGAGGCATCAATTAATGGCCTTGTAAAACACAGCCTGGTGTGTCTTCCTGAGCCTGTAAAAAAGCAGTGAACAATAGAGAACATTTGAGCTGTTCTGCCTCTGAATCGGGAGTTCACTTCCCCTGGTGTGCAGGGAAGCTCTTGTAGATGGCTCCCTGGTAGGTTTGTCCATGAGATATTCACGGATATTGGTCTTCTCCACATGTGTAATTGGCAGAGCATTGCTGATCTCCGGCAGTGGCTTGTGCCAGCAAAGACCTGTACCAAAAATAGCAGTGCTGTCAGTCGGTGCGTGAGTGTTGGGGCTTGGGGCAGGGCTGGGGCTGGGACAAGTGATGGTAAACAGCTTTTCCTGGGTGCTGGGGGGGAGCTGCAAGATACCTCTGGCCACAGGCTCCCACCTTGCTCTGAGCTGGCCACGTGCAGTGTGAGATCAGCCCTGAGCTTTATCAATATCTGCTCTGCTGCCCTTGGTATAACTGTGCCAAGGGGCTGCGGGTGCTGGGATGGGAATCAGAGCAGTCTAAGAGGGAGCAAGCTCCTGTCTAAAGTCAGGAGAGGGTACAGATCAGCTGATGGATTTGTTTGGGGAAATTTTCCCCTTCCCCTGCAATACAAGGCCTGTGCACTGTGGCACACACTACGTCCCCTTGCTGCGTAACTGCTCCCCTTTGCTTTCTGCCTCAGATGATCAAGTCTCTGAAGAAGGCAATGGCACCGGTCCTGAGTGACGTGTCCGTGGAGTGGGTCTTTCCCGAGTGCACCGAGGTCTTGGTTTCCCCCATCAGCACCAGTTGCCTCTTTCCCGGTGACCGCCTGGTTGGCTATGGAATCATCTGCGACACCTCCCCATACATCTCCAACCCCAGATCTGTGAGTCCGTGCTGCGATGGGTGGTGGGGCTCTCCTGGGAGCAGGGGCTGTTGGTGTGCACGTGCACAAGCGGGTGTCTCAGCTCTTTGTGCGTGGTCAGGAGGTGTCTCTTGCTTTCTTACTCTGTCCTCGAGGGAGATGGTGGGTGAGACATCGGCGAGAAATAGGAGCTCAGTGGATAAGGGTGCTGGTGCACAAGCAGTGGCTCCTCTTGGCTGGGAGGTGGCTGGTGGATGCAGTGGTAGGACCTATTACCTCTCTCTGCTTTCCTCCAGGACAAGAGGCGACGTTACAGCATGATGCGTTCCCAGGAGTCGGGCAGCTCTGTTTTCTTTCACTCCCAGGAGGAGGGAGCAGGCATGGAGAGCTGGAACCACTCCAGAGACTTGGAGGGCTGCTGCCCTGCTGAGCGTGCCCCCAGTCACCTGGTGGTGGGCAGAGATCCCGGGGGAGAATCGGACACGGACACTGGTCAGATTTTCCTCTGTACTAGCACGGGTGTGATGCCCCTGTCTTTCTAATCACGCTTCTGTCGCTGCTCTGCCAATTTGCTTGTCTGACAAATAAGTCCCTTCAGCCGTATCTCTGCAAAGAGCTGGAGGGGTTTGCAGGAGGGATGACAGATCTCCTGAGGCTTGAGCGAGTCTATTTGGTTTGGATGTTTTATCCAAACCTGTCAGGAAATCAAAGGAAGCCCTGGAGAGCTGGCTTTCCCAGAGATTTTCAGAGCAGCTCTAGCTTTGGCCACATAATTATTTACAAGGTTCCCAAGCTGCCCACCAGTGTGCGGAGAAGGAGACGAGTGAGCAAATGGGTAGCCCAGCTAGACTGTCCCTGCACCTGCAAAGCAGTTGCTTCCCTGCAAGCCCTGATTTTGTAGTTTGAGGTCAGGAGGGGGGTGGAATGGTTGCAAAGCCCTGTCCCCAGAGTGTCACCCCTCACCATCACAGTTCGGCTGGGTGCTTGTGTCAGCAACGTGTGGCACAAAGCAGCTGGTTGCACCCCAGAGCTGGTTGCATTTCCATGCGACAAGGAAACCTCTGTTACTCATGGGATGTTCTTCCCTTATATTTAGAGAGGAACTGTGCTGCACATCCCCTCAACCTTGTCAAAAGCAATGAGAAATCATGCCTTTCCAAATGAAATTTTACTCTTGCTCTGACAGGAGAATGTCTGCACTAATGAAATTTCATTACTAAACCCTTTGTCTTCTCCAGGGACATTTGGGGAAATGCAGTCAGGCTTTTTCTGGCTGAAAACTGCTCAGACAAAACCTCCCCAACCTGCTCTCCTGACAACCCCAGGAGTTTTGAGTGTAGGCTTATTTCCTTTCATCGTTTCATTGCTTTGCTTAAAACAGGGCAGGGCTGAGTGTGGCCCCCTCACTGTTGGGAGGACCACAGAGCTGGGCTCCCTGCTGCCCACCCTGAGCCAAGGGTGGATGGTGCTGGCTGGTCCCGTCAGGAGTGGAGCTGATCCTCTCTCCCACCATGCAGGAATGGACATGAAGTCTTCCTCCAGGAGACGGGCATACAGCACCACACAAATCTCCGACCACGAGCCTTGCAAGAAGGTGCCCACGGCCAGCGATCCCGGCACCGCCCTGGTGAAAAACCCTCTTCGGAAAACCCACCTGCAGGACCTGCAGCAGGTCAGCCCTGAGCCCTGGCAGGTGGATTTCCAGGTACGTGAACCCTGGAGAGGCTTTGCCTGCAGGCGGAGGCCAGTGTGCAGCAGAAGAAAAATCTCAGATGCATAAGGGAAAGAGCCCTGCTCACGCTAGTCCTGATATACATATATATATATATATGTGCCCATGCTTTGTGCTGCAGCACATCACAAACATGTAGGAAACAAGTCAAGCAGGGAGCAGAGTGACATCCTGATATCCTATAGCAGTGCCTCTCCATGGGATCCCAGCTTTTCTTTGCTAAATGCCTTTCGCCTTCATCTGAGTGGCCTGTGCTTCACCTTGCTGCTCACCTGAACCCCAGGCTGCTGCTTCCTTCATGTTTCCCTAGAGTTTGGCCGTGCGATGCAAACTGTCTGTATGGCTGTGGCATATATGTGCCCTGCAGGGGAAAAGAAAATCAGTCCCAAAGCAGATCCCCCGCTCTCTAGCTGGAACCACAGCCCGTATGCAGCGTCGGGCTGACATGGACCTGTGTGATGATATGTCTGCTGAGCAGTGTTATGTCCCCTGCCTGCAGCAGGTAGCAGGTGAAATTTGGGAAGCTTTTTAGGCTGATCTGTGGAAGGGTAGGGATGGCTTTCTCCCATCCTTGGCATTGCCAGGATGCTTTGCTCTGAAATCAGCAGCTGCAGGGCTGGGAGGATCACTTTTGTTCCCATGGAAACTCAGAGCAGGATGTCTGGGGCTATTGCTTTTCTTCTGCTGCGGGTTAGATATCGGCTGGGTGAAGGGAGGCTGGAGGTGAGATGAGGGCATGAAGGGGAAGAAGGGCCAGCGCTCCGCAGGGAGGAACAAGACCTCTACCCTCCAGCTGCAGTGGTGAGGGTGGTGAACAGCATTGCGTGATGAAGGGCAAGTAGGTTTTAGGGGTACCTGTGACCCTAACTGCATTGTGAAGGTCCACAGAGCATCCTCCTGCCCACAGGATGCTCAGTGTGAAGGCAGGGATGGAAATTACTCCCTTCTGGAGGGCAATAAATAGTTAACAGCATGCATCCTGGTCTTAATTAATTGCAGTCTGCTTTTGCTATCCCTTGTGCTGCAAGGGCTCCCAGCGGCTCTCCCAGTTTCCAGTCTGGCTGCCAGGGCTTGACATTTTTGGGGGTGTGAACATGAGCCCTCAGCTCATCTCCTCATGTGCCATGCTGGGAAGGAAAGGTCAGCACTTGCGAAGGGCAGCTTAAACTCCCAGCTCCATTCCTGGCTGGCTTCTTCTGGCCAGGAGGAGAGCTTGGGTGGGAGAAGGAGGAGGTTTTGAATGGAGAGCGTCTGGCAGGGGCTTCTGTGGCTGGTTTGCTTTTAAATATCTCAATCCTAGCTTGGTAAGTAGCTCCTGGAGCTGCCTGCCTCCCATTTTTGCTGGTGATCTCATAGAGCACCAACAAAGAGGTGGTGATGGAGGTCATGTCCTTGCCTGCCACCCAGGGAAAGCATCTTTCCATCCAGCACTGAGGTCCACCACTTTTTACCACCTCTGTCCCTTCCTGATGTTGTGCTAGGAAGATAGAGAAGCTGTTGTTTTTAGGAAGACATCCCCTCAGCGTTAGGGATGGGGATAGAAAGAGCCAGAGCTCGGTGTCTCTGCTAGCCATGGAGGGGGACGTCCGTGTGGGATGTAGCACTGGAGATGCTGGAGGGGGGGATTCATGTCTCCTGAAAGTGGAGAAACAGTCTTGTGAAAAAAAAAAAGGATAAAAATTCCATTCTCCCCATCCCCTGCGCCTCTCTCCTTTCGTTACTAAGCAACTGGTCCTTGATCTTTCTGTCTCTCTTCTTTCCTTTGGTTCCCAAGTGAAGTCATTAAAATGTCTGGAGGGATGAAACCCATATTTCACCTTCTGCCTGCCTGCGGAAGGAGCCCCGGGGGCCAGGGTCTCTTGGGGACACCCTTCACGTCTGATGGAGGGCTCTGTCTGGGCACGGATCCCAGCTGGGGCTGAGCAGAGAGGGACCTGTGTGTTTGCACGATTGCAGCTCATGCTGGGATCAGGCAGGGAGCAGACGGGATCAGAAGGGACAGAGCAGGTCCATGCCATCAGCTGCAGCTGGCTCCAGCCCTAACGTTTGCTCTGCTCTCAGCCCTTTGCAGCCAGTCCGCATGTCTCTGCCACGAGGATCCGCGGTGCGGGCGCCCGGCGGCCGTCCCTGCTCCACCGGGGCTGCATGTCCTTCTGCCACGATGCCGACTCCCCGCCAGTGCCGGACGGGCTGCAGCAGGCGGCTCCGGGAAGGGGTTTGGGACCGCTGGATGCCAGTGCGAGCCTGAGGTCTTCATCGGGCAGCCGGAGCCCCGGGGATCTGGGTAACTGGGGAGAGAGGGAGGCACAGCCAGTTTCACCTGTCCATGCTGGGGTTTCAGTGGCATTGCATCACGTTCTGTGCCACCGTATGAAAATTAGGAAGTATTAATTATGGTTTCTTGGTGGCAGTGGGGAATTCAGCTCCCACAGATGTGATTAATTATCTGCCTCTCCCCTCTGCAGAGTCTGCCCAGCATCCTTCCTTCACGTTTGAGACGGAGACCTCCTCCGACTGGGAGCCCCAGGACTTTGACCTCAGCACTGCCTGTGGCTCCCCGCACTCCCCCAGGACCCTCTGCAAGGCAGTGGTGAAGGGGCTAAGGAGCAACGAGCCCATGCAGTGGGAAGTCGCCTTTGATATCCGTCCTCTTTTCCAAGAGCGGGAGAGCCAGGCAGACTGCGATGCAGACCTGTGGAGCGAGACCTTCCACCACCTGGCAGCCAAGTCGGTCATCCGGGACTTTGAGCAGCTTGCCGAGAAGGAGTGTGAAATCGAGCACGGTAACGGGCAGCTCCCGGCCAGCCTGTAAGCTGGCTGCGGGTAGACCCTGCCCTGCCTTGGGGTGGGCTTTCCAGCAGCTTCAGCAGCCTCTTGAATTAATACAAGGGCAGGCAGTGGTGAAATATTAGGGAATGTCTCACATAGTTCCCAAATGACAGCTCTCTCCAGCTGCCTTGCACTTTTCTCCTGCTTCTGCAGCCTTGCTGCACATTTGCATGCTCGAGCTCGTGCTCCCTCATGCTCCTCGGCTTCACAGGTTGGGTGACAGTGATTATTTTTAAGGAGTTAGTCACCTGGAGCTGGGAGGTGGCATCAGACTTAGAGGGTCCAACAGCAGCCACACATCAATGCTCTGGGATGCACACGTCCCTGGGTCTTGTCAAACTTCTTCATGAAGTGCATCTGTGCATGTAAAATAAGAGCAGAAGAAGCAGTAGGTAGAGTTTAGAGGGATACAGTCCCTGCTGGGCATGGAGCCCAAGCATGGAGGTGGGTCTGGGAGTGGATCCGAGGGGTGGATGGAGCCCACGGGGCACGTGGACTCTAACCCTGGTGTCTCTCACGTGGCAGGATCCGGGCGGCGATACCAGGTCAACGCTGTCCACACCAGCAAGGCCTGCAACGTCATCAGCAAGTACACGGCGTTCATGCCGGTGGACCTGAGCACCAACGCCTACCTGCCCACTGTCGTCGAGTACACCCTCACGGGTAACATGGTGCCGGCAGAAGGGTGAAACGTTGTCCTGGGAGGGAGGGTGTCACCTGAGAAACCTCAATCAGAGCAAACCCTATGAAGCTGCGGCTCAGTTCAGCACCAGACCTATATACCCAAGGCCATGGCTCAACCTAATGGCACGCCTGCCACTCTTGGTGGCGAGAACCTCTTCCCCATGGCCAGGCAAAAAGGTCTACCCTTAGGTCTGGATGCCCAGAGATGACAAAGCTCATCAGTCTGTGGGTTTTGTTGCCATCGTGTGTGTGCCAATCCCTCTCTAATGCTGGCAATTCCCTTCTCTCGTGCCAAGGGGCAGCATCCAGGCAAGGCAGCCAGAAGAGCCTGAGCTCAGGAAACAGAAGGCATCGTGGCTTTTCCCCTGGACGTCCCCAGCCAGCTTGCGGCCAGAATGGAGATGGTGGATTTTATGGCATGAGTAAGATTCCTTGGAATTTTGTCTCTTTCCTGGTGTTACAGATCTCAGTGGTTTAGTCTATGAAGGGACATCTTCTCTGGTCTTTTGTTCTTTTGCCTTCCTCTTTGAATATGGTGCTCACCAGACATGTGTCTGGCTGGAGTCCATCTCCTTAAGTGGGGAAGAAGCTGCAATTTATCCTGAAACTCCCAAGTCACAGGCAGTGGCTGCTGACAATGCTTGGAAGTTAATTGGCAGCTGTAACACAGATAACATGAGGGATGAAACCGGGTGTAATTGGAGGCAAGGGGATGTGAGACACTTACTTGTCACCAAATCCTCCGCTAATGAAGACGAGTTGGCTTGGACCTCGCCTGGCATTGTCAGGTCTGCAGCTGAATTAAAATCGCCCTGATCAGGCTCATTAACCTGATAATGCTGCGGAGGGGGAGAGCGGCCGTGCCACAGCTCGGCGTGGAGGCGACTTCGGCTGGGCGGCGTTGCTGACGTGGTTCCTCTGTTGCAGATGCAGAGGAGGGCAGCCTGTCACCCTGCAGCACCCCTTCCTCCTCTGGCTGGGAGCGCTGTGGTCTCCCCGAAGGTAGGGGAAAGAGCTGACGGTACTTGCTGGGGTGCAAGTGCATTGAGTTTGTGATGTGGGCTCTTCACCAAATACTTCTGCTGAGTTTTTGGGGGTTTTTATAAAACATTATGACCTAAAATTAGGCCTGTGAGCACAAGACCTGACTCCTTCCAGGGTGCAAAGGACAGAGCCTTATGGGGCCTTTGGTATAGATTTCCCCTGGGTTAATTTTTGAGAGGTGTGGCAATTTCATTATGCACATAGGAAAAATGAGGCAAAGGGAGAGAATGGATTTTCCGAAGACTCAGCAGCAGAACAAGGCACGCCACATCCCAGAACATAGACACTGCTCCCTCTCTCTCTCCTGTAGCACCTCATTTTAACCCCAGCTTTGTGTTTCTTCCCAGAGCCGTTACAGAACCTGTCTGCTTCCTCTGCACAAGCCCAAAAATCCATCGAGAGCCTCTTTTCTGCTAGGTACGGGCCAGCTTGACCTTCCTCTGCCCTTAGCAGATGTCTTGCACCTCTGTGTGCCTGATGCACACACAAGTGAGGGGGAGAGGAGAGACACCCTAGGGTTAGCGGCCGGAGCCAGGACCGAGGGTGATACCAGTATCTGGGGACTAGAGATGGTTTTCGGAGGGGAGGGTGGGGGTCAGGAGGGGCATGGAGGTTATGGCCACCTTTTTGTCCTCATGCAGGCTGACCCTCAATAAAACCAGGCTGCTGACTCGAGCCACCAAAGGGTTCATGAGTAAATCTCCAAGTAGAGTGAGCGAAGCCACCTCTGAGGCTGACAATGAGAACGTAGACTACCTTCCCCTGGTGAGCAGCTCGTTCCTGGGCCTTGCCGGGGTTGCATGGTCACTGCTGGGGAGCAGAAGGCAGGAGGGTCCCTCCACATCCTGCCTCTTGCTGTCTCTGATGGCCATGTCCAATGGTCTGCTCAGAGACAGAGAGCTGCCCCATCCATGCATGCCTTTTTCCTCAACTTCCCAGAAGTAGTTGGTATCTCAGAGCTTCTCTATGTGCCCACCATTCCTTTCAGGTGTCTCTGCAGCTGGCCTGCGGTGCCTTTCTCATGAACTCGGCCTTCTGTGACGCCGTCAACATCCCCATGGAGAAGCTGAAGTGGACATCTCCGTTCGCCTGCCACCGCCTGGCCCTCAGCCCCTCCAGCTCCTACAGCACCAAGAAGGCCAGTCCCTCCGGGGAGCACAAAAGCCTCATCTCCGGCCGGCAGCTCCTGGTTCCTGACGGCGCACACAGAAGGAGTCCCACCACCAGAGACATCGCCCTGGGTGCGGTGCCGGAGGGACTCAGCAGCCGCACGGAAGACACCGGCCGCCTTCGCCACTTCTCCGGCAGCGCAGTGGAAAGCATCTCCAAAGCCCTGAAAGCTGAGAAGGAACTCTCTCCGCCGGCCATCACCATCCGCCGCTTCTCCTCCCCGGAGAGCACGCCGGCTTCGGCTGAGTGGCGAGCCAACAGCAGCCAGGGCTCAGAGACAGACAGCTCCGAGGTCCAGGCATTGCTCTTTGACATTGAGTTGCAGCAGCAGACGGAGCCGGAGGGGATGCTGTGGGCCACGGCGGTGGCCCTGGCCTGGCTGGAGCACAGCTCAGCTTCCTACTTCATCGAGTGGGAGCTGGTGGCTGCCAAGGCCAGCCTGTGGCTGAGTGAACAGGACTTCCCAGAGGGATACAGCCTGGCCACGGTGAAAGCCGCAGCCCAGCAGCTCTTTGTTCTGCTCCGGCACTGGGATGAAAACCTGGAGTTCAACCTGCTGTGCTACAACCCAAGCAGCATGTAAAGAGGGTGAGGAGAGAGGCTTGGGCAGCTTACTGAGAGCGCAGAAGCAGGTACCCATCCTCAAGGAAACACCTCCAAGGAGCTCAATTCCTCTACTGCAGGGACAGTCCGTGTTTATTAGAGCAAGCCCTGTAAACAGAAACAGCCCGGGCAAAACCCTGTGCTCAGAGGTTGGCATTTTGCCCCAGGAGGGTACCTACCAGCTGCCCACAGTAGGATGCTATTTATTTTTAGCTGGAGCAGCACCTCCAGCTACAGCAGTTCCCTCTGATCTTGGTTTCTCCTGGTTCCCAGCCCTGTTCCCAGAGCAGGTCTCCCCGATACCTGCTCGGCTTGCCTCATCCTTGCTTGCCTGCCTCTTCCCAGCCCTAAATCTCTGCCAAACCCCTGCTGCTGTCCCCCGGCCCAACGTTGCTGCTCTCCCGAGGCTCCTGCCTGGCTTCTACCATCTCAGATGTCTTGTGGTGAAGGTGAACGTCTGACAACATGCTCATCTCATGGACCAAAGGAAATCCAGGCTGGGATTGACCATCTGAAGAGCAACTCTGCTGTCATGGCCGGGAGGATGCTGCCTTGCCTCAACCCAGCGATGCATCGACAAGCCAGGCCAGTCAGAGGCTGGGACCAAACCCATCGCATCCAGACAGTGCTGGGCTCCCTCAGCCCCTCTGCGATTCCAGAGGGGGTCTGCAAGACCCCCTGTAGCCATTGGCATGCCTTCAGAGTTTTACAGGCAGGGCAAGGGCACCTGGGACTGAAGGAAGGGAGGGGCTAAGGAAACCAGCCCCTTGCACTTGACACCAAACAGAGATCCCCTGCATTAAATAATGGAGGAATTTTATTCCCTGCCAAAACACTGAATCCTTCCTTCTCTGCATGAGCCTCCTGTGCGCTGATCTGTTGGCTCTGAACCGCAGGGACCTGCCTTTGAATCCAACAGCTTGGAGGCTTGCTTTATTAAGGGTGCCTGACCCTCTAGACCCCTCTGAGGTGGTGGGCTTGCACTGGGGACCCCGCAGCATCTATCCCAAGAGCCATGGCCAGACCTGCCCTTGCCTCAACTCCCTTGAAGGGAAAAGAGAGGAAGAGCCCTCCCAAACCCTGGGGCGACATGGAGCCATCGCTCTCCCCATCTCGGCTTTTTGCATTCATGCTGCTTAAAGCCAAGAGGCGGCTGCACACAAATTGCATCCCCGGACCTGTCATGGGTACCGTGGCTCCACAGGAGCCCAGCCGAGTTGTTCTCCATGAAGTGCAGCTTTCACCATGGTGCAGCAAAGTCCCTTCGCCGGCTCCAGCACAGCCCAGCGATGCCCAGGTGATTGCCAGGAGCTGCATTATCCACCATAATTCATAGCAGACTGAGGGCACCGGAGGCACTAGGAGGACTGTGGCTTCCAGAAGCTGATGGGAAGAGGAGGAGGAGGCAGGGAGGAGAAGCTGGGAGTGGACATTTTTCAACCAAAAGCTCACTTGTTACTAGAAGTCAGTGGCCTTCCCAGGGGGAAATACAGGTTCCAGGTTTTGGTTTTTTTTTTTAATTAATTTTTTTATCTTTCATTTTCTGCTGGACAAAGTCCCCAGTTCTGGTTGGACTTAGACTTGTTTTGTCTGGGGGCTTAGAAAAATTAAAGGAAATGCAGTTGATTCACAGTCGTAGGGGTTTTGGCTCCTCCAATGAGGAGAGATGGGTAAGAAAGGAAACGTGAGTGTAAGAGCTGAAAACTGTTCAACTGCAGAGAGTTGGGAAACTGGGGAAATGTGGGAATATGGGAAAGGGCATTTCCTCCTTAGGCAAAGCATCTTTTCTTTGAAACCTTCCCATGGAGGAAAGCACCCCCTCCATTCCCTAGCAAAGCGTCGTGAGCAGGAATCTGCTTTGCACAAAATCTTTTGTTATTTTCTCAGCAGAGCTGGTGGAGATCAGGAGTATTTTAGCTTACATGCAAAACCTACCTCTTGTTTTCTGCCTTTCTTCAGCTCCCTGCCCACCATGACCCTCTCTGGTCCCCGTGACTTTACCAGAGCAGGGTTTATTCCCAGGGTATATGCATCTCAGCGCTCCTAGTGAGCTGGTTTCTGTCCCTTGGTTCTCCCAAAAGACCCAGGCTGACTCCTAGGAGCTGCCCAGCGCTCTGTTAATGTGGAGCCATTGGCAAAACGAGTATCCCCCCCACTTTGGGGGCTCCTGGAGTCAACGGGTCCCTTGTTCTGTATTCGGGGGTGAGTGCGCAGCACTGATGCAGCACTTCCTACATCCCGTTGGCTTTCAGGGACAGAAAAGGGAATGAAGAGGGTGACCCTGTTTTGGAGCCCAATGCTGCTCTCACCACTGCTCTCGCTTCCCTGGCCCCGACCCGTGCCCTGCATGCTGCCAGCACCTCTGCCCAGCTGCTGTGGCTGGCTCGGTGTCAGAGGATGCTCCAGGATGGTCCGTGCCAGGACATGAAGGGGGTGAGTCTCCTTAAACCTGCTGCCTGGGACCCTGGCAGGCGTGGGGTCAGTCGCTGCCCCGCACCCTGCACAAGGACCTGGCTGCCCTCACCCCCAGGCCTCCCAATTCGCTCTCTGCCGACTGGGGAGGCATCGAGCTCGCTGCCCGGCCCCGGTGGTGTTGGGCCCTGCCTGGTGGCCCCCAGGACAGGCTTTTCTGCAGGATCTAGCCGGCGGCAGCTCCACGGATCAAGTGCCTACAGAGGGAATCGCACGCCATCGCCTCCGGCGTGGCTGCAATGCCCATGGATCCCTTCTGAAACCTGTTGCCTTTCACTCTCTCCCTTGGTGTGTAGCAGCCTTGCCGTGTTTCAGCAGGTTTCTGTTTTGTATCTGTGTGTCTGGAGGGGAGATGGGAGGGAAACCAGCGCTAGGAACCACGAGCATCCCTCCACTCTCTGCTCTCAGTGTCACCTCTCCAGGGTCCTGGCGTGACGATGCTCGGCGGTGCTGCGGGTTTGCTGGCCAGGTGTCTTGGTGCAGTGGTGTTCTCTGTTGCATAAGTGTTGTTTTCCCAGTAAATCACAGCCTGCTTGACTGCCTGGTGTGAGTCCTTTGTTTCGGGGTGGGTTTCCGGGGGCTGTGCCTGCGCTCTTTCCCAGGGGCACCCCAGCTGGCCAGAGCATTGCATGGGCTGTCCAAAAAAAATCCCATCCTACTTTTGTGCATGAGTTAAGATCTGGATTTCAGAGGGGAAGGAACTTCCATCAGGTTCAGGGGAACTGCGTTTTTGCAAACCCCAAATTGCACAGCGCTTTGTAGGTTGACGGATCCGGGGTTTTAAAACCCAGGGGCAGTTGGTTTCGATTCTTTTATGAGGCAGAGATGAGGAGCAGAGAAATCCTGCTGCCACCTCTATCTCTAGTATCAGGGCTTTCAGCATTTACCCTGTCACACGGGCCATTGGAAGGATGCTGAAGTCCTTCTGCCTTCATCCTACACCTTCCTTAATTAGTGTTGTTATCACAGGTATTAATAAAGCAGCTGTTATGTTTTCCAACCCAAAGCAGGAGGTGGGAGCTATGTTGTCCCTTATATTCCTCTTGGAAAGCAAGGACCAGCTTCCATGCCCTCCTGCCTTTGGTGACCTACGTATATATACATATATTTAAAAGAAATAGATAGTTATGGCCCCATTTGTCCCCTCTGGACCAGAGCAGAGGGGCTGGCTCATCCCCCCACCTCCACCAGCCCCCTGTCTGTGCCTGCCAGGGAAGGGTTCTAGGGCAGGGGTTGGTGATTGCTTTCCAGTCCTCTTTCCCTTCTGAAATTCTCCGCCCTGCCCCAGCACTGCCCACCTTTGCCGTACCCTTGGCAAAGCTGCGTGGATGGAAAATGCCGCTTTCCCCATCATGTCACTCCAGACCGAGCCGCTGGGACCCACCATGTGCTAGAAAAGTGCCCGCTGTGCCACAGCAACTCTGATTTACTAGCTGGCCTTCGGTTGTCTAATTGGGCCACTAATGAGAGCAGGGCTGGCTGCTGGGAGCGGCTGGGAACTGTCACCTTCTCCAGGGATGGAGTGGGTCTCCCAGGAGTGGGGACAGGCCTCTGCAGCTGGAGCATCTCTGGAGGGTCCCCCTCAGCATCCCCCTTTGTGTCCAAGGGGGTTTTCACCCGGTTAAGATATTGTCTTAAGCATGGGTGCTCTGATGCTGTTGCCAGGGTGACTGCAAGTGCCTTATTAAGAGAAATTAGTTTGGATACACTTGTCAGCCATAGCTTAATAAATAAGCCCCTTTACACTGTGTAAATAAATATTTGCACGCCGCGTTCGCACGGGGAGGAAGAGGTTTCCCAGCCCTGGGTGACATTGTGCCGTGGTTGGTGCTGAGGACCATTTTAGGGAGAGAATTGGCCAAACTGGGGCAACCCCAGCACAAAACTGCATCCCTGGGGCTGCCGGGTCCCAGGGGGGATACGGCGGATGGTGGGACCCCGCAAAGACCCCTCTACATCTCCCCTGCCCCAACACACACCAAGGCAGGGTGATTTTGCTGCCAAACATCCCCGCCTGCCAATGCTGGGCTCCTCCTCCGCAGGGGCTCTTTAGCCAGCAACCGAAGGAGCCTTTCCTTGCTTTGAAGGGTTATGAAACCTGCAGGAGAGGGGGAGGACGGGAGAGCTTAAAAAAGAGCCGTCGTGTGTGTGTCCCCCCCCGCAACCCAGCCATCGCCTGCCGAAAAGGGCTGGCAATGTGCCGGCAGCCACTCAAGCACAGATTGCGCCTCTGCCCCCATCCGCCCGCCAACCCACCGCCGACGGGCGATGCCGCGGGGCGGAGAACTTTGCTGAAAAATGAGCTTTTTAACAGCGTGTGCCATGCTTTGTTTGTGGTCCCCCACCATTGCTGCCGAGGAGAGCAAGGGGCAGAGGCCATGCTGCAGCCACAGCCCCCGGAGAGGGGGCAAAGTGGTCTGGGGCCGCTCTGGATGCTTCTTGCTCTTGCTCTCTCCACATAGATGCAGCAGAGCAACATCTCTCTGTGATGCTTGGGAGGGGGTCAGCAGCCACCCAAACAAGCCCTTGCCCCCAAAACCCAGACCAGGGAGCAGCGTGGGGTTCTCTTATACTAACTACAAAATTGTTTCGCTTTGGGAATGTTTTTCCCCATGATTTTCCCCATCCCTGAGCCCGGGGCGTGTCGGCGGGGGATGCGGCCGGTTGGTGCCGTGGGCTTCATCGCTCCCAAAATAGAGCTCAGGGGCAGCTTTTGGGTGTCGGAGGCATCTGAGCAAAGTCATGTGGATGTTATGCAAGACTTGATGATAGGTTGTAAACAGCTATTAAAGTGATTGACAGGCCCAAGACGAAGTATTGGTGGGGGGAAGAAGGGGAAAGATGAGTAATAATGATTAAAATAATTAGCAAATCGGGACATTCCATAAATTAGGGGAAAGCTTTGTGAGGACAGAGGAAGGTGTGGTGAAGAAATCGTGTTCAAGTGCTCCCCTAAGCAGGGGGTTGGGTGGACAGGGAGGATGCCGGGGCAGATATTGAGCACCTAAAGTTTGGAAAAGGGTTTTTTTCCAAGTCTCCAGGCACCAGGAGGGCTTTGCTCACTCCAAAACAGTTAAAAAGCAATTCCAGCTGAAATTTGGCAGATTTGGGTTCATTGAGCACTTCTGGGTCCCAGCACCCCCAAAACCCAGGAGCTGAGAAGCGTGATGAGAGCAGCTCCGAGTTAATTAGGAGAAACAAGCAGATTATGGGGAAGACAGCTTCTATTTATATATAAATACTCCAGTAATCAGCAGTGAAGGGCAAGGGAAATCCAATAGAAATACGTGGCTGTTT
The DNA here is from genome assembly GCA_013389905.1 of Sula dactylatra. Classification (NCBI taxonomy): domain Eukaryota; kingdom Metazoa; phylum Chordata; class Aves; order Suliformes; family Sulidae; genus Sula; species Sula dactylatra. The sequence continues at coordinate 21,846 of WEKW01028916.1, read as the reverse complement.
AAGAAGCTTTTTGAGCAAAATGTTACACAGTCGGTTGCATTTGCCTGGCTCTATCTCCAAGTCCCAGAAACTGAGGCAAAAAAAGTGACCCCGTGTGCGAGGGAGGAGAACGGATTTCCAGAGGCTTCTGCCCATCAGATAAGGGGAAATGAGGAGTCCCAGGAGCTCCTAAATGCAAAGTCCATGGCTGTAGCCCAGCACCCACCAGAAGCTCACTTTAACCCCAAACTCCCAAGCTTTGCACCCAAAAATCAGCGAGCTCCACGCCTTGCAAACCTGCCAAGCGCACTGCAGGGATAATGTAGAAATACATATATATACATGTGGATTTCATGTATAAAAACACGCCTGTAGCTTTGCTGTGTTCTCAGGGGTGCTCATGCCAGTGCATAGCAGAAGCAAACTGCGGCTGCTGTCAGTGGGTGCTGACACGGCGCAGAAATAGCTGCTGGCTGCCCCGCGTTTTCACACACCGCCTTCACCACCTCCCACAGCTCTGCTTGCCCCGGCCCTGCTCCTCTTTGCAGGAAAACACAGGGTTTGGTGGGGTTTCAGTGGCCCCACACATACACTTGGCTAAGCATCACCTTAATAATGTTTATTAGTGGCAATCAGCTGGCCCAATGCTCACTTTGGGGCTTGGAGCTCTTTAAGCACCTGGGGTTTGGGCTCTATTGGGTTGGTTCCCCTCTCCCATGCTCACCCAACACAGCTGCACTGAGGTTTTATAATTTATTTATCCTGAAGGCATAAATAAGGTCTGAAATGGAGGTTGGGGGATGGGTGCTATACCTAGAGCTCTGGGGAGCCTGACCTTGCCAGCAAGTCACGGTTGTCCCTGTCCCAGGGTTCTGCCCTTGGGGTGGCTGCAGCCCTGATGGTGCCATTCCTCAGCCCACATGAGACAGGAGGACGGAAATTTGTTCCTTTATGCTGCAGGGAGCTGGCATCATCACCCAAGGGTCACTGGTAAGTGTTTGTTTTGACTCTGGGGATGTCTATGGCTTTGCAGCATTGATTTTGGGGGTTGCATTTAAATCGGGAGAATTGGCCCCCTGTGCCATGACATTTTCTGGTTTTCTCTTTTTCGTTCCACTTGCAAAGCCACCTTTGCCAGGGGAAGCGTGCTCTGGGCTGGGGTGCACGCATGAGCACGAGTCCTGCAGCACTTGTCCCCTCAACGCGCAGCCTCTCAGGAGATCCCTTTAATTGTTAAAATCATTACATCTCCTGAACACACAGATATTATACTGCAGATGTTCAAAAAGCTAAGCTAGAGGTCTGTGAGCTTCCCCTTCCTCCCTGCTTGTTAAATTAGAGGCTTTCTTGGCTTTTTTGTTGCTTTTGTTAACCCTTCACGAGTCAGGAAAGCAAGGGATGCGGGTAGCACGGTGAGGTTATATGGGTTGGTGGGGTGGGAAGGTGTTGGGGTAAAAATGTGTATCAGCCCCACCTTAGTGGGGCACAGCCCCTGGGAAGCGTGACCACCCAGGCTGCGGGATGGAAATGCCTTGGAAGAGGTTGTCTGGTTGGGGCTGCAGCTCCTTGCAACCTTCTCTTGCCACGTGCTTGTGCAAGCCGATGAGGTGAGCCGATGCCAAAACACCACGATGGGTAGAAACACCGTATTTTGGTGCATAAAGAGGGTGAGCCTCCCCGTGCAAAATTACCGGGGGATTTGGCCAAATGCATCTCTGGATTGCCAATATGACCATGGTTTAAGGACGGTGTCTGTTCCTCTAGGGGTGAGGGCTGGGAGTCAAAAGCTGATGCTCACCTGTGTGGGTGATGCTGCTCCTGGCCTGCCCAAGCCCTGCAAAGTGCTTCCCTGTTGCACGCCCCTTCCTGCTTGGTTAAAAGTCTTTTAGAAATGGTCTTTCCTTGGGCTGGAAGTGGAGGCAAGTGGGTGTTGGATGCTATATAGGGCTGGCGTGCATGGCGACTTTGGGGTTTTAGCAGCTTTTCTCCTGGGGTCAAGCTGTGGCAGGTTAAATTCCTCCTTTTTTTGGGTCTCCCTAGCAAGGATGGTGAAGGGATGGGGTTGGTCATGCTGCAGGGGGTCACGCCACCGCATTTAGGGTCAGCTCCGGCTCCGCGGTGTCCCTGCTGCAGGACCCATGGGACTCCCCTGTAGGAGATGGGCTCAGGCCACGGGATCCATCCCACGGCACAGCTTTGGGGCTGTGGTCCCTGCTCACTTTTCCTCTTTCCTTGGGGCTGCACACACCGCTGCGGCTTATGCAAGTGCTGACAGCCTTGTGTGGCACGGCCATGGGGGTGGGCAGATGCAGGGACACGGGGGCACCCGTATGCCCGGGAGCATCTGTGTGCCCGCCTGGGCTCTCCCTCCTGCCCACATCTTCCCTGGGTGCATTTTTTTATACTGGCATTCAGGGCTGTAGGATGAATGCTTTGGGGGGTTCTTGTGGCTGTTTGCTTCTGGCTAGAGCCAGGAAAGGCTATAGCAGGGCTCTGGACTTCCCAGCCAGGCTGGGAATTAAACTGGGAAGGCTGATACACCTGAGGCTGCAGCCTCAGCCTCCCCTTGCACCCGCTCCCAGTGCACCGAGGTGAAAGGTTGTTGGTTTGTTGTTTTTTTTATTAAACCCAGTTGTTTTGCTGTGCGAGGTGTCCTTCTGAGACCCCTCCTTGTCCCTGCTTCCCCGCACCTGCGGCTAATCTGAGGCTGAACCTGTCACTATGGAAACCATTTGAGGATGCTGAGGATGCTGCCAGGGTCTCATCCCACCCCCAGAGCAGGGTGACTCACCTTCTGCCTTTCCTTAACCTGCAGCACGGGGACGGCGCATTAACCTGAGCAACGAGGCTGGGGATTAACCGGGCCGGGAGAATCCCAGGAGGTTAAACCCGGTAGACCTTGCATGCCACTCCACCTAGCACACAGCATTTGTTTGCTGTAAGGGTTTTCCCCTCATGTATCTGTCCAGATCAGGTGAACTTAACCCCAGGGCAGCTTTCCGAAGGCACCTCCTCCAAAATAAGTCCTGGCTCTTGCTCGTTTCCGTCCTGCTGGGGATGTTATAGGATGCTGTGGCCTGGGAAGGGCTGGGACTGGATTGCATGCAGCTGGGAGCTGAGCCTTGTCCCAGCTCCGCCAGCACCCACCACCCCTCACAATGTGAGTGTCCCAGGCATGGGGCTTCACCCCATCATCTCAGCCGGCCCTGGGCAGCGTCTCTGCTCTGTATCCACTTCCTCTGGACATGACCGAGGGGAATTAGTTGGTGCTTCAGGTTTAAAACAATGCTAAGATGAGGAAATGCTAATTAATTAGAGCTAGTTGGAAAATTCTAAGTGCTTCCTTGCAGTGGCATCAGTGAGAACGTCCTGTGCATACGTTCCCCTCCAAAAATACATATTTTAAAAAGCCCCTTTAAAATCTGTATTTAAAAAGCCAGGCCTGGCTTTTGCAAGACACTGGCGTGTCCAGTTCCATCAGGGATTTGGGGATGCTGGAGGCTTAGGAGGGGGTGCCGCGGGCTAGGCTACACTGCGTGCCTCTGAGTCACGGCGTATTTGTTTGTATTTGTGCGGGTTTGGAGCAAAAATGGGAAATGGGGAGCTGTGGGGTTGGGGGGGGGGATGTAAAACAGCCTGCACTGGCTGCCCGTGCCCGCTGGGCTGAGTCAGAGCTGGATCAGCCCCATCTCCGCACCCAGTGCTGTGACTCACCACTGGGTATTTTGGGGTGTTAAATCATGTGGCCTGCTTGGGGGCTTATTTTTGTGGTTTGGTTATTTTGCTTTATTTTTCTTTTGTTCCCCACCCTGGGAAGGAGCTGATGCTCCAAGCTGTGCACACGAAGCTCTGGAGACCCTGGGTGATGCTCCCAGCAGCCACTTTGCTCCTCTTTTTCCATGCTTGCTTATCAACAATGACTCTATGGGAAAGAGTGACCGGGGTGGGAGGATGGCTAAAAGCCACCGGGAAGACTGAGGTCTTCAAAGCAAAGGGCTCGTACAGGCGTCGCACATGCATCTCTGCAAAATTAATATATATAAATAATTGCAATGCTATAGCTTGGAGAGGAGCACTGACTCCTCCAGTTTACTTCATATCCCCTACGCTGTGTCGCTGGCAGGAGACTAGGCAATTGCTATTGCAGGCACATCCCGCTGAAACCCAGGGGAGAAACCATCGTGGAAAATCTGCAGCAGAAAATCTTCTGCCGAGGCCAGTGAGGTGGAAGCCACAGTCCCTTCAGAAGTGAGCCTGCTCCAGTGTGGCTTTACCCATGGCTGCAGTTCCTCCAGGGGTGTACCTGCTCTGTCATGGGCTTATCCATGGCTGCACACTTTGAGGTGCTCCAGCATGGCCTCAGGCACAGCCACTGGTGTTTTGAGGTGTACCTTCTCCAGTGTGAACTTATCCCTGAGCCACAACCCCTTCAGAGGTATTGCTGCTGCGGCACAGACATAACCACGGCCACAGGTGCTTCAAGGTAGCCCTGCTCTGGCATGGGCTTATCCACGGCCGCAGACACTTTGGGGTGTCCTGCTCCCACATGGACTCATCCACAGGTCACAGTCCCTTAGACTTGAGTTCACACTGGAGTTTGAGCCTGCCCAGTGCAGCAGCACAGAAACAGCAGCGATGCCCTGGCCATCGGCCAGCCCAGGCGCATGGCCATTGCTGTTATCAAAATGTTCCCAGGCACAGTGGAGCAAGATGATCAGCAGTATGGCAGTACAGCAAGTAGCAAAAGCAAAAAGCAGCCACTAATGAGCGCTAGACTCTAATATACAGTGAGGGAAGCAAGCCCCATGGCAGGCACAGGAGCCTACAATTAACAGCTAAAGGGCAGTAACACTATAAATGCCATCTATGATATTCCAATCAAGGCTGTTATCTCGAATCCTTCGAGCCCCACATTGGGCACCAGAAATGACTACTGTGGTTTAACCCAGCAGGCATAAGCCCCACACGGCCGCTCGCTCGCTCCCCGCAGTGGGATGGGAGAGGGAATTGGAAAAGTGAGGGAACTCGTGGGTTGAGATAAAGACAGTTTAACAGGTAAAGCCAAAGCCGCGCACGCAAGCACAGCAAAACAAGGAATTCATTCCCTGCTTCCCACGGGCAGGCAGGTGCTCAGCCGTCCCCAGGACAGCAGGGCTCCGTCACGTGTAATGGTGACTTGGGAAGACAAACGCCATCACTCCGAACATCCCCCCCAGCTCTATGTGCTGGGCGTGACGCCGTGTGGTGTGGGACATCCCTGGGGTCAGTTGGGGTCAGCTGTCCCGGCCGTGTCCCCTCCCAACCCCCTGTGTCCCCCCAGCCCCTCGCTGCTGGGCTGGGGTGAGGAGCAGGAAAGGCCTTGGCTCTGTGCAAGCCCTGCTCAGCAGGAGCGAAACCATCCCTGGGTTATCAACGCTGTTTCCAGCACAAATCCAAAACACAGCCCCATACGCGCTTCTGTGGAGAAGATGAACTCTGTCCCAGCCAAAACCAGCACAGGCTGGGAACTGGGGCAGCCCCGAGAAGGCAGCGGTGATCCTCGCCTGCCTGCTCAGGGTGCAAAAATGCTCCTGGATTGCACAAATGTGAGGCTGTGGAGGCATCCCCACCCCCCCAATAAAAAAATCCCCCCCAAACCTTGAATATTTAACTGGGAAAACATTGGTGGGGTTGCAGAGCCTGGTGCTCTGCTCAGGCTTGGTTTTTATTTGAGCATCTGCTTCTGCATTTAGCTCCGAGTGCAACTTTTCTCATTTTTTGGTGTGGTGTCTCCCACTTGTTGTAATGCAACAGTTTGACACCTTGAGCAATGTATAAATTAAGATGTCTGATATTTCGCTTAGTCCTCATTAGCAGGAACAGCTGTTTATAATATCCTAGAAATTTTAACTCCAGGCAAAAAGAAAATAAGAAGCCTGGTGAGGCAGGCAGCAGGAGGGATTTGGGGTTTGGTGGTGTGTGTTGTGTTTTGGTTTTTTTAGGATGCTCCCAAGGTGGGAAATCCCAGCTGCATCCTGGGAGTGGCTGCTTGACCCCTCCAAAAAATTCTTGGTGATCCCAGCTCCTCTGAGCGCTGGCCCAGGAGGGAAGCTGCACCTGGGGCAGCATTTCCCCATCCTCCGGAGACGTTTAGCTCAGGGGGCATGCCCAAAAATCCTGCAAGTGCTCACCATGGGCCTGGGCAGGTGAGTGGCTTGACCAGATTTGGGGTGAGAAAAGTGCTTTCCCCATTGCTCACGGGGTCCCCGGGACAGGGATGTGCTGGGGATACCGATGGAGCTCGGGGATGAGCCCTTCTCTGTCCTCAGTTTTGCTGCCTCTGTGCTTTATATTGTTTTCCCCCAGTTTTAGCCTTTTGGGTACTAATGTTGTGTCCAAATGGCCAAAGCGAATAAATCAGGCGGGATCACAGAGCCTCAGTGGCCTCTAGTGGCTGTGGGACAAAGATCCCAGGGCTGGGGGACCCGCATCCCCCCCAAACCCCCCAAACAAGCAACGGTTCGGGTCCATGCCTTGAGAAGCCCTTCTCCCAGGGCGAAACACAAAGGCGTAGGGAAACTAAGCAAAAAAGGCCCCGAAGCCACGTTTGATGGGGGAGCACCCGGCAGGAGGGTGCCGCACCCTGCATCCCCCTTGGCCAGCCCCATTGCCCACGGCTCCACTGCCCGGCAAGGACGGGCAGGGAGATCTCTGGGGTTTTCCACATTCCTACGTTAAAAAGGGAAAAAAATGGAATTTTTCTGCAGGGCAAAATTTCCTTCATGTTTTCATCCATTTTCCATTTTGCAAAAGCATACTTTATGTTGGTAATGCCGCAATATAAAACATTAACGACACGTGGTTGAAAACAGCAGCGGTCTTGAGTGAATGGATCAAAAGGGGTTTGGTACCATTAAAACGACCAGTTTTGTACATTCCCCACTAAAGGTCACTAAAACCACCCCCTTCTGAGCAATTGTGGGTTTTTTTTCAACGAGAGGAAAGACTGACCCCATTTTCTTCCCCAAAACGGTGGCGTTTGGGGGTGGGATGGAGCATCCCTGCCCCGGACACACTGCTCTGCAGCCCCCGGTCCCTCCTTGCTCCCCCCATGATAAATAAATCACTTTGCAGGGGAGCGCTGGCCTAGTTTAATGTGCCCTAGTTTTGGTGGTTTAAAAAAAAAAAAAGAATATTTATTTTGGGCGGTCGCTAGATGGGTGTCCTTCTGGGGGAAGAGCTTTGGGGGGTTCGCCTGCTCCCCCGTGCTCTGCTTTGCCCTGGCTGCAGCCCACTGCTCTGGATTTTTTTGGGGTGTTTTTTCCTTGGGTTATTGCAAACCACTCCGGTGATGTGGGAAATGAGTGGTGGGGGCACCAACACAGCCCTAAAATGGGCGTCCATTGCACTGAGCCCCCCAGGGCTGGGTATCATCCCGGGGGGACTTACGCAATGCAAAGGGCTGATGCTGCGATTGCTGCAGGGATTTAAAGCCTGCAGAAAATGAGCGGCTTTAGAGATGGATAAAAATACCCCCTTGGCTCTTAGGCATAAGGGGCCGGGGCTGGTTTTGCTGGGGGAGCAAGTGTTTCAGCACCTTCCCTCAATGCCGAAATCCGTAGGGAAATGGGATTAAAGCACGTGTTTGGGCGCGGGAGTGGGATTTTGCAAGCGCTCTGGGTGCTGCTGGACCTTCGCACCTTGCTCATCCCTCCGGCATCCTGCTTCTTCCAAAGGTGCCAAGTTTCCTTAAGTAAATAAACCTGCAAACAGCTTTTTTCTTTTTTTTTTTTTCTTTTCCCCCTCCTCCTTTTCCCACCACTGCCAAAACAGGCAGCCCATATGGGCCAGGGTTGGGTGGGTTTTTTTGCAGTTTCCATGGGGATTTGGCGCTGGAGCTGCTGGGTGCCGGCTCCCCGGGGCAGGGGGGTTTCCTCCGGTCCCCGTAACCGGAGCCCAGCAGCAGCACCAGGCTCCCTGCCCGGCCCCGGCATCTCCCGGCCAAGGTCACCGGGGAGACCGTAGGCAGCCGGCTGCCTGCGTTGGGCCATCTGTTAAATAATGTATGCAATAAATTCCTGCCCTGTGGCCAGCTTAATCCTTAAATCCTCCTTCAGAATATCATCTCCCGGTGACACAAGCCTGGGGGATCCCTGGCTCGGCCTCTTGGCCACATTTTTCCCCACCATCCATCCTGCAACCCTCTCTTCCTGCCCCTCCGTCCTGCATCCTCCCTGTAAGCAAGCTCGCCGGCACGCCGGGCTCTCCTGCTCCATTATTTATGTGTCGTGCATGAAAGATGCATATAAAAGAGCGGTTTATAATTTAGCAGAATCTCCTCTTCTTTCAGCTCCCTTCCCCCTCGCGCTTCAGGCTTTCTCCGGTTCGATCTCGGCTTCTCCCAGGTGTCAAAGGGTTTTTGGGGGGCTCCTGGGGCCATGCATAGACCCCATCCCTGGAGCACCCGCTCTAGGGGATTTGGGTGCTCAGGGTATTTTGATGCATGGGAGAAAGCGGGCAGTTGTGTCTGGCAGACCCATAGATGAGGTTTTCACGCAAAACAGGAGCTTTTTGGTAAACCCAATTAACTCGGTGCCGGTGGGCACATCCAGCCCATGGTTATGCGTTTTATGAGCCACCCAGCGCCACCTCCTCTGCCGATGTGGGATGCTCTGCTCCTCCGTGGGCTGCGTCTGCTCTTCCCAAAGCCATGGGCTTGCACCCAGATGCTGGTTGGGGTAAAAACCTTTAGACTGGGGGGAAAAAACCCCTCTCATGCTTTGCAGGTAGGGGCATCGGGTCACCCAGAATAGACAATCCTGGGGCCGAAGGGTTGGTGGTGTCCTCTGAGTCCAGCCCACGCGGCTGCGACCTCGGAGCTGAACCCATTGGGGAAAAAATTAAAATAATTGGGGATTTTTCAAGGGAGCAAATTAGCAAATCTCCCCACCCCATCGTGGACTCTTGAGAGCCTGCATGGGTTAAAAACAGAGAAGTAAATAGCAAAGGTGCTGGGGAGGGCAGCACCGGTGCCCCGTCCCACCCCAAATTAACCAATCTGCCCCCCCAGGCCATCGCTGTACGAAGCAGTGCCAGCCCTGCTCAGCGGTGTGCTGCTTTTATTGCAATATATTATTTTCTTTGCAATAAAACCCCATCCCAGGGACCCGTTTCCCCTGGTGTGATGATTTTCTTCCCCCAGCACAAAGGTTCGCTCGTGCCCTCGGTTGCACGGGTGGGGAGCGATAACAGCTCTTATTAATGCTGGGCAATGATTAACGACAGCGGTCATGGGAGATCTGCTGGGATTTGGGTTTTGGTGGGGAGGGAGGTGACACTGGGGTGAAAAATCCCCATTTTCCACAGGTTTTCCCAGCAGTGAAGGGGACAGATGCCTTTTCGGGTCCCCATCCCCAACAGCCGCTTTAGGGACCTCGCGTTGAATTTTTCCATGAAATTTGTGCCCCGGAGGTGTTTTCCCATCAAACAAAAAAAATCTCCGATAAATTAATATTAATTATAATTAATTATTCGGGGCGCAGCATGACCCTGGTCGTGGGGGGGCTGTGCCAGGGAGCAGCGAGGTTTTCCTTGGTTATTTTGGGCATTATTTAGGTGGACGGGGAGGGATGCGCACGGCGCTGGGCCCCGGCAGCACGCGGGAAAACACGGCAGATCTGCATTTATTTAATTTTTTTTCCATTTTGTTTCATTTTCCTTTTTATTTGGACATTGCAGAAATAGCCCTGTGTAAGTGGATAAAAGTGCAACATACACAATATTTAAGAAAAGGAGGAAAGAAAACCTGCCGTGAGATCTGTCAGTCAGAGACGCAAACAGAAACAAGAAACCAAGCCCTCACACGAGGCGCTTTTTTTTCCCATTTTTTTATGCATGTCATGCAAAATAGTTAAAAAGAAAGATTAGAAAAGAGAAGTCAAAGAAAACCCCACGAGAGACCGACCGAGCCCTAGAAAGAGCAGAAAGCCCCGAGTGCTGCTTGACCCAGGGAGGGAATCGTGGCCCTCCGGCATCTCCAAGTGTTTGGCACTCTTGTGATTACATCAGATATTTTTTTTATATATCTTTTTAATACAGTCTATTAAAGAGAGGAAACTGCCACAATATAAGGAAAAAAAAAAAACCAAGATCACCCACACTACAGACTGCATGGTAGTTAGAAAAGCCGAGCGTCCTCCCTGCCCCCCCGTACATATAAAATCTGTCCCTTTGCTCACAGCAGCCAAGAAGTACAAGCTTTAAAAAATAAACCAGCAATTCTTCCTCTAGGCCCTTCCTTTATAAAAGTTTTGTTTTTCCCCCTCGAGAACCTTAAAACGTGACTAAAATGAAATATATATATATATATTATATCATTTTCCAACATCCAAAGACATCAACATAAAAAAATCATAAGGAAGGGGATAGCATGGTACATCCAAGTGCACGGATTCATTTTTGCAAGATTAAATAATGTAAACAAGGTGCCCACTGGGAACACCCCTGGCTGGGGGAGACCCCAGGGGCTGGGCCCCCATCTTTTGCTGCCCCCTCTCCTCTTACCCCCGATCTAGCGTGGTTCATCGGACCAAGAAAAGAAATCAGGAGTAATTCAGAGCCGCGCTGTGATGCTTCCGTTCATCCCTCGCGGCGGCGGGTTGGGCTTTTGGGGCAGGTGATTATTTTCCCAATTATTTTTTATTTATTTATATATATGTTTTTTTATTCGCCGTTGGGCTTTGTCTCGCTCGCCGCCCTCCCCTCCGCGCGTCTCCTGGAGGGCAGGATGTGCTGCGGTGCGGTGGGGATTGCAGGCTGGCGGGGATGGCTCTCCAAGTGCTCGCTCGGCGCGGTTGCTGCAGTGTTGTGGGGCTTTTAATTTTTTTGCCGATAACCTGTGCCGTTGTAAACCGACCCCCCCCGGCCCCCCCGGCTTCAGCCGAGCATCCCCGGGGAGGCTTTAAACACCGGGAGGGGCCTTTTCCGAGAGATTTTGCAGCACATCATCAATTCTATCATCTTCAATAACCACTGGAAAGCAGAAAAAAACATAACCGTGATGAATATGCTGCTGCCGTGCTCCCCTCGCCCAAGGTCACCCCGAGGTGGTGGGCACCCTGGGGTGGGTTTGGGGGTGTGTGGGGGGATCCCACAGCTCTGGTGCAGCTGGCAGCACAGCCGGCATGGTGCCCTGAGCTTTACACCCGGCACGGTGCCCCAGAGGCGAACCGATACCAGGTGCTCGATGCCCGACATCCCGCGGGGTACCCGGTCCCCTACACCCCGGCACGGTGCCTGATGCCTTGTCCCCAGGGAAGGTACCTATGCCCAGGCAAAGTGCCTGGGGCACAGTGCCTTGTCCCCAGGGCAGGTCCCTTCTCTACGCCCTGGGGAGGGTCCCCAGGGCACGATGCCCTGTCCCCAGGGAACGTCCCTTCTCCTCTACACCCCGGGGATGGTCTCCAGGGTACGATTCCCTGTCCCCAGGGAAGGTCCCTTCTCCTCTACGCCCTGGGGAGGTCCCCAGGGCACGATTCCCTGTCCCCAGGGAAGGTCCCTTCTCCTCTACGCCCTGGGGAGGTCCCCAGGGCACGATTCCCTGTCCCCAGGGAAGGTCCCTTCTCCTCTACGCCCTGGGGAGGTCCCCAGGGCACGATTCCCTGTCCCCAGGGAAGGTCCCTTCTCCTCTACGCCCCGGGGATGGTCCCCAGGGCACAATACCCTGTCCCCAGGGAAGGTTCCTCCTGCCCTGCACCCCAGCAAAGCGCCCGGGACACGATGCCCTGTCGCCAAGGCGGGTCCCCGCCGCCCAGCACCCCAGGGAAGGTCCCCCAGGACACGATGCCCAGCACCCCGCAGGGTCCTCGCCGCACCGCGCCCCGTCCCCGGGGCCGCTCCCCGCTTCCCCGTGCCCCGCATCCCGGGGAAGCGCCC
>WEKW01028915.1:87950-107667 GCA_013389905.1 Sula dactylatra | reverse complement strand
CAAAACTAAAACTGTGTAACTAATATACTTGCATTGAGAGTAAAACTCTAGTTGAGTAACTTATGGCTGGATATTATCCTGTTCATTGCAAAAGCTCCATCCTTGAAGAGTCATTGGAACCACCACTGGAGAAGTCTTTTGACAAGGCTTTCCATCTGAGGGAAAGAAGTTAACAGGGGGCTAAGTGTGTGTGAGAGGGAATAATAATTATTGTGTCTGACCTGCTATCTACCTAGTGCATTGAAAGGGATGGATTTTTAGTGATCAGGTTGGGATGTTAGTATGGAGATATGCACATGGCAAGAGGTGCCTTGGTTGATCCCCTTTTCTCTTGGAGAAGGTCTGTGAAGGTCTCTCTTTTCCTTCACAAATCATCTTAACCAGCACTTTTAGGACAAAGTTCTAAGGGGAAGAAAAACTCTAATGTACTTTCCAAGTGGTGTAGAGATGATTTTGTCTTTAAAGATATCTAATTTCTGTAGCAAGGGAGGAGATTATTTTACACCATATGGTAGCTGTCCTGTGATGTCATAGTGATTAATGACAGGATCAGTTGGATGCTCCAGTGGCATAACAAATGACCTGGGTTTCCTGTAATGGCAACAGTTACGCGCTCATACTAGGACCCTGCAATTAACTGAGCTCTAGTCTCGGCTCCCCCTGGGTTTAAGTACTATAAAATGAATACAAAGACTACTACCAACTTCATGAGGATGTGGGTCAGGCATTCTGTGACTTTTGGCAGATCCCTTAGACTGTGGATATCTGTTTCCCACCTGTAAAACAGATATTATAATTAGCTGTTCACAGGCTTGATGTAAAATTAACGGGTTGAGGGTCTGTGAAACCTTTGCAGAAGAAAAATATCAAGTGGAAATAACATATTTTAGGGAAATTATCTGTGTATTTTTAACTCTGTATCATAGATTGAAGAACCTCCAACACTCTCTGCCCAATGTCCTCTTTTAAATGTGTTGTTTAATTAGCCTCATGATTATTTGTCAGATAAACCAGGAAGTCTCCATTAGATGCTTTGTGCTGTACTTTCATGTCAAAGATCTTTTGGGTAATCATAGTTCCCTGCCTGAAATAATTCTGGGAGCAGATAAATTATTCCTACTGTACTGAAGCAAAGCAATACAAACAAGGAATGATCCATTTCTCCAATACCAGCTTTATTGATAGCTTGATGACTGTCACTCTAGCTGTTATTTTAGGTCATGTGTAAAGACATATGATTTGTCATTAGCTGATGAAAAAAACCCAACTGCAAAACTATTTATTTTCTTGATCCAGTCTTTACTTATGATTTTCTTCAGTCTTTCCTGATCACTTTGGTTAAAATTACAGTCTTGGGCATATGCTGTATTTGGGATCAGGCTTTGCATTTATCAAGCCTCTGAGGCTCTTTGAACCCAGGATCTTCAAATGATTCATCATTTAGATCTGTCTTTCTCTGTCTCTAATGACAGAAGTATCATATTAATAGGTCACTTCATTATATTTCAATATGTCTTTTCCACTGCTGGTTACTGGAGAGTTCAGTCAGCAAATGTAAGGAAGAAGATCCTGTTGTTACTGCCATTGGATTTTACCAAAACATATAACATCATTTTTGTTTGGTTTAGGTTCCTTCACTTAGCAAAAAGTGAATGCTCCTAGGTTATGAAGAGAGTGCTTGAAGGCTGACACGTTTGGATTCTCAGCCTAACGTTCTATGACTTATTAGAATAAATCAGACCTCTGACTGGTTTCTGAATCTTGCAGTGTATGAGTGTGTAATTACTTCACACTGGTGGGTGGACCTCATCCAAAACTCTCCTACACTACTAATACTCTGATTGCAAAGACATCCTGGAGGTAAGAAAAAAGTTGCATTTCTACAGACATTTTTCTTCAGGTTAGATGATCCAAAGAGAACAGACATGAACACTGTGCACTGTACAAACTAACCAACACATAGATTTGTATTCTTCCCTGTTCACTCACGGTTTTCATGGTAGGTTTGGAAGTGATATGAACACACAAGTTTCAAACAACTTACAGAAGTGAAGAAGGAACATTCACACAGATCATGTTCCACTGATGACACCCTGGATGATGTCTGGAGGGTACCAGGTGCCAGGTACAGTGATGGGAGAAGGTGGAGGTAAACACAGCCCATTGGCTGACTTCATTTTGTTCCTTGCCACTTATGCAAAGCCACTGATCCCTACTCGCTCACAGAAATGTTATTTTACATCATTTAGAAGTGACTGTTGATGGCTACTGTAATGGACAGGAGAGTGTATAAAGCAAATCACAGCTCTGATTTTGTAATGACAATTCTGGATTTTATAGTGAGTAAAATTGCACACATTCCATGAATGCTCTCCTGGTTTTTTTCTGAACTTCTTATGTGACTACCCAAGGACATTCTCAGGTGAATTTGCTTCATTAGGCTAATTTGCAATTATTTTGTTAGTGAACTCTAAATTGGTACCTCAGCTTTTGCAGAGGATGGGCATTCCTTCCCATTTTTAATTCATCCCATGTACCTATTGAGTGACAGGGTAGTGTTAATTTATGATTGGATGCTGGAACTTGAAATAAAAAGTGGAAAGGGACTTTCAAAGCATGAAATTAAGAGCTTAGGACTATGACTACTTATTTTTCTCATTTTGATGCATCAATACTTTTGTTGTACTCATGATGCAGTGTGTTTCACAGGGCATGATTTGGGGCCTTTTTGGTCTTTGTTTTCATGTGATATATGGAGCATTTCTTATTAGTTTGTATCAAACACATTTTGTCTATTCTTATTCAGATGTGCGCTGCTGTCTTTATGGGAGCTATAAACATTTCTGAGATATTTAGCTGTAGATCCCCTTTAATTTGCACAAGAATCAGATCTGAGTAAATAGAAAATGTAAATTTCTGGGGAAGCCTGAGAGCCAGCAATCTTCTGCCTCTGCACTAAACAAGCTCAGGGCACCGGCATGCCCATTGACTAGCAGTCAGGGAAACCATCAGAACTGATCACTTTTCCTGGTAGCTTTGACCTGAGCCAACCAACGATCTGCCAGTCAGTGCCTGGGCTCAGTGTGTGGTACAGGACAGAGCAGGATGGGACAGGACAAAGGCTGTTTGCATGATGGGCCAAGCCATACCATTCAACTTCTTTGAAGGGGAAGAGTGGTGAGCCATATGCATCAGTCTCTCCGCCTGCCACATGGGACAGAGAAGAGGCGCAGGATATTTTTTGTTTTAATTAGTATTAAGAGTAACCTTTAAGAGTAAAGAAGGAAAACAGGAGGACAAGGTGTAAAATAGAGAGGTGAAATTCAGTCTGGGAAATAACTCCTAACCTACTCTTACAAACTTTGATGAAGGAGGAAAATCTGAAGTGAATTATCTATTTTCATGACCTCTTGTCCTTAAATGTACTTGAAGTTGTCAGGGTCTAGAAAAGATGCTTGGGGGTTAGAAAGAACTGCCAGGAGATCTTATTTATGTTCCTTATTCTTCTATCACTCCAAAATAAGACCCTGGCAATTTTTTTTTTTTTTTTTTTTGTCAGTAATATAGTGACAGCATTTTCTCCTATTCTTTTTTGACTTTTGTCTTCCACATAGATTGTCCTTTTGAAGTATAGAAACAGTTTGCTGGCAGTGAGTCCATAGCAGTGGCTGCTCTGAGCTACTGAAATACCAGTTATGTTTTATACTTAGGATTTCACAAAACCATGATTTTAAAAGATTCCTGTTATTTAAAATAATTCACAAATGCCATGCGCCTCAGAGGGTGAGTGTGAGACAAAACCATGATCAAAGAAGTGTAAAGGGATGTTACTGCTTAAAGATTTGCTTTCTTGGCTTTCTGTGGTATAACGAGGTTCCACTATTGCCAAGTCAAAAATGCTGTAGCTACATAAGAAAGCTCAAAGGTGCTATAAACTAATTCTGCTGGTTCAGATCTATTCAAAATGTTCTCTATTCACCAAGTTAATGTTTTGCTTGAAGAGGCATCATCCGTCCCCTGCAATGGGCATAAAACCATGAAACTAGTATAAATTCTGCAGTTTTTCCTGCAGTGAGTTCAACAGTCATGAACCCACTCCAATCAAAATCAGAACTGATGTTTGAGCTATAAGGAACAGATCCTTTATTTGCAAACAGGGGTCTATGGCATGAGTGGCAACTGGGTTTGTCAAATAAAAAATGCCTTTCAAACAGTAGTTAGGACTCCTATTTCTGCAGGACTGAGCCCAGGGATTCAGCTGATCTCGTGACAAGCATGAATGTTATTTTTCAAATTGAAGAGTCTAACTAAAAAGTGGGTAAGAATTTTGCCTGTCTCGATTTTTGAACATTCACCTTTGGGCACAAACAGCATTGCTTTTCAAAAGACTGATGCTCAACCTACAAACCACACAGTTCTGAGGGGTCTAAGACTGAACTGTCCCGATTGTTAGTCATTTGGATTTAAACAGTGTATACAAGCTGCTGATAGGAAATAGGACAAACTAGTATGACCAATGTCATAACAACTCTGTTTTGTCTTATAAATAGTAAACAGCACATATGTGAAAGCTCAAGAAATAAAGGAAATTTTACTTATTGGAGTAAAATTTACTCATGCCAAAGGATACAATTTTGTTCTTAACTAAGAAATCTTTATGGCCTTGACTTACTGCTCTTATGCATTGAGCTAAGCTCTAATCTCTGTTATACCATGTTCAGTCAAGACCCTTCCAAGTTCTGTAAACAGTGTACCTTGCCCAATCAATGCATTATGAACACGTTAAAAAAAAAGTGCAAACAGAATCTGAATGAATTTGTAATAGTTAGAAATTGTGATTTTCTGGTAGTTAGAAAACAAAAAGTATTGATGTATAGTTAAAACCTAGAAAGTATTGATGTATGAACGGTGGGTTATTTTTTTCAAAAAGGTGTTTCAATGTTTCAGCAGGAAAAGGTTTCAACAATAACAACTGATACAGCCAGAAACAACAGAAGGTTGTGGATAAATCTTTTATCCTTTTTTGGACCACCCACTCTGCGAGGTTTGCACATACCTGACAGTCTTCAGAAGCTCTAGAACTCTACAAAAGTCTTCTAACCTAAAGGAACGAGGTGAAGGAGATGAGCTAGCTGCAATGAGTCTCAACACACTATCAATGCACTGAGAGACCAGACTTGCCTCTTAGTCTCACATCCCCCACCATTCCTAGCAGAAACCTGACCACATGCTTCAGTGCTCTCTTAGCACAAGCTCTTGGTTTGTCTTGGTCGTTGGGGACAGGGTCCAGGCTTGCTCAATGCTGTTGCATAAAGGCAAGCTTTTGTTCATGCAGTCTGATAGAGTCAGGCTTGCACAGGGCTAAAAGTGTTATGGTTTGCTCTGTTGAACAGATACACTGAGCAGAGCTCTTCCCAAACGCAGGGAAGATGCTGTGGCCCTGAACTACAGCTGGGAATGTGGCTGGAAACATGGAGGTCATAGGGTTTTGTGTGCTTAATCCAGCTTTCAGGTCCTTTCTTCCCTTTGCAACAGCAATTAGTATGGCATGAATTCTCCTCCTTCGTTAGTGTCAAGGCATGAAGGCAGAGGGAAACTGTTGTGGTTTAGCCCCAGTCAGCAACTGAGCACCACACAGCCGCTCGCTCACTCCCCCCACCCCTATGGGCTGGGGAGAGAATCGGAGGAGCAAAAGCAAGAAAACCCTTGGCTTGAGATAAGAACAGTTTAATAATTAAAATAAAATAGTAAGAATAGTAATGATAACAGTAATAATAATAATAATAATAATATAATACAAAGGGATAATGAGAGAGAATAAAACGAAACCCAGGGAATAAAGGGAAAAGGGAAAAAAAACACAAGAGCTGCAACCGCTCACCACCCGCTGACCGACACCGCCAGTCCCCGAGCCGCGATCGCGCCTTCCCCCTGGCCAACTCCCCCCAGTTCCCATACTGGGCATGATGTCACATGATATGGAATACCCTTTGGCCAATTCAGATCAGCTCTCTTGGTTGTATCCCCTCCCCTCCCGGCTTCTTGTGCACCTGGCAGAGCATGGGAAGCTGCAAAAGTCCTTGACCAGTGTAAGCGCTACCTAGCAACAACTAAAAACATCAGTGTGTTATCACATATTTTCATACCAAGTCTAAAACACAGCACTATACTAGCTACAGTGAAGAAAATTAACTATCCCAGCTAAAACCATGACAGAAACGAACCTGTCACAGGCATGGCCAAGAGAGGTCCTGGATTCGGTCAGAAGGCCCCTGCCCTTAGTTCCAGATAGGCACAGTTTGAGCCATGCTCCTGATAACTTACACAAACTTTTAGCTATTTATCACTTTCAGTGCAAAGTTGAGGGAATGGTGTGTGAGAAGGCAGTGAGAATTCCCACAGGAATCTTGGATTCAGTTTTTGTTGCTGCTTGTCACTTCCTGGTTGCACCGAGAGCACCATTTATTGTTATCCTGCCTGGGTGTCCATGAAAATCATTTGAGTCAGGGCCAGCAGTAACCCACTTTTTCTTTCCCATGTAGCTTTTACTTGCCAGAGTCTTAAACTCTGAAGGGCTTCACTGCAGAAATAATGTTGATCACTCTAAGCACTCAGAAGTTTTTAATCAAGGACCCTGAAATTCTGAGGCAGGCTTAAAATCCAGAGATTATTTTACTTACTGATGGCTTATAATACTAAATAATTATCTATTTAGTTTTCTGTTCTGTAAGACTGAAGAATACACTTGATTGACATTTTACAGCTTTTCCCTGCAACCACGCAGACTAGAAAGTTGAGCCTCTTGTATATTTAAATTCCAGAATTTAGGACTTAAAGAGGAAATTTTTGAAAATGAACTTTTCATGAGGGTTTTGTGTACCATAGAAAATAAAAGGTTTTTTTCAGCTCCTCTGTCTTTGGTAAGGAATTATATTGGAAACATATCATAAAATTATATAATTTAAAAACTAATTCATTTTATTAAATGCAAGTGTCCTGAAAAATCTTATTTGTAGGGAGTAACATGGAGACTAACAATTCCATAAGAGTGAGAAAGGATAAGTCAGTGAGCTGGATAGTAATGCTGCTGAAACACTCTGAAGAAAATATATGAGCCAGTTACTAACCACTAGAGAAATCATTTCTCTATAAGCAGACTGCTTTTCTTTAACCTTTTAGAGATTTCTTTCACCAGTTTGGGTAAGATAGAGAATTATTCTTGTAATGGTGCCAGAACCCACCGTAGCAATTCTAAATGCACTAAATAAAATGTTTTATGTCAGGCAAATATAGGCTGAACCACTGGATCCAAATAATTTGTGGATTAAGGAAAAAGTTAGATGCATTTGCTTACTTCCAGCTGGTTACAACCTGTGTTATCAAGCAGAACAGAGGCCAAATGCAACCAGCAACAAGCTTGAAGAAACTCAATATCTGAGCCTGACTTTCACTCTAAGGCTGAGGACCATTTTGCTTAGACATATTTCAGACAACTGAATCATTCTTATCAAAGACACGAGCACCCTTGGTTGACTTACAGGAGGATATTCTTCAAGAACACTCTGGTGAGGCAAGTTCCCACAAACATTTCCAAAACCTCAGAGCTGGTGAAATGGCCCCCATTTCATGCAGTTTTTTTTCCTACACCTCTGTCTCTGTGGCAAAATACGTTTCATAGGAAGAAACCATATTTATAGTTTCTTGTACAAAGAGAACCTAATTCATACCTAAAACAATGGCTCCTTCCTCAGTATAGTGTGTTGTTGTGGTTATTAGAGTAGCCTTAGAAAGGCAGACAGAAAAAAAGCCACCAAAGATGAAGACAAATGAACTGACTAGTGAACCCAGCATCACGGTCAGTTTCCTGGTCTACGAAACGCTTTCTGACCTCCTAGTTTCATTAGAGCTGGTTGTTTAAAAGTCCATCAAGGCATGCATGGAGACCACCCAGAATAAATATCCCTGCTTCTTTTGTAAAGGTGTATCCTTGTTGCTGTAATCCCAGCAATGAATTATGGAACACATCTGTGATTTGAAAATGTGGATGCAGGTTACTTAAGCAGAAGCAAAACACAGCAAATGGCCCTGATCCCCTGTCTGGTATTTTTTATAAGCTCACATGTTCAGATTGAAAGTGATTAACTTATCTGCAGAGAACCAAAATTTGTTAGTCCATGTTTGATGGGGAGAAAGGAGTCATTCTTAAAATATCTCAAAGGGGTGTGTAAGTTGCGTGGGTTAGTTGTGTGTGCATGTATATGTGTGTCAGCTACTGCCCTCTGCTGCACAAGATCAGATCCTCTCAGCAGCTAACGACCAGCAGCCTTCTTAGATGAACTACAGCACACTCGTGCTTTTGAAGCTGGAGAAATTACTTCCCTCCTGCCATTGAGATATTCAGAGAGTCACCATGCTTTGCCCTGAGCCCACCATGAAACTTCTAGCAGGCTATGTCTTTCTTGCAGTGGTCTAGAGCAGTGCTCCTGCTCTAGAGTCTGCTGAGTGTGCAGATCTCCTCAGCCTAAGCTAAAACTTGCCTGTGCTTCAGCCATCTTCACTATCATCCTAACAGTAGGCAGAGATTCTGAATCTGAATCTATGTATAAATCCTGGAAACTGTGGTGGTAAGTGCTGTAGCAACATGTTTAGAAAGCTAGCATAACCCAAAAGATTAAGTTTATGAGGTTCCTCACTTTTTACCCTCAAGCCAAGAGGAAGAATTTCCTTCAGCCACCACTGGGGAGGTTGCGTCAATCCCTGTGATCAGCTTTTGCCAGACCATGGGTTTGGTCTTACTTCAGTCACTTCCCCATGCAGCAGGGAACAGCAAGACATGAACATCACCTCCTTGGAGAAAGGGGGAGAAGAAATGTCCTGCCTCACTGGACATCACTGCAAGAGCAATGGCTGTCATCTTTGAAGAGCTGCCTGAAGGGCTCAATATTTGTATGTCTGAGGAGAATTCTGGGGAGATTGAGTGTGCTGAGAAATCTGCAAGTAAAGAACAACACAAAATGTGTGTGTTTGGCAGCACTTGAGGACAGAAAGCATAGATCAGACTGTGCAGAGAACTGTAAGGGGTTTGGATACAGGAAAAGATTTTTTAACCTAACATTTCTTCAGTTCAGATTCAGAGTCTCTACCTACTGATAAGGTGGTAGTGAAGATGGCTTAAGTACAGACAGGTATTGGCTTAGGCTGAAAACAGCCATGCACTCTCCAGACTCCAGGCCAGCAGAAGACCTTGCAGTCTGCTCCCTGCTACTCATTCGTATGTCTGCAAGAGATTACAGCCCTTGCAGATCTGCCAGGCAATTTGCTCCTCTGAATGCACCCTAACCTAACTCAGCTGCAAAAGAGTTCAGCTAGCTGAAGCTGTTTAAAACACATTTTGCTGACCTGGTTCATTCTGATTCAGATAATTTAAATAAGCAAATTTGTTGTAAGCGGCAAGCAGGAGCTGTCAAAAGGGCAGTGAAGAATATCAAGGGTGCTGGGCTGAAGAGTGTCAGATCACAAACTGTAATCACAAAAGGACACACATTCGAGACCCAAAGACTGTTATGATTAAAAGAGCTCCTAATCCTTCTTTCCTTAAAGACTCAAATTTGCATGTGTATTTGTGGAATTGTGCACATACAGTCAGTATATGTACAGAAGCCATGTGCCTGGACAAATGGGGATTATGGAAAATGAATAATAAGAAATGAAATTCCTCACAACTACACCTTGTCAAACCTTCCAAATTGGAATAGTTTTTCTCTTAGGAAATTGTTATTTAAGACTTTCCAAATAGAATTCTCACATATTTATCTTGCACGTTTTTATGCCTTCCACCTGCTCTCCCTTCAAATTTTTTGTAACTGTGGCATCTAGAATTGTGAATTGATTTGAGCTGTCTTAATGTGGTCTGGTGATATGAAAAAGAAATAATGGTGTGATGTCACGTTTTCTTGTACATTTTCCAGTATGTGGTTAAAACAGACTGGGACAATTAAATACAGAAAAAAAATGGAAGTATCATGGCTGTGTGAGCATATTGAATTACTGATGACACAGACAGTATAAAACTCTACTTAAAAGCCACGGTTAACCAGGACCTTGCAAGTGACCGATCATTGGTTTTAAAGGACTGAACATTTTTGGCTAATAATATTTCTGCCTTTTCAAATTCACCAATTACCCTCCCTGTGATTCACAACGCCCCTTCATTATTCTTCAAATCTTATCAGTGTTTTTCTATATCCATGAGAATAGCTGGTCCTGGCTACAGGCTCTAAAAGGCACATTCAGGACCTACCCTGATCATGTAAGAAAAAATGAACACAACTTTTTCATGGTTGGAAGCCTGGTCTGGAATGACCACTGTATAAATATGACCTCTAAATGTGTGACTAGGCAGGGTGGATTTTGGTTGCTCAGAGACTTCTCTGACCAGCACTTCAAAACCGTCTGTGCCTTTTTCTGACTCATCTGGCCTCTGAGAAAGCTTATGTACAAACTGCGGTTCTTTGCTGCTGCTCCACTGTTTGCCAGGGACAGTCACGTTACACTTGCTCAGTGACCAAGGGGAAGACATCCTTGCATTAGCACTGCAAGCAAAAAGCCACTGCTTTGGGCCAGTATGAGTTTAAGGCACATTTAAAATACGAAGGAAGCTTGTCAACTCAGATTAATTTTGCAGACACCTCTTCTTCATCCCAGGTTACAAAGGAAGGAAACGAGTTTGGAAGAAAGAGCGTTTCTGTGAATACATGGCCTTCGCTGTGTGCAATCACCATTAAAATGCTCTTGTTCATTGGCTACCAAAAATGACAAAACAGAGCAAGAAAAGTTGCTTCGTTACAGCTCAGGTTACTAAGTGCAGTTCAGAGGGAGGCAGGTCCTTACAGATATTCACTTCAAACATACAGATGCAAAAAATAGACTCTAAAAATAACAAACTGAGATTATATAAACATTTTCAACACCCAGCTCATACACACTATTAAAAGAATATGTTCTCAATGACAGCAGCTCAAATAAATCAGTCCTACTGAGGTTGTAGCAGTAGTTTAGAGCCTGAATCTCTCCTCTGATTTCAGAGAAGCTAGATTGAGTGTGATTTTTTTCAAATAATTTGGACCTGTTGCTCATGTGGGGTTTTTTTAGTTTCTGGAAGAAGTAAATTGTCAGAATAAACACTATCTCTTTGTTGAAAATTGCCCAGCAGACTGGAGCTCTAATAATGTAATATGGAGTTAATAAAACTTGTATAGAAAAACAGGAGGGATGATACTGGCTTGCTGTGATACTATTTTTAAAGGCTGTGTGAAGCTCAATGAAATACCTTGTATAAATAAGTTCTCACTCATTTTTAGAGCAGTCATGGGATGTGTTAAGTACATTGACACTTTGTAATTATGGAAATATTTAAGGGAACTCTTTTAATTCTGGTGACATGTATGAAAACCTGACTTTGATTTTCTCTTCAGCTGCATTTGGCATCTTACCTGTGTTTTTAGGAACTCTTTTCCCTTTGTGTCACTGAGTGTCTGATTTATCACAAACACTGGCATATCATTACTTCATGGGAAAAGAACTGTATCTTGTCTGCTGGAAAGTCAAGTGCTGATTACTGTTTTCTCTTTCAGGCACAGAAAAGGAGCTTGATCAATAATTAGGGTAAACTGATTTTATTGTAGCAACATGTGCTATTGGGTTTTTTGCATATTTATTAGTCTATATTTCTACCTATTGACTTCATTTTTTTGCTTTCAGAATGTATGTATAAGTCAGAAGCGTCCTTCATTGAGCTATGTTCATGACTTACTTCTCACCTTATTGCTTACGTCCCCTTGAACCTACCATATTTCTACTGCATACAATACTCCTTCCCAGTAAAAATAAACCTCTTAGAATTCTGCCTTGCATTCACGTTTGATATTTTGTGGGTTTCAATGAGACTGAACTTCTTTCAACCGCATTGCACATTGCAAAACTATTTGCCTCTGTGGAAATCAAGATAAAGTTAGTATAAAATGTTACCACACTGATTCTATAGCATTACAAGACTGCATCAAAATAGTTCTAACACACACAGTACAGTGAAGCAGGAGAGGTAGCAAAATATTTGTAGTAATCCAGTGTTTCCTAGCAATATGCTGGGACACTAGCTTCTGTTGTCTAAGAAGGAATTATGTCACCTATTGAATGAAATGATGGTTTGCATTTGTTTATTACTTGTCATGTAGAATTAGAGAGTGTATTAATCTGCCTGTTGATGTAATTTTGGTGTTCTTTTGCGTACCACTGAAATGCAGCCACCTCTGGGGAGATGCGTGGCAGCTGTGAATAGCTTAGGGCCTTGCAATAGTGTGGGAACCAAGTGAAGAACTGTGATTTAGTGGCAACCTGGATTTTTTAACTGTTACTGCTCAATAAGTTCTTTGAAATGGTGACTTTACTGCCAGTAGCAGCAGCTGCTGGACTCTTATACTCCCATAAGGAGAAAATTAGAAATACCTAATTCCTTCTTGATGTTTTGTTGTTGTTGCTACTTCAGTAAAACATCTGACTTTTTTGTTTGTTTTGTTTATATAATTAAAGACATAATAACAACAAAATATTTAGGAAAATAAACTATTCTGAGCTACTAAGTGGACCCACACTTCATATATATTTATTCTGTTCGCTACCTGCCAGCACTCTTACGCAGTTACTCTGATGCTTCTCTTTTGCTGCAAGTTTCATCTCCCACTGTTCCCACAAAGCCAGATTCTACATGTTTCTCACAATAAATCCTTTCTTACTTCTTCAGTTCACTATGGTTGGTGTCAACATTCACAATCTCAGCTCAATCTGCTAATCAACCAGAGCAGCTGGAAATTAATACACTGTGATAAAAGTCAATGGAACGTTATTTTCCCAAAAAAAAAAAAATGCTTGAAGCAGAAACATCATAATCTGACCCACTGTAGTAAGAACAGTTTCAACAAGCACAGTGTGTCATGTTATATACCGTAATAACAGTTACATGTAGTCATTTGATCTACCTATTGTAAAAGAGATGTATCCAAAGGACTAGGCACACCAAGGACTAGATTCTGGAAATTCTGCCATGGGATGGAGACCAGAGAATTGCAGAGGTGCCTGTGCTCACCTATTCAACACCCAGGAAAGCTGGTGGCAAGGATGCCAAGAGGAGAGCCACCTGAATGAATATTTGTGGTTTTTTTTTTTTTTTTTAAAATAGCCAGTGAGTTTTTGAATATTCAGTGGAAAGGTGCAGCAATTTCAACAAGTAAGAGTGAGAGTGCCTTTTCCACAGGACTCTACAGTCCATTGATTTGGAGTCCCTCCAGAGAGCACCACAGCTTCCAAGCAGTAAAGCCACCTTCCCTCATTCAGAAGAGTGAGTTTAATCAAGGTCTATCTCTTCACCACAACACACTTGAGTGCAGTCTCGTTCTCTGCAGAGTCCCATTATTGTTAGAGAAAATATATTAAAAAAATCAGACAGAAAATAGGAGTCCAAGACTTCAATCTGTATGCAGAATTAGTTAATAACCTGCAGCACATTAAAATATTCAGAAAAGTAAATTCCTACCGTATCTGTAAGGAAAGGAACTATAACTATCTGAGTTTTATGGGTAAGAAAACCAAGACATATTTTGGTTTATATGTCTCACTTAGCAAAAACTTTAAAAGTCATAAGTAGCACTAAATCCTAGAAATAATTCCTAAATCTCAACTCTGCTGCTTTGTAATAATAGTCTGTGTTAATTTGCAATAATTTTGTTTGAAGAAACCTTATCTGTGCACTTATTGATTTTCAACATAATAGTACTAAAGAGAAATTGTTTGCAATTAAAACAAAGTTAAAAAATAAAAGATTTCTTTTCATTTTAAAAATCAATTATAATATTCAGTATGAAATTAAAATAAGATGAGACTAAGCTGATACCTTTCACTTTGCATTGGTTCTAGCAGCTGATCAGAACAGTTCAATCTAAACTACAGACAATTAGATTTGAAGTCAGTTCATCCTCCTGCAAGGGAAGAAATCACAGTTGGCCAATTTCGAAGCCGGAATGTTGCTACAAATAATCATTGTCTGATGCAAATCAAATAATAGTTATTGCTTAAATGTGCTGCATAAAATCTGTATAGAGGATGCACTTCATGAGCAGCATTGTTTTCATACAGTCTCAAAACATATGATACAGGAGCACCAGAAGAGCAGAAGTAACAAGACTGTGAAGAAAACTATGTAGCAGTAGATTATTATCACTTAATGCTCTGGTCAGTTTTATAGCCCTATTACTCTGACAAATTCCTAGCATAGTCATGGTTTTTAAAAAAATAAAGAAGAAAAGAAAAAAAAAAAGAGGAGAGGAGGGCTTTTGGATATATTAGTTCAATTTCGCTGTAAAATGCATGGAAAGTTAATTTTACAGTCCATGCCAGTGTCAGAAGGCTGCCCCAGCATTGCTGTCCTTCTAGTGAGACAACCTTTGCAGCAATGAAGCTTAGCAAGGGAACTGAACCTAGTTTGCAGCTTCATAGTCTCCTTCAGCTACTGTGGGGTCTGTTGCAGAAAATAATGCTTTGGGGCAAAACACAGCATCTTAAAATTAAGAGTTCAGAGGATATTGCTTATGTAATGTATCTCACTGCACCTTTCTCCTCAGTGTAGGAAAAAGAACATTTGGCTATTGTATTTCCCAGCAGTAGTTAAATCAAAGGATGGGAGAAAAAAACCACAAAAGGCTACTCAGCATTTTTATTCTATTTAAAGGAGGAGGTAACTTTGTCAGTTCTGTTTGTGTATTTTAAAACAAAGGTGATCAAATAATAAACTTCAATTTCCCATGTTTTGATTTTATTCTCCACAAAGCTGCTTTTGCACTGAGTTTTCAAAATATTCAGGGAGCTCTATGAATTATTCCCATGGCTAGTTTCCTGATTAAATAGTGTACAATTCTTCATGGATAGCTGATATCTTCCAGAGATTACCTTAGGGGAGAGTAAGTCATTAGTGGACTAGTAAAAGGGAGATAGCAGTTTTATAAGAGGAAGACTCTGAGCAGGCTGCCTAACACAGACTTTTCAGTTCCTCCACAGCCCTTGGCATATAATGTATATCCATTGGAAGAAATCCTGCTCCCACTGGACTCAGTGGGAGTTATAATTTCCACAGGGCTAACATTTTACCTAAGGACTTTTGGAATGGATATAAGCCATCACTCTTCAGGACACTGAGGAACCTCTAACTAGTAGAGTTGGGAAGGGAATTTTCCCTGTGGGCAGGTCATTTAGGGTATGGTAGAACTCCAGGCTCCCTGCCCCAGTGTGGAGCCACACAGAAAGACTGACTCTGGTCCTAGCAGGATTGCAGCTTCTTGCAACAGTGCTCCAAACTGGCAGTCTCACCAGGACTATTTCATGTCTTCCCAGTCCCTGAAAGAGTTTATTCAAGACTCTTTCTGGCTTTTCTGGGCATGCCATGACATCATCCTTTCAAGGACTGTTCGTTCCAGAATTTCTTACACCTTATACTCAATTACCTAGGACTAGTCCCTTCTGAAGAGAGGATGTTAGACTACATGGTCCACTAGTTTGGCTTTGTAAGATCATTCTCATAAATGCTTCATCAGTGTCATGTAGGAGATGAAGGAAGCATTTCTTAGTCTCTGACACAAACCCAATGTAGCTATGGTCACAGAGAGTCACTGTCAGTGCTGGGATTCTGTATTTCACTGATCTATATTAGATTTGCATATTTTTATCTAACCAACTGTCGTCTCTGCTCATTCACCAGCTCTCCAGCATTTCCTTCCTGCTAAGTACAGAGGCTGGAGGGTTTTTTTCCTTTTTGAATTGCCACATATCCAGGATGGATTTCAATTACATATTCCCAGATAGTATAGCTGACAAATCTAGGTCCTCCTCTTTTATTTCCTCATCCTCCCTGGTGCTCGGAGCACCTCCTAATTTAGTAGTATCTTCAGATTTAACAAATATGGTAAGTGCTTCTTCTTCAAGATCATTAATAAAAATGTTGAATAATGCTGGGCCAGATTCTCATCCTTACAGCAGTTCCCCACAGCATGATGCATTGCTGTTTAAATTATACCTGAGTGAGTGCTCCCTGGCATTGTACTTCCCAGCGCTGAGGATGTGCTGTAGTGTAAAATCATAGATAAGAGCAGACTAGAGTATTCTGATATCTTGGGCTTAGTTAAATTGCATTTCAGAAGTTTCCTTGTACCTTTGAAGCTTGAAGTGTTGGTGTACAATATCTTAGTAGACAGGGGAGTCATATTAACGGGTTTGGCAGAGCTTGGAAAGTAAGTACAGATTGAGCCAACTGTTTGACTTTGGGAGAACGCCTAATGCTTTATTAGCACTGCTGCTTCTTTTCAAGAGAGGTCAGTGGTCATTTGGGAGGTCTGATGAGCAGAGTACTGGCGTTTCAAGAAGGAATATTAAAATTATTCTGTACCCCAAAAAGTGATTTGTTTATAAGTATATCTCAAGTTATTCTAACTTGTACCTCCAGTCATAAAAAGCATGAGGTATGAAGAGACTGTCAGGGTAATGACATCCTTTTCCTCCCTAGGCACTTCACTAATGCGTAAAGCTAAGTAGCTGTTCCAAATAGTTGACTTTACCTGGGATTTCTCAGAAAGGTCAACCTCTTGTCAGATAGCTATTTTCTGAATGCAGCCTAACAGAGAAACTTAATGACCTCTATTTACTTCAAGTAGAAATCCATCAAAGGGACAATTAGCTAATTTTAAACACAAATTGGCTCCCTAGTGAGAAGCAAGCTTATAAATAAACCATTTCATTTGTTCACTGAACTAGACTGTCATGCAAGTGAAATTGCTGACTCCGAAACAGACAAGCGATTTAAAATGTTTACATGAATGACTTCAAATTGGCAAACTTTTCTTGCCTTAAGTGCCCTGAAAGAAGGTCTTAGGGGAAGAAACCATGGGAAGCAGCTTCCTTTGCCACTGCTGATGCACAGGTAGGTTGCAGCCAGGCTCAGCCCTGCTGTATCTACCACTGCCTACCACAGCCAAGCAGCCCAAGCTCTTTCCAGTGATTCTATTAGCAGGCTGTAAATGAAGACAGACACAGCTCCTCAGCTTTTCAGCTTGCAAGCAAATAACTTGGACATTGGCACTGCACATGGAGGGAAGAACAGGTTCATGCTCCCAATTAGACTGTGTAGAATTGGAAAGTGTTTGCAAGAAAGCTGCACTGATAGCCTGTTGGTTTTCTCCCTCTTGAGTGTTCCCATCACCATGGTACATGAGCACCTTTAGTCTTCACTGCCATTATTTTTCCGGTATAAAACAGTTTCCTGAAGGAATGGAAATGCTGGTTTCTGACAGAATCACTGTGCCTCAGTTTCCTAAGTGAGGTATTTGGTGGGACTTTAGTTTCCAGAAGAGCAAAGCAAGGAAGAGAGGTCCATATCTCAGGCAGCTGCCTTATGACACAGACTGGGGGCTTTCATTTTCTTTCCAAAGCAACATCTCTGAGAAGCAGTGCACTCAGCATATATTGCCAGTACTTATCACCACAGTATTACTGCAATCCTAACTTTGTTTAAGGGGTGAATACATGACAATAGCCTGAAGGTATTTAAAAGATGATAGATAGGGCAACAGAGAAAAGGAGAGACTTTGCAGGCCAGTTTCCATTCCCATGAGATATGGGGACTGTGAAAATGTCTGGTGAGACCCCAGTGCATTCTCAAGCAGAGAACAGGATGGAGCCTTCCTAGGTCAGATGGAGGACTCAGGAGGGAAACTTTATAGCTGTCTTCACTCTGTTTGAATAGAGCTCTCCAGTTTGCTAGGCGAAGTGTTATCAGACCAGAGATTAATTGCTTCTAAAGGCAGCCAAGTAACTGCTTGAGGCAATAAAAAGGGGAAGAAAGAAAAGATCCTTTAAGTAGAATTTAATCACCTTCTTCTGTACATTGTTTTACTTTGCCAGATTAATATATAGTCACTTGTATAAATGCAAGTGTGTGTGTGTGCTTGTGCATATGTGTGACTCTGTGTGTGTGGTGAGATTGTACTTGCATACCCAGTTTGCTCTCTTCTCTGACGCTGATTATCTTTGCTCAGAGGAACATGCCATGATTAAATCAACTAATCTCATCTAAACTAATCTGAAAACAAGAGATACAACTGTTCCCACAGCTGGGAAACAAGAAGCCTCTCTTCAGAGGTAGGTTATCTGTGTTCAGTGGACTTTTGGGACCTTCATCATTCTTTGAAACAGGTGACAGAAGAGTTCAAATTGTGAGACTTTGCTTTGGTCTTTCATGCCTGCTAAGTGAAAGAAAGGTCTGTTCATGCTGAAGATTTATCCCAGATATATAACCCTGATGGGATTTTATGGGGCCATATCTGACACGTCAATGCATTTGGGCATGATTCAGTAAAGTTGTGACTCAATCTATTTCAAAATACTGAAGTATCGGAACATTTTCAGCTGTGAACACTGAAATCTTTCCAATAATCACATGGGAGGAGAAGGCACTAGAAAACTCAATATGCAATTTTTGCCCCAGAGAGGTCAAACATAAGATTTTACTTTCACCACAGCTTAGTTGTCTGCTGTCTCATTAACTGCCCATAAAAATTCTTTATTTTATTGATTTTTTTTTTTTAATCCACAAAAGTGCATCCTGGGGAGAAGGAAGGCTGAGGAACATCTGTCCTAACATTGCTGGGTTATTTCTAGCATGGACAGGTTACCTTTTCCTTTCCTTGAATTTGTGTACAATCTGAGTTGATAAATGCCATAACTGAAATTAATAGTCATTCTTCAGAAGTTACAGATGTGTCAGAAGAAACCAATAAATACAATTAGTTCAGTCCTTATCTGACTCACACCAGTTTATATCAGACCTGCAGTTGAGGGAGTTACCTCCATTTACTAACCATTTACAGACAAAATCAAGCACAAGAAACATTGTCACTGATTTTTTTTCTTCCACTTTATCCCAACAATGAGGAAAGAACAAGTCTGTTACAAAAAAGAGGCTAAGAATAGACCATAAAGTATGTTTGGTAGAAGAGGACTCATGCTCCCAGCATTTTGCGGAGAACCACAGCTGTGGGTCAGCACACATTCCCATAAAATGGTTATCAGATGCAAGTATGCAGTTTCCCAGCAGTACTCTGTGGTTCAGAGTTAGCAGCTAGCAATTCTCACCACACAGCTGAAGTCATTTCCCTGGGTTTGCCCCAGTTTTTAAACCAAATGAAACACACCACAAATTCTGGAAAGCTGAGAAGATAAGTCATGAAGCCAATGCTCAACTTGGGAAAACTAAAGGAGGGAGAAATAATTTAAGGTATGCACATAAGGCGTATAGCCATATTCTGTCTTTTAGTGTATCTTCATTGTGACAAAAGGAAAAATTGTTTTCAGCTATTTTTTTCAAAGTCAGACCACACANTCCTCCCCAGCTTGCAAATTTTATCTCTTATTGCCACTCTGCAGGAAGGAGTAACTCAGATTTTCATATCAAAGCCACAGGCTAGGGTCAAAGCAAGGATCATTGACGAGATGTTCCCAGCGTTCAGAATCATCCCTGGTTTCAGTGGAAAGAAAACCCATCTCTCTTCTGTTTCCCTTTACTGGGTGATTTGAGCCTTTGAAGGATAACGCTTCAAGAGTGCTGTGTGAAGATGACTGCCAG
>WEKW01028915.1:72438-87028 GCA_013389905.1 Sula dactylatra | reverse complement strand
GTTTAGTCTATTCTTAGGATGGGCTTGAACAGGAAGCAGAGTGTCAGCACTGTGAGTTACAGAGGCAAGAAAAGTGGGAAAACAAAGGAAGCTTGTTGAATTTTGGCACCAAACAGAGACGGCTAATTCTTCCAGTTAGTCTTCCCTGACTGTTTCTCTGGTCAACAAAGACAGAAGAGCATCCCTGGAAGCCTTTTCAGGGCACCTAAATCAGAATCTGTTCTGCACCTAAATCTGCTCAGAATCACCTTCTAGAAGAATCTCTGCTTTTGTCCATTGACTATAGAGGGAAAAAAGCCAGCTCCGTCTGGTGATGTCAATACCTCCTGACTAGTAGTGTCACCTGAGGCAAAGTCCCAAGAAAAGGCCAGAGGGTAAGATCACTCACAACTCCTTCTGTTCTTCTGTGTACATCCTGTGCTTCACTCATTGCTGCATGCAAATTCCACTTACACAGCTGGACCATGAGATTGCTGATGTTTACTATGCTGGAGCATTTGGATTCATTTGCCAGATTTACCCTCCAGACCATTGCAGAATATGGGTGTTCTGGACTTCATTATTTTATTTCTTGATGGATGCATTATTATTAAATCTCATGGCATAGATCAAGATACGAAAAACTCTTTGAATTTGAAGATCATAGATGAAGGTTGTGAGACCTGATAAGAAAAAAAAAGTAATTATTTTTATGATCTGAGAAAGTATTTACATATTCTAGAATATTTAAAAATGAGAGAAAGTGTTCTTTAAAAATGAGACAAAATGAGAAACAGGGGTTTAGGAAGTACAAATCTCATACTCTAATCCCAACCTCTGCCCTGCTTTGTGACTACAGGCACTCTCATGTACTTCCCTCATTTCCTAAAGAGATTTAGTAATAAACTGTTATTATTATCTAGCTCCTAGGTAACATTTTCATCCATCAGTCTCAAACTGCATTACTAACAAAGCAGCAATATTTTTTTGTTTTCCAGATTTGGGACAGGGTATGTGCAGAGAGAAGCAAAAGGACTCGTCCAGATCAGGTTGGATCAGGACACCCTTATCCTACATCTCAGGTTACTCCTATATCTGCTAACCCTCACATTGCAGATTGTTCTCTTATCCACAGTGGGTTCTGAAATAAATTAATTAAAGTTTGAGGAGCCTACTGGTCCTGAGTTGAAAGAAGTGATGTACACTCAGTGTATGGTAAGTATTTTATGCATTTTCTCCATCAGACACCAAATATTGCTACATCATTGCTCAAAATACAAGTAAGAATTTGCTTGACAGAAAAGAGGAAATATTGGTTTATGACTGTTTTATATAGCTGGTCAGCAAACGGATTTTCCAAGCAAGGGGAAAAAAGAAACAAAGCAGAATCTTACAGAATTCTTTTATGGGACAATATGTAAAAAGTGCATTTATTTCAGGTCAATGAAAACCTTTTATTCTGATAAACCGGAAATATTATCTCATAGGCAGACCTTTAATATGTCCTTTTAAAATAAGAAAATCTGCTTTTTCAGTATGCTTTTCTATTGGTTTTAAAAGAAATATAATAAAAATCAGTAAGATTTCCAGATTAATTACTCTTTCATTATAGACTAAAAATTGTTCAAAAGTGAGCTTCCCAACTTTTTTCTTCTCCACTATTCCCATTTTAGATGGTTCTTACTGTCCACCAAGGAGATGAAATAAACATTTTGTGTATTTCTGCCACTTGGGTCACTTGCAAATGAGGCCTTTACACAATTCTGCAATCATGTTGTTGATTGGGACAATTTACCTTTTGTCCTTATACATGGGGATAGGGAGAGGAAACAAGTTCAAAACAAAACTAAAAAAGGCGTGTGAGAGAAATGCAGTTTATGGGGAGGATGTCTGAAGTGCTTGCATTCAGCACTATCCTTCCCACAGAAATCAATGGCCGAAAGGTCTCCCGTGACCACGTTTTCTGAAGTAAGTTGCTCATTTGCACCAGAAAATTTTGCCCAGTGTAATCTGACAGTTTATAAAATTTATCAGAGATTTCTAGGCAAACAGCAGCCTGTTTGAAAGACTGTGGTCCATCTGACTCTGCTGACTCAAGTAAACACCTCCTTCTCCAACATGCAGATCAACTACTTATGGGTAAGCATGAAAGCAGCCCCTTCCCTAAGCACTATACTTGGTGTTACACCATGCAGAAGCTTGCCATGAAGTGTTGCCCATCCACTTCCTATCCCAAGAGACTTCATGTGCAGCAGAAGACCCAAGACAATCATTCCTTCAGAAGTTTAGTTCAGCTGAAATACCAAGATCGGACACACATCCCTGTTCAGCAGCTGTCAGAGTCCTGGGCAGAAACAAAGCAGATATTGTGTTGATGGCTTGCAGTGAGCATAGTTAGGCATAGTTAGGCTGCTTCAAAGCTCTCTGCAGAGTTTTACTAGTATTTCTGAAAATCCTGCAAAACATTGTAGCAGCAGTAGAAAAGCTAACTAAAATATTCAGTGATGAAACTTTTTCTACTGTTTCTGTCTCAAAAGGCATGAGACAATTAATTTAGGTACAAAGAAAACCTACTACTATCATAAATGTAGATGTTTACTCTGTAGTATGTGCTTTTGATTTCTCTAAATACTTCAGATCTGCCCTTTTACAACAGTTCCTATATTATTGTTCCTATCTCTTCTGTATTTTTACAATAAGTACCCTAAACTTTTCTTATCAATGTATTGTAATTATTTACTTAGTTCTAGTTAATAAGATACTCTGTTTATATTTATGTTTCAGGATTTTTTACTGATTTAGTTGCTGTTTAACAATAATAGTTATAAGTAGATCCAAGTACATTAGTGTGGTTTATTTGGCCTTGATATCAATGTCAGTGTAGCATTGATTCAAATGTTATCAGAAGTAAGCTAAATAGAGGCTTTATGGAGGAGACTGCTCAGTGGAGGGGTATTCTTCTGACACCAAAAATAAATTTCCTTCCAGATCTGCTGAGGCAAAACTGCTACAATGGGAACCTCCAGGGTTTTTAGATGAAAATTCAAACGTTTTGACAGAAATGATAATGGATAAATCCTACCTGCCTAATCCTTCAACTGGTATTCCTGTATGTATACATCATCTGGCTATCGAGTTTGTATGTAGTGTATGTTTCATTTTCAGTGTGTTATGCTAAATCACAGGTGGAAGAAGGCAAAATGCAACAAAGCCTTGACATATTTAAACAAATCTCATATTTTGTTGTGGCCTGAATTCTGACATTTGAATATTGGAATTTGACAACCCTGCCACGGCTTTCCATTGGCATTTCCCAGTTTTATTTCCTTGGACAAGGTATTAGGATGCTGAATCAGAAAAGAGCTGTCAACATTGTAAGCAGCATAGGCCAGAAGGTGTAAGTTCCCATTTGCCACAAACTGGAGATCTGTAGTTCTGAGGTACTCAGACTGAGCTCTTTTCCCATGGGGTGCTCTGGCTAAGTGTCTGTAGTGCCTTATGACTCTTACATGTAACGGCTGCAAAAAAGCTCATGAGCAAAAGTCAAGTCATAAGAGAAAACTGAATTAAAAGTGGTCCTTCAAGGTAGGAAAGAGCTAATATGACCTGGCTTTTAACTGCCCTTTCTGATATCTAGTAAAGTATGTTTGCTTTTCCCTTGATGGAGACACCAAAAGAACATCCCTTTTTTATGCAACTGCTTACTTTTATGAAGCTGTTTGGTACTTAACATTGCTTGCGTTTTCTACTTCTTCATCACATTTTCTTGAAATTAGGCAAAGACCTCAAATGTTATTAAGGAAGGTCAGACAGATAGACGCACGCATGCACACAGAGTATGATCAAACAAGCTTCATTTCCTTACAAGCCTGAGGTAAAAATAACTTTTTGGAATTTCCACTGCCAGAGTTTTGAGCACTTCTCATTATGGGATCAGGAATGAACCTTGGCAGTGCTGACTGGAGTAATTTATTGTAGACACTGGAATTATTGTTTACCCTCCAACAAAATGTTTCCTCCTTCTGGGCCTCACATGAGAAGTGGGCAAATTGCTTAAGAGCAGAAATCTAAATCCCACTATGCTACCAGAATGCCTCAACCTTCTCAGGAGTACCAAAGGAGTCATAGGTAAGAAATAATTGATTTGACATGCTTAGTCTATTCCTTGTGTATGGATATGTGTGAGCGTTTTGCAGTTTCCCCACATTAACCCATTGACTGAGGAAAGTTCATGAGTCCAGATTTAAAAAGCTTGTCTGGGCATGATAACAGCACAGAAACCTTCTGCAAGATGGTCTACAAAGAACTGATTGGTGGAGGAGGTGAATACAGAGCAATTAGTCTCTTTTTCTCGTAATAAAGTAATCAAGGGTTCACAGTGCAATGCAAGGATAGCAACACTGGGGCTAAAATAAACAAAGGGACAACCTTTTTCACACACATGGTACTTTCAAGATTACAACATGTGTAACCTTGTAAAAATAAAAGCCAGGCATAGTGTTTCATTGGAACAGCAGGATAGCACAAAATGAAGTTAAACACAGCAACTAGTTGCCTCTTACTTCTTAGTCCATGTAACTTTCTCCTCCACCCCTGAGATCCACCATCCCCATTACGTTTGTTCTTCCCTGCAGCAGAGAGCCTCCAAGATGAAATGAAGGAGTCTCTGACTCGGCAGCTGCTCTGGGAAGGAAGGCTTTTCACAAGGGCAGGATCACCTCTCTCTGGCCTGACCCCTTCCTTGCACTGTATTCCTGCCTCTTATTTCTGAAAAAGAGTTGTCTGTTGCCCTCCTGCTGGCTATACAACATCATCTTAGCCAGGGAAGGTGGCACTTATAGAGAGACACAGAAGTTCCTTGTGAATAGCATCTAGGTATTTGACAGCAGGATGTAGTGGTTTCAATGACATCAGAAATGACATGTTAAACTTTTCCAGCTGAATTCAAGCTGGAAGCTGTAGCCTATGCCTTGCAATGGGAAAACATGGATTTAAGACAGGCAAAGTGCATGCTTACTGCAGAGAGCAGAGAGAAAAAGCTCCCTTGCATACATCATCCCGGGGAAATGTTTTTGCCAGAAAAGTACTACAGAGACACATCTGAAAAGGTGTGTTGCTACAATTCAGCTGAACAATAGTTGAACTGTAATAGCAACTGCTCAGATAAAGGTCTAAAAAAATATAAATCAGCAACTTTAAAGACTGCCCAAATTAGTGCATATGCTGATGAAACTGAAGTCATCCAAGAATACCTGTAAAACCTCAGGCAAGAAGATGCCTGATGTCTCCTTAGAAAAAGTGATGAGATTTTCTTCATATATCACTGACCTAAAAATGAACTCAAAACTTGCAGAAAGCAGTTTGTACCGCATTGATGAATTTCCCTGTGTTTGACAATCCTGTAAGAAAACTAGCTGATGAAGCAGATGCAAAAGGCATGATTATTTCTAGGATCACACATCAGAAAACTAACTTTATGCTTGTTTTAAGTTGTTCTAGTAGAAAAATAAGCTCTTTAAAAGCATGAAGTGATGCTTCTTGAAAGTTTGCCAAAAGGATTTTGTGACAGTTAACCAAAAAAAAAGTGGGTGAGTTATGAAATGGTGACAAACTGTATTGAAAACTGATAGTGGGGGCTTTTAGTCACAAAATTGTCTCACCTTGGCTAGTGGAAAAGTTGACAGAAAATCTCTCTGAGTTGGAATTAGGCTGGCCATTTCTAGAGGCCAGATAAAATTACTACAGCCATGAGAAAACCAGTAATTATAGCTTTTAATCATTTTTGACAAAAAAAATGAGAAGAATCAATAAAAGAAAGTTTGCAGCAAGAAGAATTAGGAGATTTGCAGAAAACTTGGGTTGTCAGAGATTGAAAGTCTATTAGAAAAAAAAGAAAAAGAAAAAAGTAAGTTCCTCAAGAACATCAAGACTGAATTCAAAAGGGAAGATCATGCCAACGCTTCAGAAAATTGAACTGATGAAACTTTGCTTTATCTCCAAATTCCAACTGTGAATATGAAACAGCTGCCAAAGGCAATGCTCTTCTCAATGACAAAATCTGGCACATGCTTTGAAGCAAGAGAATTGACTCCATTTTGATAAGTAGCATTGAAATTTTGGGTTGCTCTGTCATTTTCTAAAATTATATCAAATTATAGCACTATTTATTCATCAAGCATTTATTTTAAATGTGTTAATACTGTCTCATACTACCATTAGTTCTTTAATGAATTTTTGTGGTAAACTACCTGATGATGTAAATTATCCACAGATGTATATGAGTGGTTACATTCAAGAAATTCTATCTTTAGAGAAGTGTAGATTGCTCAAGATGTAGATTTGTGTCAATACTATGTAATATAGCTACAAATTTCATTTACCACAATTTGGAAGCCAAAAAGCCTAATTTGTCCTTAGCGAAAACCTGGAAAATACGTCAGGTTGCAGTTTTTTATGGTTAGATGCAAATTCCAGCTAAGAAAGTTCCTGAAGGTCCACTGCTGGGACTGGGAAGGATAATAACTACGCCACCATATTTGTCCTCTTCAATATATCCTGATAACTCTTCCCTACCTAGGATTAAATCTCTAAGCGGAGACCTGTGTCTGTATCTTTTGTATGCCTTCTTTCACCAGCTGAAAGCAATGTGCCTGGTTTCAGATCCCGGGCCAATACCATCATCTCCCTGGCTGCTCTGTCCACTGTTATTCCATTCTTTATAGACT
Source organism: Sula dactylatra (assembly GCA_013389905.1). NCBI lineage: Eukaryota > Metazoa > Chordata > Aves > Suliformes > Sulidae > Sula > Sula dactylatra. The sequence continues at coordinate 80,324 of WEKW01028915.1, read as the reverse complement.
CAAATAGACCCTTCCAAACAATTGATTTCCTGGATTATAGCCTTGTGTTAGCTTCACATCAAACTGACTTCACATCACATTTATATACATTGGAAAATATACTAATATAATATAATTTTAATCATATTCAGTTTAGCCATGAGTTTGCTTATTCAGTTCTTTTGCCCCTCTCTTTAAGACTTTCTGGAAGGTTGCAGTTAACACCATTATAGCAGTATCTTAGCTGTACTTTAATATATCTTCACTTTGTTTTAACTTTCATTGCTTTTGTGGTCCCCTGTTCAGCTTGTGATATAATTTGTATTTCAGCATCACCTCCCTTTAGGATAACAATTCTAGAAAATTAAGGTATTGCAAATTGCTGCTAAAAATGACGTAAACAGCTGACCACTGAAAAGAAATGTGAATTGAATTGGCAGGGATAACAGGTCATCCATTAACAACAAAGTTCATTGTCTTTTGAGGCCTCTTCCTTGGATGATAAACTAATCTGTCATATTCAAATTTCTTGTGGGAGCACTTAGCATTTGCCAGCTACAGATAACATAAAGACTCTTCTGCTTCTGACCACTCTGTGTTCTTATGGACTGTCCACCATAATTACTGAAGGAAAATTGTTCATTAGGCACTGCTGAAAAATATGTTCTGTATAACACTGAAGTGCTCAGAGGAAAGAAAAAGAGCTACTAAACATAAACAGTGACAAGATTGCAGCTCTTGTATTCCTTGAGCAAGAAATGAATTTACTTAATGTACAGTAGGACACAAATTAATGCCCGAGTTCTACAGCAGCTTTTGTTCAAGAGTTCGGATGGTAGGTGAGGTGTCTGAAGTTAAAAGGAATGAAATGCCTTAGAGGCACTACTTCAGACAGTGTATTTTTAGCCTACTGAGCAAGAAAAAAAAAAAAAAGGCAAACATTTCCAAACGTCCTTGGGTTTTGTATGATCTGCCTGACACAATCAATTGAAATTTCTTAGGAAACAGTCCTGTATGTGCTCATGCACTAAAATCAGTGAAGTCTTATACACAGCTTCTTGGTGTAATTACTCAGGGTTTTGAGATTTCCCACAGTCATGTGCATTGATGGGGTATTTCATTCCACGTAAATTCCTGGGGATGTCTTTTTTTTTTCAGTCTTTAATAAACCCATATTCAGACAAAATTCCTGCTTGAATGAAGTAAAGGTTTTTAAGCTTAGAAACCAGTCAGAATCAAAAGAGTCCATACCTAGAGGTGAGCTACAAGAAATCTCATAATCCCCATCTGAGAACACAGTATGAGAATATATGAACAGCTGAATCGGGTTAGACCAACTCAGTGGCTGAGATGGATAGTGGTGACTTTTTGTTTAGTAAAAGTTCCTCTATTTCTTTTTCTTCTCATGATTTTTCCCAATCACCTTTGGAAACCATGAAAGCTTCCAGCATCCACAATGTCAAGGGGCAAGGAGTTCTTCACATCTGGGTGAAGAAAAATCACATTTTGGTCAATGGACCTACTTCCTGGGAGGCTGATATACTAGCTCTTGTACTAGAAGAGGCAGTGAACAATAATTTCCTATTCACCTTCTTCATGTCATTCATGCTTTCACAGATCCCCTTTCACTCATCTTCTTTCTCCAGGCTGAAAAGTCCCGATCTATTAATTTGTTCCTCATATGGAAGGTATTTCATGCCTCTGATTACCCTTGTTGTCCTTCTTGAAAACTTTCCTAGTTGTGCTACATGCTTTTTGAAGGAGTGGGGGGACAGGGGGAAGGAAAGCATCCTAAGTTGAGCACCATAAACAAAATGGAGGTGTACATTGATTTTACAGCAGTGTGATGCTTTCTATTTTGTTCCCTATTCCTTTCCTAATACATCCTGACTCAGTTTACCTTTCTGAGAGGACTACTAAGTGAGGAACTGACAGTTTCACCAGGCTATTTATTATAACCACAAGTTTTTGTCTCTCTGTGGTAGTAGTCAGTTCAAACCTCATCACCCTGTTTAAAGATGGCTTTTATTGCCCATCTTTGCTGTTTCTTTTTTCTTAAAGTGACAAAAAACTATGAAAAAGTAATCTTTAGCTGTGATATTGAAGAGAAACCAGCCAGTCAGCACGATCTGACATGTCACCTCATCTCCTTCCTTTGTGCTGGTCTAGCTCATGCCATGTCCAGAGCATATCTCTGGGACTCTCTTGCCTCTTGGGATTCAGATCTGGTGGTGGTGGGAACAAAGGACCTCATTTCGCTCTGCATTCCACCAAAGCCGGGGAAAGAGATGACCAGCTGTTCCCTCCCACCAGGCAACAACAGCTTTTATGAGGGTGAAAAAAAATATTAAAAAATATCTGGATCTTATTATTGCTCAACATTTTATGTTCAGTAGTGAAAAAAAGAGGCAGGTGACTAACCAGGACTGTTTGAAGTCCAGCTGGTGCTGTTTGGAAGAGGATGTGTCACCTGTAGTTGTGAGGTACCGAGGTGAAGTGGCGATTTAGAAGGTGGTTTCGTAATAAGTCAGTTTTTTATAACTTGAGTAGTTTAGCTTCTATCAAATGCATATCACCTGTTGTACCTTATCAAGCACACCTCTGATGTTTTTGATTCACTTAGTTCATTCACTCTTACCATACAAAACAGCATTGGTGGGCCTGGTCTCATAAAAGCAGATCTCTAAGGCCCTTGGGGCACAGGAANTTAAGAAAAAAAAAAAAAAAAAAAAAAAAGAATGAAAGAAAGAAAGAAAGGAAAAAGCCATATGACCTAGCACAGGAAACAAATTTAATGAAGGAATGTCCTCAGCTTTCACAGGAAATTATTTTCATTTTATGCCATTTTCTGCTTCCATAAAAAGTAACAGAGTTGACCTCCTGCGCTCCTACCTAACCTTTCGGCATCAAGGACTGGAGAGAAGTGTTGCCTCGACCAACAAGATGCTAATCCATTAAGAGTGTAACAGAGAACAGACTCTTTTCATCATGGGCNTTTAAAAGGTGCTTCATTTTTATAAAAAGCACTGAGCACGTGTTTTCTGGCAAACAGACCACAACTGGGATATTCAGAATCACTGACTGTTCCTTAAATCCTGATAGTTTGTACTAAACAGTGTAAAGCAAGACTGTAATAAATTACAGGCAGTTGTTAATAGGGAAGGTGGTTTAATCTGACGCTTTTTGTCATACACACATACTGATTCTGCTTGGTTTTGATTTAAGGCAGAAGCTGAATTAATGTTTTTATTTTCATCTCCTGTAGTCCACACCTTAGTTTGCTTTAGTCTTGTGAAGGATCTCAATATCTTCCTGCATGGCAGACCCTGTATTCATATCTTTTATTGCTGATATGATATCTAAGGAAGAAACTGTATTGGCTATGGCCTGACTTAAAGAAAGATAATCCCACAGTGTCCTTAGGTTGCACTGTTAATGCTAGAACAGTCGATGATTCAAACTCTCCTGTTTGTTTTGTCATGGTAGAAAAGCTCAAGAAGGTAGATATAACAGCAATAAAACTACTAGATGTCAAAATGTTATTTCTTAATGTAACTGCTACTGGAGACAATCGTACAAAATGCTGTGGGTCAGAAGGTAAGTGCCCATGCCTGTCCCCCTTCATTAGTTAGACATGTTAAAACTACACAAAACAAGACTCAAAAACACAGTTCAAAGGAAGCCTTACAGGGAATCAATGATCAGCCTTTAAGAAATAACTTTATCTGCACCATATTCAATTTCTTTCTGCAACTTCCTGCAACTCTCAAATTAACACCAGTGCAATGGATCTTTGTAAATTAATGAGTTTAATGAGTGAACAAGAATCAATCAGTCTCCCTTGTTTCAAAACCGCTAACAAGAAGTTAAACCAAGTATGAACCTCTGAGTCACAACCTCTTGCTAATAACATGCCTTTTTCTTGGAAGAGAATAATTAAATCATCACCACATTCCTTTTTCTCTGTATAACTTCCTGTATGTTATGAATTTAGATCAAAACATACCCTTTCTCCCCTAAGGGTTCCTTGTTATATCGCTTTGGAAAATGATTTCATGAATGACTTTTGTCCTTGAAGGCATACAAATCAGGCAAGTAAGTTAGCACTGAACCTCAAAAGGACTTGATAAGCCAGACGCACCTTATTTCACAACTGTGTTAGATAGCACACAGATCTATGCAAAGCTTGTTATAAAGTAGAAGCTGTAAATATCTAGACACTAACACAAGGAGTACAACAGGCTTGACAGTGGAGGGGTATATCAACAAAGCAGGCATAACTGAAAAGCACAGAACATCCAGAATCTATTTAGTAATGTAATATCCGACTCTAAAATACATATGAAATTGAGGCTGGGAAAAAGATGTAGGGGAATAAGATTTTGCCATAAAAAATGGTATAAGAGTCTAAGAAGAGCAAAAATCTAAGTGAAAAGAAAGCTACGTTAGACTTTTTCTATGACTGCGGACCCTGGGTCATAAAGAAAAATATATATTGTAGCTGGTTAATATTACCATTCTCCAGATCAGGTAAAGGCTATTGAATGCAGAATGTGGAGAAAGATCAGAGGCAACCCAGGTCTCATAAAATGGTGATAATGGGTGACCTTTGTAACCTGCATATAAACTGGTCAAATGTCACAATGGGAAAAGGTTAACAGAAGCAATTTCTTGGTACCTTAAATGATTGCTTCTTGGAATAGCTGTTAACCTACTGTATTTCCATCTGCCAGTGTGTTTTTAGTTCAAACAGGTAGTGTATTATTACTAACAGCTGCATATCCCATATAGTTATGATGAGGTTCATGGAGTACAGTGAGGTCAGAGCACCAGGGGAGTGAATAAAGTGCAGAACCACATGTAAGGTGACCTGGTTTCTATTCCCCATCCTGCCAAAGTTTTGCTGAGTGATCTTGAATTCATGTTCCTTGGCTTCTTTGGGCTTTCATCTTGCCATCTGTAAAGCAGGAGTATTGTCCACTCATTGAAGGCTCTGGGAAGATAAATGTACTGGTATGTAGAGAGCTTTGAGATCCTCTAATAGAAATGGTGGGTAGAAGTGTAAAACATTGTTATGTATGTTGAGCAGTTATTGTTTATGGTCTGTGAGTGCCTCAGAAGGATGTCATCTTTCAGCAGATGGTCTAAATCAGCAACATTGTCTCCAATTAGACTAAAAATACCGTGGCTGAGACCAAATACATGAAGTCCACTCAGTCATTGACATCATGGCAGATTAATCTTCTTTAACAAGGGAAGAGCATACTCTTATTTCAAGTGGTGATGGAAAGAGTCTGAGAAGGCTCAGTATAGTGGCAGGAGCTTCAGAGAACTATTTTCATGCTTGCTGTGGTGCACAGATGGAGAGAGCGCTGGACACCCTAGCTCCCTGTGGGAAGGAATCTGCAAACTATGAGCATTTAGTTCCTCGTAATGCATGACTCCAACTATCAGCTGGTCAACAGGTTTTATTCTCCCACATAGAAGAGGGACCTCTTTGTTCAACATTATAGCTTTGCTTTGGTTGTCAAGCCATGAAGTTAAGCCCACAACCATATTTTTCTCTATGCTAAACATAAACTCCCAAAAAAATGTTACTCTCACACTCTCCCTCTACTTTCAGCAAGCTAACTCCCAACTGAATCCTGTTTGTGTAACATTTTCAAATACATGAGCTATAGCCCCACATCTCAGCTTGTTATTTTCATCTTCGTTTGTTGATTACTTTATACCCCAACTTTAAAATGTGTTTGTTTCCTCTTAGGCATGTAGCTGTTGATCTGGCACTTCAAATATCTCTGTGTGAGTGCAAAGTTTCAACCTCCCACAAAATAGATTGCACATACTCTTTTCATATGTGTATACTATTTGACTCTTTCATCTTGTACAATTAATGCCACCTACAGCTATGAATTTTGCAGAGCCTTTATTTTTGAAATGTGTGCACTAAAGTTCCATTTAGTAAATTCGTCTTCCTATAGCTTGAGCCAAATTACCAAAAAAGAGCCCTGATTCATCTGTGACCACAGACAATTAATTGTCTTGCTGGATTCCATTTAGTGCAACCAGAACCTATTTTGGGGAGAAGAAATATTGTCTCTTTCTGGGCTACTGCCCTGGGAAAGGGGGAGTTTTGCAGACTGGTATGCATTTCTCTGAAGAGTGGCTTTTCTTTTTAATTACGTTTGAAAATGGAAGGAAGTACAAACAAAGCTTTCAAATATGGGTATGTAGAAACAGGATTTGAAATTTGTTTCGGATCTGGTCCCACAAAATAAAAATGGGTGCATAGCTTTGTGGAGACTCATGCCTTATACTCAGCTTCTGCACATTCTAAACTCAAGGAATATCAGACTTTTCACTTTGAAATAGTTGTGTTCTCATGTTATAGAAGACTGAAGGATCTCCAACTCATTGTCATTCCACCTAGTGCTTCATGTTTTCACAGGAGGTTAAAAATAATTGCCCCAGCTGGAAAATGTTAGCATGTAAATTGGCAAGACAAAGATTAATTGAAGGAAGAAGTACGTGTGCAACAACCTACATGCTTCTACATATGCAGGGAAACCTATATAGGCAGGTACAACCAGAAATACATTTAAAAATTGGAACCTTAATTATGTAAATGTTAACCTGTAAATTCAGGTCCCTGTTTGCTGCAGTGCAATCCCAGAGCCCACGTGCTTAATTTAGGAACATTCTTCTCCAAGAGCTGCTACAGGCTAAAATGACAATGAAGGGGTCTTACATGGGGAAAACAACTGACTGGATGGAAAGATGATGTGTGTCCATTGCTTTGTGCACATACGATCCATGCATGCTCTATTAACGTGCTGTGCTAATGTAGCAGTGGGTCCATATTCACCAGGTGTGAGGTGCAGAAATCTCCACCCAAGCTCTGCACAGGTTGGTACCTCCACGGGACATGGTCCAGTGCTCTTCTGGGACATGATTTCAAGCCCAGAAAGCAGGACAGCCCTCAGGCTGATTAGTTTGGGCACTGTGCCCTGCTACTTATACTCACTCTCTTGAGTGTCTCCTTGCTGCACTCAAGACATGCTTTCCTCGCACATTCAGACTGCCAGAGATGAGACCCAGGAGGTTGTATCTACCCTCTCCTTTTTTCTGCCTAGCTCTCAGCCAAGGAGAAAAATCTTGTCTTACAGTTCTCTTTTTAGATGTGCGAGTGGGCTTTATAGAAGTTGGAGAATTTTGCAGCTTTTAAAGTGGGTCTATATAATATGCTGCTCTTTGAGACAGAAGCAGCAAATTTATGAGAGAATATAAATACAGTGCCTATAATGCCATTTTACTGTCACTTTTCAGAGTATGACTGCTCTTTAAAATATTTAGAGATATTTTTTAATATTTTATTGGATATCCTCGTTTACAAGTAAGTGCCTAACAACCCCACAATGTAATGCTTGACATTTTCCTGCCAGTATCTCTAGCTGCTAGTGTTTCAAACTGTGTTTCAGCAATAATATCAACTGAGTTTATTCAGCTCAGTTTGCATCCTCTGGAAACGATGTGAAGAGGCAGAATGAGGATTCCAGCAGAGCAATGCATACATTAGTACTGGCCAAAAAACCAGGAATCCTCTCATTAAAAACAAAAAAAAAAAAAAAAATTTTGGGGGGGAAGGAAAAAATAGCAGTCATGCATTGGAAAGGAAAGTCAACTCTACGAAATTTTACATGCAAACTGGCTCACTACCCTTTGTAGATACTTTGTATTATTAATTATTCACCAGGGAAAAGCCTGAAATTTAAGGATTGTACTTCTCATATATAGCCTAATTGTCAGATGAGAAGGGTTGTGCTTTTTTTTCTTCTTCTCTGTCTCAGTGTCTCAGAGCTGTAACGAAATAACTCCTAAAAAAAAAAAAAAAAAAAAAGAAACAAAGA
>WEKW01028915.1:35648-72420 GCA_013389905.1 Sula dactylatra | reverse complement strand
AGTCTTTGTTTTATAGTATGTGATAGCCATTGGGGAAGAAAATTCACCTGGGAAACTGAAGAAAGTGAGGTCATGTTAGGATCGTTTTAAAAGTTACTACTTCTCAGCTGTTTGTTTCTGCTGAAAGCCTCAGCTTCAGTAACTACTTGTGTGTTTTGCAGTTTATGTGGTACAGGAAAGATGAAAATAGATTTTACTTTGGAATGGAAACTCCAAGGATTTGTGTGAACTGCAGCATCTCAGAAGAGGGGCTGAACCTTGTTAAAATGTGCTAATGAGATCGTGAGTAGTTGCAACCTGTAGTTCAAATCCCTGCTCTGGATCAGAAAGGCAGTTACTCTGAAAATGGTTACTCTCTCATGAGAAGCCTAGCCTTGCTTTATCATCTTTCATGAGAAATTCCTCTCCTGTTGGAGAGGTGTTCAGTTGGTTCAAAACACTAAGTTAGTGTGACAGAGGTGATTCCTCACCTAGGGTAGCATGTTGAGTTCAAACCACAGTGTAGTCAGTTGTAAATATTCTTAGAAAACAAGCCAGTGTCAAAAGGAAATACTGCAAACAGTGCTTAATATAGGGCTAGTGACTTGTATTTTGTTATAGAGGGCCAGTTTACTTCCCCCAGGTGAAGGAGAGAAGAGAACTGAGATACTTGGTGAGAAAATAAAGTCTTTTTCTGTAGTTCCATAAATCAGGCCTGCTCTCTATTAACCCAGCCCTAACTCTTTCCCTCATTTCCCTACCACCAAACAGAAAAAAAAAAAAAAAAGCTTATTAGCAGCAGTACAACTAAAATATCAAATTATTATTAAAACTTTTTAATTAACAAATAGCTTCCAGGGAACCAAAGCCATAAAAGTTCATTCTGTTATTTTTCCCAGTCCAGCATATATTTGGTGGTTTCTGTTTGGTGCTGAGTTTCAGCCCAGTTTCTAGAGGACAACAAGATGAGTTTCACTGGGCAGTTGTGGAGGTAAACCACTGTGGCTTGTCTGACAGCTTCATCTTGCAGCACCTGTGGGCACAAGATTTATAAGCCGTGAAAGAAATTTGTTTCAATCTATATGTTGCCTCTGACATCAGTCGCTGGTGGTGACATTATCCTAACGTATGGCAATAATCCTGACCTTTGCTTTTGTGCTGTTTTCGTACAGTAGGACCTTAGCAATGAAAAGTCGGCTCTAATTACACTGTGGTATGCCCCATTCTAGACTACAGGCATCAGAGGTTTGGCATAAACAGAAAAAAAAAATGCATTGGCATCCCTCAAGCTCAAATGGACTTGAAGGAGTTTGAGTGGAGGAGAAGAAGTGCTGTGGTGAAGCAAACAGGATAAATATTGCTTCTGCTACTGACAGCAGAAGTAGACACGCTGGTGGCTTGTGAAAGGCTGAGACAAGGGAATGTGAGAAACCCATGCTCCTCGAATGTTAGCAAGTGGTGGTGAAAGAGAAGTGCATGTAGTTATGAGCTCCAGGTAAGCCTCCAGGCACAGTAGTAGTGTCAAACAATGGAAATGCTGTTAAAAGAGGGTGAAAATGAAGTCAGAGAACAGCTCATTAACTCTCCTCCATCTCCAGACAGCCCTTTGTAGTAAAGGCTCTGCCCAGGCCATAATGCTGGCAGCACACTGCAGATTTTCAGAACAGCAGCCAGTTTTGAGAACTTCAGATCAACAAGCATCACTCCCAGATCACTGAATGGTCCTTTTTAAAGCCCTGTTTCAGTCTCAGTTGCCTCTTTTCAAATCCACATGGTTTGCATCAGGGTTAGTCACGACAGTTCATTTCAGTAAACTCATCAAAGAGCGGACTGAGGTAAGTCACATGGAAAGGTGAAAGGGGCAGTGAAAGATAATGAACGGGTTTAATGACTATCAACTAGGTAGTCTAGAGATCTTCAGGTTTAAGAAAATGATGGGGAAGATATATACTTGATTAGAAAACCGTCATCCATCTTTCTTAAAGTGGTTTGTGAATGTTTTCCGAGGGCAGTAGCAATTCTTTCAGAAAACGATGAGGTCCTGAAGTACAGCCTCATAAAGAAGCGCAGATAAACAGTATTGTTGTTTTCTCTTGAAGGTGAAAGAAAAAGTGGAGATGTTTATAACTACCTGTCCTTGCCCCCTCAACTTACTCCAGTTTCACACTCAGTAATGGATGTTAAGTCTTTTAACATTAAAGGAAGTTTCCTAAGTGGATGTGGAAGGAGAGGAAACGAACAAGTCATGCTGCAAACAGCCTGTACATGCCCTCCTCCAAGTATTCCCACAAGATTAACATACACTGCAAATACCAAACTCTCTGTTTTTAAAATGCCAAATCAGAAGAGTTGAGCCTGAAGCCAAGCTTTGGATCTGGAAACCTCTGTAATTTGGGGAAGACTGAATCAGTATCTGAACACTGTGGCTCAGACCTCTTCCTAAAATATAACAGTTGACCTCCATCTGCCCTCAGCCTGTCCTCTTCTCAGATGACTGCAGCTCTTTTGCTTGCTGTGGCCGACTGCTTCAGAACAAGACTGCACCAGAGGGCTGTGACATGTCAAAAAGTAGAAACAGGAGGAATCTTTTCAAATGTGTTATTCTTCAGTACACTTTTTTATTAGAGCCTGAACAAGTTTTAAGTGAATGACTCAGTGTTATTATGTCATTATGTCTTATCTCTTGAATAAACCACAATAGTAATAACTGTAAGTTTCAGTGATGTTTATTAGCATTTGCACAAAAAGTTGTAATGTTAAAATTAACCGCTTTTAAGATGCATCATCAAGATCTGCTGCTAGTCATTGCTACTGTCGTGATTAAATAACCAATTATTCCACCATAATTTACTCCCTTTCCAAAAGATTGTGGTGATTGTTGGTTTCGTCCACCCTCAATATTACATGCTCTGTTAAAAGCCAACAAATCTTCTCTTACTATGGGTAGGAAGCCCCAGAATATCATGGTTACCATAAGCTAAAAAAATTCATACTTTAAGAAGCCAAGACAGTGGCAGAGTTTTTGTATTTCTGTGGTGTTTGATTTGCCTTCGAGAGTTGAGATGTCTCTTATATTTGTGTTAGAAGTGTTTTGCAACTGGTACTTTGAATGGGTTCATGGAGCCAATGGTCTGCAGATCCTTCTAAGTAACCTGCTGGCTTTGTTGCCTGTGGTGCTTCAGTTCTGGGCTCCCCAGTTCAAGAAAGACAGGGAACTACTGGAGGGAGTCCAGCAGAGAGCTACGAAGACGATCAGGGGGCTGGAGCATCTCTCTTCTGAGGAAAGGCTGAGAGACCTGGGTTTGTTCAGCCTGGAGAAGAGGAGACTGAGGGGGGATCTTATCAATGTTTATAAATATATTAAAGGATGGGTGTCAAGAGGATGGGGCCAGACTCTTTTCAGAGGTGCCCAACGACAGGACAAGGGGCAACGGGCACAAACTGGGACACAGGAAGTTCCACCCAATTATGAGGAAAAACTTCTTTCCTTTGAAGGTGACAAGAGCAGTGGAACAGGCTGCCCAGAGAGGTTGTGGAGTCTCCTTCTCTGGAAATATTCAAAACCTTCCTGGATACGGACCTGTGCACCCTGCTCAGGGTGTCCCTGCTCAAGCAGGGGGGTTGGATGAGATGATCTCCAGAGGTCCCTTCTAACCCCTACCATTCTGTGATGCTGTGTGATTCTGTGCCACTGGGTTCAGAGACCCCAAAGGCTGATTTCAGCCCTGCATTTTAGGTGAAAGGGTAATTTATTACTCTAGCAACTGTAATCTACTATTACTCTTGCTAAATTCATCTGAAGTATCCTAAAAGCCTTCAGGAAGAGAATACAGCATGGTGCTACAGTAACAATCTTCTTGGACCTAACAACTGCAGCTGCCTATGCATTTATGCAGGTGTGCCTTCAGTAGAAGTGGAATATGTCTGCACCATGAGATATGCCGCTACTGGATACTGTGAAATCTGAAAGTGCAAGACATATGGCAGCTCTGTAGCATTGCAATTGAGATCTAGATAACCTGTCTCCTCTAAGAGGTTGCAAAAGCAGCAAGGGTTTCTGTTTGTTCTTGCAGACTTGCAACTGCAGTCTTGCAGCTCTCGGAGAAGGGAAAACCACACAACTTCTTCCAAAGAAGGATGCCACTCACAGCAGGAATGGTCTTTTAGGCACAAACAGCTTCAGTAGCCAGAAAGATTTGTAAACTATCCAGGAATAAATCTCCTTAAAAAAGGAAAAAAAAATAGCATATTTTTTTAAAAAAGGAGAAATAAAAAGAGAGAAACCAAAGATTTAGTTACCCAAATAGGACAAATGCAAGGAACAATATCTAACCACTTTGCTCTCAGTATAGCTCTCAGATGAGATAATGGAGTGACCTACATTACTGACCCTAGACGATATCTCTGTGTGTAATATCTCTGACTGAAATAATTTTTGACTGGGCTTAATTGTTTTCACTGACAAAGAAGCATTTAAAATATCAAAAGGCAAAAATTCCAGTTTTTTGGTTTATCTTGCAAACCAAAAAAAAAAGAAGCTAATTATTTCTTATAGCTTACTGTTTACTTTTTCAAGATATTTGGGAAGTAGAGATATATTATTAACGCTGATCTTACAAAAAGGAAACAAGAGCACAGATGGATAAAAAGCTCCAGATTTTCAATGAAACTTAGGCATCTGTAGCCTACTGATTTCTAAATGTCTTACCCAAGGTCAAAAATTTTTTGTAACAGCATAGGGACCAGAACTAAATTAGTCCCATACTCAGTAGAACATCTTTCATCCTAACTGTTATAATGGTAAAATTTAATGACATTTTGAAAAATAAATTTTAAAATATTAATACACAGTTATGTTTACTACAAAGTTCACAAATTAGGAATGGAAACCACATTACTACAATTTTGTTCTCAGTGTTGTATAAAATAACAGCATCTTCAGAGGATGTAATTTTTAGCCACATCTGAAAAAGCTGGATATATTTCAAAATTCAGGCATATGGGAAATCCAGGTGATTTAGTGACTGCATAGTAGGTTTGCTTTACAAGGGGTCCTGATTTGTGCCTAAACTCTGTGCGCTAAGGAAGAGTCTTTGACAGTGTGGTAGAAGAGAGAGGGGAAAAAAAACAATAAAAAATATTAGCAGATTCTGGTGGACACAAAATAGTCTGAGCATCTAGTCACAGAAATTCACATGGTCAGCAATGTGTCAAAAAGCTGTATTGCTTTTAATCTTAATTTAGTGTGCAGGAATGATTATAGTTTTTCATTTTTTTTCCCCTTGTACTCAGTTCCTAATTTGTCTGAATCATACACACTTAATGAAATCCTGCTTTGTAGTTCAGGCAATGCAGCTCTGAGCTCAGTGGGGTTGTTTTCCTTTGTGCTCCAGGCATATCTACAATATCTGGCTTGATTAATCTATTGCCTTTGTATGGTTTATTTAAAATGTCAGATGAATTGTTAATGTGGGAAAACATTCTGGGCCAAATTAATCTTCCAGCTACACCTGTGCTGCCTAAGCAAAATTCAAGGCATCCTACAGCTGTAAAGAGAGACTAGAATATGTAGCTCATACAGAACAAAGAAAACACCCAAATATTGGGTTAAATTTGTCAATGTTTGCAAAAACTGAATGCCTATAGTTAAGCCTCTCAACAATGTTAAAAGAAGTTGTATTGGGTTGGCATGGCAAGGTTTTGGTAGCGGGAGGACTACAGGGGTGGCTTCTGTGAGAAGATGCCAGAAGCTTCCCCCATGTCTCATGGACCCAAAGCAAGCCGACTCCAAGACGGACCCATCGCTGACCAAGGCTGAGCCCATCAGTGACAATGGTAGCAACTCTGTGATAACATATTTAAGAAGGGGGATTGGGGGGAACCCTGCACAACTGCAGCTGGAAAGAAGAGTGAGAATATGTGAGAGGAACAACCCTGCAGACACCAAGGTCAGTGAAGAAGGAGGGGGAGGAGGTGCTCCAGGCACCAGAGCAGAGATTCCCCTGCAGCCCATGGTGAAGACCATGGTGAGGCAGGTTGACCCCTGCAGCCCATGGAGGTTAACAGTGAGCAGATATCCACCTGCAGCCCATGGAGGACCCCACACTAGAGCAGGTGGATTTGCCCGAAGGAGACTGACCCCGTGGGAAGCCCGTGCTGGAGACAGCTCCTGGCAGGACCTGTGGACCCATGGAGAGAGGAGCCTATGCTGGAGCAGGTTTGCTGGCAGGACTTGTGACCCCGTGGGGGACCCACGCTGGAGCAGTCTGTTCCTGAAGGACTGCACCCTGTGGAAAGAACACATGGAAAGGACCCACACAGGAGCAGTTCATGAAGAACAGCAGAGAATTTCATGGAGGACTTTCTCCAGTGGGAGGGACCCAACATTGGAGCAGGGGAAGAGTGTGAGGAGTCCTCCCCCGGAGGAGGAAAGAGCAGCAGAGACAAGGTGTGATGAACCAACTGCAACCCCCAATCCCCATCCCCCTGCGCCACTGAGGGGGAGGAGGTAGAGAAAACCGGGAGCAAAGTTGAGCCCAGGAAGAAGGGAGGGGTGGGGGAAAGGAGTTTTAAGATTTAGTTTTTATTTCTCATTATCCTAGTCTGATTTAGATTGGTAATAAATTAAACTAATTTCCCCAAGTCTAGTCTGTGGTGGCAGTTGCAGAGTGATCTCCCTGTCCTTATCTCATCTCACAAGTCTTTTATTGTATTTTCTTTCCCCTGTCCAGCTGAGGAGGAGAGTGATAGAGCAGCTTTGGTGGGCACATGGGATCCAGCCAGGGCCAACCCACCACAGAAGTCTGCTGAAATCAGAAAAAATCTCACAATTTGGAGCCTGTTGACTGAAATTTAGAGGATCAGGATTTTTCCTTTTGCAATGGTCTCATGCCCACACATGCCAGGTTTTTTCCTTTCGCTTTTTCATACGTAGCCACTCATTCATCTCTGCTCTTGTACATACCTGTATTTGCATTTTTCTTTGTCTGAAAAATTTGTATAATAATCATGCTTTCCACCTAAATATCAATGAAACAACATAAAGTAAGATATTCTGTCTGTCTAACCAAAGATCAGTAGAATATCAACAAAATGTAAAAATTAGGGATTTATTTTGAATTAGTAACTGGCATTTCAACACCAGTGGAGAGAAACTTCAAGTCTTAACCTTAGACTTCTTCCATCTTTCCATGGCACTTTAGCTTGAATAAGCTAGTTTTGATTAGCCAGCCTAAATCTGTCTTTTTTCTGGTTTAAGGTTTTTTGTTTTGTTTTGTTTTTTATTTTGCCATAGATACATGGTGATGGTTGTATAACCACAGCTGAGGTTACAGTGCTAGGTGTCTCAGCACATCACAACTTTTGCAATATTTATGTGTTCAGGGTCTTCTGGGAGGTATTTACAGATGAAGAAGACAGAGAAAATCTGTCATACTTGAGGTAGCCTGAAGAAACTAAATAGGTAATGGAAATGATCCAGTCACAGAGGCACAAAGCTCCAGTGAGTTTAGGAATAACTCCCATAGACCTCCATGCTCCTATGTCTGGACAATATCTAAGTATCAAACGGAGGAACACTCCATGGAAAACCGATGGACAACTCCAAAACTGTGTTTCATCCCATCTTAATATCTGAGATAGATGAAATTAATCACTCTACAGAGTTACATTTCTCACCCCACTGAGGCTGAATAGCTCATTCAGTCAGACTGAATGCCTAACTTTAGTAGCTACCTGAAAAAACCTCATCCTAATTGACTTGCTACAATCATCATTCATTGATTTTTGCAGAAGTGTAATACAAAAGCCCAGTATCCTGAATCTCAGGAGAATCTTTCTGAACAGTCCTGCAGGGAATAAAGCAAGGTCTTGAAAGCTAGTACTTAATATAATCAGAAGGCAGACAAATAAGACTGCACACTTCTAAGGCTATCACTAAAAATCAAAGTTGAACTTGGAGGTGTGCATCAGTTACATACTACAAAGGTATTCTTTTTTGCTGACTCAACAGTACTTTTTCAGAGATTTTTTTTTTTTATATGAATATTTGCTTTTTAGCTCCACAATATTCTCAGAGATTATGCTGGCAAATCACATCTACAGTATCTATTTTAAAAGCATCCCAGGATGATTTCAAATATTGCTTTCTAAAAAACTGTGAACCAATTGTCCACTTCAGAGGAAGGTGTTCCTGCTGACCTAGCAAGTTGTGAATGCAAGCTTTACATGGTAACAAAGCACATGATGCACACCTAGAAAAGCTGATCAGTACTGATAGGGATTTGTATGTATGAGAGCTGAAAATGTGTTGCCTTTGCCTCACCGCAAGACAAATGCTCTGATGGGTGTACTGCTGCACCATGATCTAATGATGTAGACCCTGCTGTCTCATCTGCTTCTTCAGCAATGAAAACTTAGGTCCAGCGATACTTATACCAGTGCAGCCTAATTACTAGTCACACAACTCAGTCCCAGCTTCAAATCCACACCAGAAACACTCAAAATATGTGTGCAGTGCAAGCCACATCGGAATAATAATATACACAAAATTCATAGTGGAGAATGCTGAAAGAGTCATTCTGAAGGACAGCCCTTTGTCAACCCTTCTAACTGGAGAAGCTTTCCCTTTTCGTTGGAGGTTGTCTTGTATGAAAGGATGCTTTTTAGGCCAATGGCAAGGGCAATACAGCTGTTTTGATCAACTCTCATTGCAGATGTGGGGAGACCATATGGACACTGGCAACTTTAGAACTTTGCTGTGATCTACCCTTTCATATTTCTAAGAATTCTGCCCATCTGTAGGACTAGATGCCATTTTTTTGTTGGGTTTGCTACAGATGAGACACACATGCTCCACTCACTTGTGGACATTTAATTTATTTTTCAATCTTCCTTTTAACTACATGTGCTAGTAGAAGAGTTGAAGCTTATGGTTGAAACTTAGAGAGAGATGATTTATTTTTTAGTGCTGATCTTAGCATTGTACTGGGCAGGCATTCCATTGCCAACCCACTCGTCATGCCATACAGTTAATGGGGTGATTCACCACTTTTCTGTTTGGTGGCTGGAATTTAGTTTCCTCTTTATTTTTGCTCTCAGAAAATACTAACCTGAATCTTGCCTTGCAAAGCCCATATATACTGTTTCTGCAGAGACTCCATGATCTTTTAAACAGAAAATATGGCAGCAGCATCCTGAAACAAAATTGTCAGCAGTCAGTAAGTAAGAATTTAGTGGCCTAAATGGGAATTAAGTTGTCTTGCCATCCAAATCCTTGAAGATCCACTTCTGTGTTAAGATTTGTCTTTTGGTGAGTTAGGTATCTAAGCTGAGAGTCCTCAGACCCTACGCCTTTTAAACTGGCTGCATAGAGAGGAAAGCTCCACAAGAAAAGGAACAAGAACCTAAATGAGATTTAGGGAATTTCTCTACAGAGAAGCCTGTGCAGAAAGATGACCCTCTTCAATTAGATAAATACGAGGATCCAGACACCAGTTTAGCAGCCCTGGAGACTGAGCTATTCCCCTGAAAACAAAAGCAGCCTGAGCAAGTGTAAATGAGAGCTCCCTGACCGTACTCTCCACATGGGCTCCAAGCCTGGTGAGGAGGTCAAAGGGAGTAGTTCAGGTTCGTTTGCCTGTTCAGTCCTTGGCTGCCATCCAAGGCCAACAGCAAGAATGCCAATGGTGGTGGAGGTTTGTGTGATGTGGTGTACCCTCTCTGCTACTCCAAAACCGTCCGTGCTTTCCTTATTCCCTTGTATTCTTGGAAGTTCCAAGGGTTTTTTTAAAGATCTTACAAAAGGGTAACCAGAAACATTCTATAAACCAACAGCATTCTTCCAGAAGTGCATTTTTCTGCCTGGTAGCTACCCACATCGCTTCAGTGTCTAACGGCAGTTGACTTTTGAGGTTGTGCTTCTTAGCGTGCCTAAAGGTGCTCAGTTATGTGGTTTCCTGACCACCGTGGTCCTAGGGAGTGGTGAGTAGAATCAGCTCAATACAGAATTTAGTGCTGACAGGAACACAAATGCCCCAATTTGGCGCTGCACATAAGTAAATGCTTAAATTACACAGCATTTATTGAGATTTAAGAACAAGCTTCTTGTCAGCTGCCTTTAGCACATTACTCATCTCAACCACTTTCAGTTAGTACAGCACAGGCTTGACTGCAATTTGAAGACCCCCAAAATGTGGCCTGTTTAAAGATCCTCAGCATGCAGAAAGGATCTTAACAGTCGGCAATAAAGGAAATACTGCAGTGATTGATAGGAGACATGGAAATGATTAGGTTACCACTGGACAAGCAGCGACAGTTTGAAGAGTAGGGATAGAATCACCAAAAGCAGATAGGGAGCTGCTAAATCAATTTTTATATATACCTCTTCCAGCCCATTTTTTTTCTAGGTATCCAAGGTGAATTAATCCTGTCTAACTCACTTCTGCAGCAAATGCAGTTAAGTATGGAGTCTTACTTTTTGTTCCTACTTCAATTACACTGTACTGTAATTTATTGGTACAGACTCTCTAATGATTTTTCTCTTAGAGAATATTAAGAAGTCACTGGCTCAGAAATATAACGGACTGCAATGATCAGTTCCACCACCCAATATACTTGCAAGGAAAGGCATTTGTTGTAGTAGTTCGAGAGAATTGTCCTTTGAGAATGGCATTTTAAAGTGTTCACCTAAATTACAGTTGTGCCATAAATATGACAGGTTTAAACTATGGCAGCTGAGAAATTATATATATGAAAAATTACAGGGATACGATCTTTTTGCACTGGCGCATAAAGATTTAATCTCCTGGGTTAAGTACCCAGAACACAGCAGTTGTGACAAGATAATAGTTAGAAGGATGCTCAGAGAAATGTTTCTCATGGTTATTTCTCAGAGCTTTGATGTTTTCTTTGAAGGAAATGCCTTTCATGGAGCACAGGTGCAAAGCTCTTGTGGTGGCCCCTGGGTGAGCACTCTTCTGGGGAAATGTTGCAGGAAGGCAAAGGAGGCAAGTGACCACTGAAGGGTTGGCCCAAGCACCAGTTCGCATCTCAGCCCCTCACGTTCTAAGAATGCCCCATACATTTCTGGTTAAAGCAGCACAAATAACTACTGAGAAAATGTAGCATTCCAAGAGAATTTGGCAGAGATTAGGTGAAGAAGATGTTACAAATAATTCCTCTGAACCTCTGTAACAGTCCCAGAGTACCCTAAAAACTTTCACAGAGATCTAGGTACTCTGAAAAATGTAACCTGTGGAAAATCTAGTAGAATAATGGGGTTGTGATAATAAATACCAGGTTTTCCCCTGAATTTTTCCTTGAGTAGAAATTATAAACTCTTCCCATTATCTTGAAACCATTGTCATTATTCTACTTAGAGTGTGGTGAATAAAGTTAAATAAGTAGCCATGAAACTGTAGCTTTTGGTATGATACTTGAGCTACCTTTGTTCAACATTCTAGCTAAGCTCCTAAGCATCAGGAGTCTGAAAAAGTTCTAGGGCACATTGGGTGCAAGCACGACATGTATTCTGTGACAAAATAGATTAATGCCATCTTTAGTGTGCAAGTGAAGAGAACTGAGCCAGCAGAGAGAGGTAACTATGCCCTGTGTGCAGCAGAGTCTTCTGCTACCCTTTGCAGAAGGATGATGCACAGTTTTCTGGCACGCCACATCTGTTAATTGTTGTAGAAAAGCTGGAGACTGTTCAGAAAAAAGCTTAAAATGTTTTGAAGATGATGAAAATTTTGTCCATGGAGAGACTTAAAACGTCTCAATCTGTTTATCTGATCACAAGAAGAATGGGAGAGATTACAAGTACGAAGCCTTTCCCAGGGAGAAGAGAGTGAATACTAAAAAGTAGCTTTGATCTAGGAAAGAAAGGCATCACATAATACAAGAAATAGCGGACAAATATTTAACAAGGAGGATTGTTATCAGTATAACAAACCACTGGCAGCATGGGTAGATTGTCTTTCTGGAATACATCTTTAAGACGAAGTAGAAGCAGAAGTTACAATTTTCATATAAAAGTAGGTGACGTTTAAAGGCCTGTAACATATTAGAGTTATAGGTAAATAGTCTAATGGTATCTCTTGGCTTTAAACTATGTTAATTTACTTCTCTTAGTAACACAATTCATATATTTTTTTCCTTCACATAAAATAGGTTGCTGTTAATGAGGCACACCATTTTAAAAAATAAAATTCCATCAAATGAACAAAGTCAGATCCCAAAGAAAAGTAATTACGCAATGCAGAATGGTAGGAAATCTTCCATTCACATTCTAGATACTATGACTTTAAAGAGTTGCTTTTGTTGCAGATATAAAAAGCAGAACAATTGCTTTTAAGTGTTGGGTTTTTTTTTTAATTTCTCATAAACTGTAGTCTGCATTTCAAGCTGTTGAAAAAATTCTAGTGAACACAAAATCAGATAAAAGCAGTGGGGTATGAGCCCTCTTCACTTTATGGGTTCTTCACAATGTACTGGCATGTGGGCATGTGCCCTATATCTTTATTTCCACAGAGACTATCTTTATTTTATTATAGGAGAACCCACCATTTGTGGATGAATCTCTCAAGGACGCTTTGGGTGGACCACTGTATAGGATTGGATCTCTGCTATGCATCGTGACAATACCTAATAAATAACTTTTTAACTGTATGAATGGTAAAGACAACTCTTTAAATTGCATGTTGCAAAATGCCAAAAATGAACTATGAATTTCCAGTTTTCACTAGGGGGAAGAAAGAAAAAAGCCAAATTATATAGTAGTATTACTCAGTAGTTCTTTAAGTTCTTTAAGTATTTTCTAGAGGAAATCAACTATTACTCCCTTTTTTATGCAAGAAAAACATCTCAGTAAACTGCAATGATTTGGCCAAAGTCACCAAATACACTAGTGGCAGAGCTGGGAGAGAATTTAGACGTCCTGAATGTCTGCTTGGTGCTCTATCCTTCAAGCAGCTTTACAAAACTTTCCTTTCCTGTGTATATAGAATCCCTTCACATTTCTTTAAATCCTTTGTGCTTAAATTGTGTTCAGGTCTGTGAGATTTTCTATAAGATTTCTTTTCTGTATGTATTTGTTCTATGCATGTTGCTGGCAAAGAGAGGAGGAAAGCTGGCCAAAACTCAGGTATTTTACTGTACATCTGGAAGCTAGTTTTGCAGACCTGGGGCGAAATTCTGGCCCAGCTAAAATTAATGGCTAAACTTCAGTGGGGCAGAATTTCACCCCTGGGAACTAAGCAAAAATATCTCCACCCTTACAAGCTGAGAACAGAAACTTGCTTTCAACAAGAAGTTATTTGCTACTACCTATTCTGCAGTAGTTTTAAAGAGAGTTTTGTAGTCAGTCCAGTTAGCTGTTTAAAGGAAATAAGAATAAAAATCATGGTAAATTCCATTTCACCAACTTATGAGTACAGAGACCAGTTAATTCACATGCGCAGAAAAATAATAACAAAACCTTACACCTATATTGCAGAGACCTTTTTGTTACTGATTTAGAGTGAGGCTGGTTCTATTATTTAAATTTTTTCAGATTATACATATATATTTACCTGGACTGAATTTGTAAAAGTTTATAGGGTTAAGGTAACAAACCAAAAGGAGCAATAGCGCCCTCTCACAAAATCATAAACAGTTGGAATCCGATCTCCTAAATGCAAAAAAGAAAATGTCTTCAAAACTCAGTAAAAAACCCCAGGGTTGGGGGGAAAATAAAGCTCTTTTTTATTTCAAACAAATGTTAATTCAAAGCTAAATGGAAAGAAACACCATAATTGCTTCTAAGACTTATATATCTGGGCCTCATTTGTATGGAATTTTCCAAAATCTTTCAGTTCTGAGGACCTGAAGTCATTCTGTGCCTTGTGACTGGATGCTACAAGGCATTGTTGAAACGCAAACTTTGGCCTGAGCCATCATAACAAAAAGAGCCCAAGATGTTTGTCCAGATGTTCCCTATTCCTCCATTTTAAAATGGAGACCAAAAGGATGAGCAAGCTGGGCTGGAATCCCTCTTTTGCTTTTTGTAAAGGGTAAAAGTTGTGAAATCTTTCAGACCAATCACTGGGACTTCAGAATACCTGAGGTTAGGTTATCGCTGAAATGTGATGCTGAAAGAGAATGGACTCTTGAATTAAGGCCCAACAAGGTGGCATGTAACAAAACTGATCACTGCCCAGGTCCAAGCAATTGTCAGCATAGGTTTTATAGGAGGAATTGATTTACATAATTATTGGTTAACTGGGCAAATTCACAGGGAAAGGCTAAAGACCTGTCCTAATCTAGACTACTAAACCACATTATTTCTTTCCATTTACCACTCAGTTTTTTTGCTGTTTCTTCTTTCTCTCTCTTTCATTTTTTTTTAAATTTGCTCTCTGGTCAGCTCTCAAGACACTCACCTCCCTGCTTCAGACAAAGCATTTTCTCAGGTGCTGCTATCCTTGTAACCTCAGTTAGTAATTGATTCACATATATCACTTTCCAAGATGGCAGTGCTAAGATTACTGTGAAGAGACACAAACAAGGAGGGCTATAAATTACGACAGCACATTTAGTGGGCACAGAGAATCACATCGCAGCAGTGTGTCAGCTGACTCATTGCTTATATTCTTATGGTATTTTGAAAACAGAGATATAAGCATTAATCATGTTCTGAGCACAATTTAAGCATACTAAAAAATTATGCTTTGAAATGCATTAAATAACTGCTGGAAGAGCTAAAATTGGCCTATGAGATTTTCAGATCAGTTTGCTTCAGACGATATTGGGATTTTGTGCAGATGCTGCTAAAATGTGATTGTGCCATTGTTCTTAAAGTTCATGGGGAAATAAGGAGAGGGGCATGAACCTGGACAAAGTGAATAGTCATAAATATTCCAATAAATGTTTTTGTATCTATCTCTGTGAATTACTCTATAGCATTAGGAGAGCATTTCACTTTAGAAAAGTGAGTTCAAACCATTGAGAGAACTCAGAGCTAAATTTACAAGCGTCTAGAGCAGGGGCCAGACTTTCAAAAGGGCTCAGCTCAGGCTCCATTGTGACATTTATTCCTTAGCATGACTTTGCCTTATTTTGTGCATATTGTTTCACGATTCTCATTTCTTGCTTTTTTTTTCCATTCTGTTTGCTCATCTTTCTGTGTCCTTTCCTTTCTTTGCTGTTTCTCCCAAGTCTTTCCCATCTGTGCTTTCCTCTTCACTCTTCTTCCTAATACTTTTTCTCTCCCTCTGTGTCTCATTCCTATTGACTCAGTTACTAGTGATTTTATTTCCAATGCATTCTATTATTAATAATGTATGTGAAGGCATTTCAGTGTCACTTACTTCATTCTGCTCCCAATCTCCCTGCATCTTTTCCTAATACACAAATATATGGAGAATGGCCAAAGCTGGGAGATGGGATATGGAAAGGGGGGTTTAGATTTCAAGATATGGGGGTTTAGATTTCATGATATCTGGAGCTGCTGGCTGGGGAAGTATAATTCAAATGACTGAAAGAGGCATCAAAGTTCTGTTTGCACCATCTGAAGAGAGGTAAGTGCCTAGCACCAGACAGTTGATAGGAAACATCTGAAGAAGGGCTGTGTGAAAAAACTGTCTCTTCCTTGAACAGCAATGATGAGCTCAGGCAGGCAGAGAGGTGCCTTTACAAAACTGGAATTCAGACTCCCAAACTGCTTCCTGCCTTGTTCATATATTTGGGCAGGGACAAGTAGGTTGCTGTTCTGGTGCCAAGGCAGGTGGTCCAACTCTTGCACCTAATCCTTTCCCAGAACACCCTTTGGAACAGCCTGAGGACTTGGAAGGCGCTGAGGAGGCTTCAAAGCATGTCTATTTTCACTTACTGAAGTTGTACGTCATTTTAGATGTGCATCCTAGGATATGAGTTTTCTTGAGCCAAAATGAAGAGGAGGCAAACTGGTTGGGTGACAGTTAAAGATTTTACTCAGCCTTTACCACTACTGGGAACTTTTTGTCTGGCTTTTTTATATGGCAGGACCTGACTCGTTATTACTGTTTCATGTTGGCTGAGAGTCTGCAATGATCAACACAGTGATCTTGTCCATAGTCCACATACCTTCAGAGCTGTATCCTGGCAGGCATCATTGCCTCCTCTCATGTGGATATAAGAATGAACAGAGTGTATTCAGCACCCAGGGGATCAGAGCCTTGTGCTCCTCACGTATTCTTGTTCTGTTAAAATAAAGGCAAAAAAAGTTGAATATAGCTATGAAGATACATGTCCTCCATAATTACCCAATTTAGCTCTACAAAAGAACACCACACTTAGATCTGGAAAAGGGTTGCATTTTTGGGAACTCTTTCGAAATAGACCAAATTTGAGTCAATGTCCATCTGATATCACTTAGTTGTTGTGGCAGCATTGTTTGAAGTGGTTTCTTTCAGCATTGGCTTGGGCTTATAAACCAGCCAGCAATGGTACATGCTGCCACCCACATTTAACTCAGAGGCGAGCAATGCACAGCTGGAAATAGTCATTGCTCTAGAAAGAGCAATAAGAGCCGAGTGAATGAAGAAATTGCTGACTCATACCTTTGGTGAACTTGGCTTTTAGGAATTTGATGGTTTATGAAGGGATGAAATCTAGAACTGTTTAATTATGTTGGGGGAGATGTCAGGATCCTGACAAAAAAATTGTCTGTCAGAAAATACTACCTCTTTCTGCCTACAACAGGCACAATTTTAAGTTCCCTTCATTGCAGAGCTTTGTGGATTTTTACGGTAACTTAGCAAAAATAGAGAATAAGCATATGCTAATTGTCAGTGAGGACTGTGGAGAGAAGAAAAGAAAAGCAGTGGTGGTAGAGCTGCAGAGCTTTAAGGAAAGAAAGAATTAAATAGGGGTAATATGCTGAAGTGTAAGAAGTGAAGCTTTGCCTAAAGTCTAACAACAAAACAATAGAGAAACAAGTAAAACAGTTCAGAAATTAATCAAAAGTAAATGGACCATAAACTTGCAAGGCAGTAAGAAAAGTGCCAAAGTCTATAACAAAAATCCAGTAGATGAATGAAAAAGTTTTTATTGTCTTTCCTCCTACAGTACATGAAAAAATGGTGTGAAGATATGGTAACAAATATCTAGTAACTTAATTTTTATTTTTGCTCTTGTTTGTGCTCCCCTGCAGCATTGTAATAATGTTTTCTGTATGTTGTTAATTATTTGTACAATAATAATAGCATGCTGAATGTTAAAGGAGATCAGACTCTCACTTAAGTGGGTTGGCCAATGCTAGTAAGTGTCAAAAGTGTAAAAACAAACAAACAAACAAAGAAAACAACAACGAGACAAATAAAAGGAGAAGAGGGGGAGGGGCACTCTTCCCAGTTTACAAATAGAGGACTGAACTCTCCCTAGTTTATGTATGGACACCTAAGGTCCTTTAGTCCTTTAGGTTTTAAGTATCACAGTCAAGGTTGCAGAAGTGGCAGGGTACCTTGGAAGCAGAAAAAGAGTATTCAAAGTATGAGGGAGCAGAAAACAGCATTTCTGTTTCATATAACATATCAAAGCTTCAAACGTATTTTCATTGCTACAAAGAAGGAAAGCAAAGCTTTTCAGAATTTCTTGGAGGAAACCAGTGAAAGGGAAGCCCCAGCAAGACTCGTTAGTAGGTACTTGCATGTGATGTGGGAGACCAGGCTCACAGATGTTCCAGAAAACAAGTGGGGACTTGAACTGGAGTGACTACTGATACCTATGAGGGCTTAAAACTCTGAATCAGCCCACCTGTGTTTGCAGAGTCCTGCCAGAACTGAGGAAAACAGTCCACAGAATGGATGGGACATTTCAGCTTTAATGAAGTGTCATTTTTCACCAGGTAACTGTTCTGTACAAAATAAAGTTTTTCACCTGCTCCGAGTCTTTGTTTACCAGGGCACAGTGCAGGTTGGCAGCAAATTTTTCCATTAGTAGTATTTTCCTGACAAAAATTTCATGCAACATTGGCATATAAGTTTTGTGTATTTGGACTTCAAAAAGACACTGGAACTGTACCACAAAATAAAATAGAACTGCTTTCAATGCTAACCTTTCCCAGTCAATCCTAGTAACATATACTGTAATTTTTTATTGATTGAGTTAACTTTAAACATATTTCCTCCAAATGAATTATGGTAGGCTGAAGACCTGCAATCACTTTTTCTTGTCTCAACTAGCCTTTGTTTTTCCATGCCACTCACTCCAAAACTGACAACGGGAAAGGTCAGGTAGGTCATGCTTAGCTAGTCCCAAATGCCACAGCATATTATCCAAGACAGAGAATATAATTATCTTTTCACAAGTGGGAATTAGTAAGAATACCCCCCATCACTTCTCTTTAACATTCAACATTTGTAATGTGGCAGAATCCAAGGCATTGCAACAGCAAGGCCAAAGTTACCTTAATAAGATTAAAATTGACATCCAATAGAGAAGGATTTGTGTCAGCAGAAGTGTTCAAAAATCTGAAATTTTAAGAAAATAAAATATTATTCCAAATACTTCAAAATATTTTTGTAAAATTCAGTATTGTGAAAATATGCATTTGGTTAGGGTGTTCCTTCTGCATCTCAGCTTACCTTACAGATGTAATGGATAAAAAATAAGTAGCAAACCACTTTTAGTATTATTATGGGGTCGTATGCTGAGAGTATTATCATCTCTTTTCTGTAGATAAGCAAATTTTAAAAAGGAAGTAAATTATCCTCCTTATTCCCAAAATCATTTACATCGGATAGGGAAAAACAGAGGTAAAGAGAAGTGAAGTCAGCAGTTAGAGAAGAGATAGTTAATTTGGGATACCTCTTTTTCTGGGTGCCTGATGTAAGTACTTGGAATTATTTTCTGAAGTTTTCAATTGTGGTATGGCTTCAGCCCAGATTTCCTCTGTCCCAGGTCCGTGCTTTAACCACAAGATCATTCCTCAATCCCTCTACAGTGAATAAAGTGAAATTATATAGATATTGAAAGTCTTCATTTCAGTATCTACGGACTAACACTGAAAGTATCCTGGATCACCAACAAAGAGTTCATACACTATGAATGTTTATTTCCTATCATGCCATATCCACAGGATCATTTTTTGCCAAGTTAACTTTCATATGTGTAATGGTCTCCAGTTCCAGCACTGAGTGAAATGGCCTTGGACTTGATCATCTGGGGATGTGCTATGCACCAATAGCCTGAACATGTCTCTGATTTCTTCCAAGTAATGTCTGTTTTTCTCTTATTTGTCTCCAAACTACAGAATCCATTTCTGATGGATTCTCAGCTGAAAAGCTCTTTCCTTGTATTGTCGAGGGGAGCAAATACACTCAGTCTGGCACCAAACTCACAGAGAATTCCAGTAATTCCCACAGCAATTTAGCCATAAGCCATTTGGGATGACCACAGAAAAGCCCTATGGGAGTGATTGAATTAAAGTTCCCCCACTTCTTTCAAACAGCTGAACAACACACTGCATCATTCCTTTCTCACAGAGCACAGCCAACCCCTGACAGTCAAACAAGCATCCACTGCAGCAGACTGACTGTATATTGTATCCAGGAAAATCAGCTTTCTGGTGGTTATCTAGTGGCATGAAAGTCATAGGTTATATGAAGGAAGGGTGATTTTCTTTCTTACCTTCTTTCCTTTCTAAGAAGAAACGGCAACACTGCAGACGATTGGCTGAAGTGGAAAAAATTATTAACAAAGCGTATACAGAAGAGTCAGGGTTACAGAATGCCTGATAAAAAAGGAAGTATTTACTTGTCAAATGGCAATTACCCTTGAAGTTACAGTACAGGGTAATGACACAGTAACTAATGGTTTTATGCATTGAAGATTCTCCTAAGGATTTGTGGGTAGCTCTGGAAGACTCTCTCACATGAAGGTTTCCTGTAGACACATAGAAGGACTCTGCCAAGTTCTGACTACAACTCAGTTGATTAAACTTTTTAAATATTATCCACACAAATTCACCTGATTTCACTGGCACTCAGTACTTCACAGAAAATAATACCAAATACCTTTTTATCGTTACTGGCTCAGTGATCAGTAACCTATTACAGACTCTATTTCCATTTTCTACCACAAAGACCAGCATATTAACTCAGTAACAGGTAGTTCACCATTATGGCTCAATCAAGACCTTTTAGAATCATAGAATCATAAAATCATTTAGGTTGGAAAAGACCCTTAAGATTATCGAGTCTGACCATAAATGTAACACTGCCAAGTCTGCTGCTAAATCTCATATCTCATATGCATAATGTTGTTCATATTTATCTGAATCTCATTCACTCATGCAGAAATTACTTCTCATCCTCTCTATCCATCAAAAAGATATATCATAACTTTCTTGACAAGTCTTTTTTTATGGTTTACAGAAATCACATTGGCTCTCAAGACTGAAAAGAAAGCTAAAAAGTCCCCTGGCCGCTTACAGAGAGAAGAATTTGTTTAACTCCCTCAAAGCTTATGAGTTCCTGTCTTTCAATTTGCTATTTGACCACAACAATGTAAAAGATGCTACAACTAACTTCAGGGCCTCCATCTGAGACCTGAGAAGCTCATGATATAACTAGCAAGACAAAATACAAAAGGAAAGAAGCAAAAACTGCAGTATTTTTATGTGCACGAGACAGTGGGATATTTGCCTCAGGCCACATGGAGAGTCAGCATCAATGTCAGGATCTGAGCCTGGGGCTCCCAGGTACATTGATCTAAGCCTTCCGCTTGTTGTTTCCTCCTCCAGGCTCAAAGCAAAGGTCTTTTCAAAGCTTGCCACTGCATACCCACCAAAAGTCTGAAGAAAACCCAGTTAGTCACCAGCAGTGACCGCACCCTGACCCTCATTTTAAATGTATGTAATGTTAAACATTAACCAGCCAAAGAACTAAAACCTTGCAAGGGGCTGGTCTGAAACATGGGTCAACAATAGCATGCAGTGTGTTAGGAACAGACATGCAAATGCCAAAGATGATGATGATCTTGTCTGATCTATTCCTTTGCATTTGGCTACCACTTGAAACCCTTTAAATAGGCATAACCTACTTCAACTTTCCTTGCCTTGAACTACTACATAAGGTAAAAGGAACTACCAAGCAAAAAAAATAAGGAAAATGATGGATTTCAGCAGAACAGTTTTCACTGCGAATATCACTGACAGCACCATTTTAAAGCACAAAGGTGAAAGGACTTCTTTATAGCTGCCAGAAATCCTGGTAACACACTCTCTTTGTTTCCAAGTACTGAGGCCAGAAGAACCCTTGCCTGAATTCTTTATGTACAAACGTATAACATCCTTGTTCCTGCCTCACAGGAGGCACCTCCTAATGCTTGCTGTCAACTCATTTGTGACAGGTAACCATAGTGAAAAAGCAGTTGAATTGCCGGTTTTGTAATGTACATATTGTTCGAGATTATTTAACAGCATTAGCCCCTGGGAAAGGACGGTTTCAGGATTCTAATTAAAAGAAATCATAGACAGTCAAATCAAGTGTTTCCTATTTGTATTTTATTTAATAAAGAAGGAATGATACAGATAGTATTTCCCCCAGCCTTGCCTTTTCAGTAAGGGATGGGGGGGAGCAATGGGCCCTTCAAAGCTCTGCAACAGCCGTAAACTAGTCCCAAATCGATTGCCATCCCCAAACCCCTCTCTGAAGGCTTAATGGTATTTTCACGTGGGATCCAAAGCAGGCGGTCTTCAAGGAAAGTTATTGCATCTGGTGAAAAAAATAAAGTTGACATTTTTTGACAAGGCCCTTAAGTATGCCTCTCCCAAGAGGGTTGTAACATAGAAGAGGCTGAGCAGGTGGTAATAATCAGCATTACATACATTTGAGCATTTTCTATAACATGGATTACCATGGAATTCCTTCCTCCCCCTCCTTTCCTTGGGGAGACTTGCACAAATTGCAAGCGTTTTCAAGGCCCTTTGATAAGGATTTCTATCACCAGTTTCACAGCTGTAGCTGGATTGTTTAAAATATATAAAACGCAGCCCCACCCTCCTTTGGAGATAAGGAGCAGGGAAGGAGAGGACTCTCTCTTTTCTTTCTCAGCTCTTACTAAGCCTGTTTTCTAAATACTATCCAAAAATATTCTACCGTTGTGCTTAAACACAACACAGTGGTACTTAAGCAGGAACAAGCCGCTGTTTGTCTGCTTCAGAGTGAAGAGTGGATGCACGGCCATATCTTGGAGAAAGTCAGTGAGGAAAACCAAAGGTAACTAAGCAAAGATTAGTGTGTTCTTATAAAAGGCCAAAAGTAGATTTAAATCTTTATTATCCCACTTATTCTCCTGCCTCAACTAGAAAGAGGTAAATAATGAGAAGGTTTAATCACAACCAGAGCCCCTTTCAAGGCTGAGGGAGGAATCCCACAGGGAAGTGAGATGTGACAATCTTTCTCCTATTTGTGCAGCCTTATACAAGGTCCCCAGGATGGGAGCCCTGGATCCCATCGTGCTCTTGGGAGCTCAGCTCCCCATGCTGAGAAATGGTCTCTGTTACAAAGGCCTTACAGTTTAAGGTGATGTAATGAAGCAATGAAATATGTGGCATTAATAGTTGACATTAATAAATGCTTTTATAATTAGAGTTCAGTGATATGTTTTCATTGAATAGTAAATTGACAAAAAATGCAGGTCACTGAAGCAATTAGGAAATGGTGAGTAGTTTCTGCCAAAAAAAATGGGAAGAAATGAACCATGGAAATAGGGGATAGAGGAAGGCCCTTCAAGACAATGGCTCATTTCTATTCAGCAATTTTAATCATCTTTGAATTTTTCATTTCAGAACTATTTATTTGTTTTAATATATTGGGTTTATTGATTTTGAATTTAAAATTACTTTTTTTGTTTGTTTGTTTTATCCTGAGAAGGGAAGATTTTGCTAGTGAAAGAAAGCACTGGCCAAAGTGCTTGGATCAAATAATCCTTTCTGAGTCAACATAAAGCAATTATTGTTGTTTCCTCATGAAAATCCACATCTATATCTTCTTGGGTTTCTCTGTGTGTTTTTTAGGTTTAGGATTCTTTACTTAAAAGTTCATTACTGAAATGGCTCTGATAGAAATATGCCACATTCACAAGTCCTCCTCCATCTTATAATATTTCTGCATCTTCATATTTTATGAATTTCTGTAGCACTGGTTCTTAGTACTGCAGCAGTCACACTGACAGAGCCTTTTGATTCTATATCTCAGATAATATTTACCTCACTCTGATAAAATCAGACCTTAATATGCATATGTTTGTAAAAAGTTTTAAAGGATTTTCTGTATTTTTTCCCCCAGAAGAGCTTTAGTTGTCCTTTCAGGTAGTCATTGGATACTAGATTTTTCTTTTTATCAGCAACCTCGATAATTTAGGTGCTTTTTTAGCTGAAAATCATAGACTATAATTTTTCTTGCAGCACAAATTTGCTTACCTTCCAAAGAGCAACTCTGTCAGCTCTCTCATGGTTTCAGTCATAATCATGTTATTTCCTCGCTTTATTATTTCTTTTTTTTTCCAGAAAAATGCAATATGCCTTTATTTTACTTAAATTCTAGAAGGGCATCAGAAGAAGGAAGCCTCAGTAAAACCTTAGTGTGTTCTCCCATAGTCTTCTCTGACTGGGTAATGCTCATGTGTCAGTACACTGAGGGTTCTATTTCCAAAGCATACAAGCAATTTACCCTGAAGCCAGAGAAAATAAATGATAATTTTACTGGTTCATTTCTATCGCTTGTGTTGCAACTCTGTCTAACAGCATGGTTAAGACCAGTTTATTAGGACAATATATTCTCACATGAAGCAAGTTAATATCCATTTTTGCTTTAAAAGATCATTTTGCTAATGATATTTGAATTGCTTCATGGAAAGATTAGGGATGTGTCCACAGAAGCATCTCTGTGTGTAGGAGAAAGAGGCTGGAGACACTGTAATAATCTGGATTGTCTGCCTGTGTTTCCACATCTCTGTAAAGTCGTAGTACATTTGTGAAGTAGCATAAAGTGGAGAAAAGTAGGGTATCAGTGTGACCACAATAAAATGAAGCACTTTCAGTGAACTTAGCGAGATCTGACCATCATAAATCAGAGTAAAATCTGAGCCACTGTTGTTGCAAAGTATGTATTCTAAAAAATTCCCAGCCGGACCTATGTCTCTTAGTCCTCATACTTCTTGAGTGAACTCTATCAGCTGTGTGTAAGCTACCAACTGCTACCACTGGGATGCCTTCTTCTGCCATGTCATGACTTTCAAGGATGCTCTGAATGGGAAGTACATCTCACCCAGCCCTACAGGTCCTGTCTTAGGGATTGGGACCCCCAGACCAATCAAAGAACTCATGTCTTAGCTCACCTTAGACAAGGCCTTATAATCTCGAGGCTCCTCACTCCAGACTAAAATTGGAGGTCAGTCTCTCCAAGTTCATAAGGAGTTTGAAGCTTATTTCAGATGCCTGAGTGTTGACACAGTAATAGAGCAATCCAGTATGATTTATGACCTTCTCATGTGACAAGGGATGTGATCTTTCTATTGATAAAGTAAAATATTAAAACCAACGACTTCCATCTGATACCTGTAGTCATATCAATGCACATGGGAGAGCAGACTGTAAAATGAGAGCTAGCAAATGAGGTAGGTGAGGTCTGATTTGCATAGAGCCAAGTAAAACAAATTAAATAAAACATGGATGCAAAAGCAGTATTTACACACTAAGGAAAAATAAAAGACTGTTTTCACAGACATGTCTGTTGGGGAAGAAAAAACTTATTTCTAATAACTAAGACTGTTGTATCTTTATGAAACTTGTTGATTCTGAATTCAATATAATGAATATGCTAGGCTGTCTTGTGGATGACTGCCCTGTTCTGTGGATGTTTTGCAAGTTCCCTTTAAAGGAACTAATATTACTATCCCCACACAAGCTGGTCATTGTAACAAAACATGGAGGAAGAACTCCAATAGCACTAGTAGCTGTATACAGCAGTCTTGAAGAGTTTCTTGCTTTTAGGCTCAATAGTGCCTCTGGCTAATGGAGCCATAATTAGTTAAGCCAATTACTTAAAGAGGTCTTCAGACTCTTTTCCTTCTATTTCCTTTTTCTTTGCCTTGCAAGCTGCCTCCTATTAGGCATCTTGTTGCTGCCTGCTTTCAGCTGAAGCCTCTGCCTGGCCACAGCAGGACACAGGTCTCTGATTTCCATTCACACACAGAGTTCCTGTTTCTAATAGGGGGGTTGTGAGATCTTGGACCTCAAAGGGAGAATAGAGGGCAATTTCACAACTGGGGAAAGCGCAGCAGAAAATATGGTGTGATTTATCATGTCATTCTAAAATGCTGGTTTGGTTGCTGTCACTTTATCAATACAGCAGTGCCTGGTGGTAAAAAAGGTTCATCTATACTTACACGAACACATCCATGATGCATACTGCTTAGCTGACATCTGTCATTGTTTCTGAATGCCACTGCACATACCACTCGACATCAGCCAGACTCCAGCGTTTCATTAACATCTGATCAACAGAACTACCAATTTTATATTGTATCTTTACTCCAGAGGCTTGGGATGAAACATGTTCCTCTCCTACAAGAAACTTCTCAGAGTCTAGCTAGAGTCAGTGCAGGTAAGGAATAAAAGAAATATCAGATGTGCTCCTCCGCTGCCACCTGCATCTATTACATTTGAACCACTGTAGTACATCGCAAAATTAGGTCTCTACAATATGTTGAACTGAGATCAGACAAAATATATTGAAACCATATGAAGTGTTCAGCAATATGGTTCTCACAGTCCACATAGGGTAAATAAATCCTGCATGGATTTCATGTTTGCATGAGGAATTATACATTGTAATGTATGAGGCTTTTGATTTCATATTTACTATTACTGCACCTTGAAAAGACATTGGGTTTATGCTAGTTTTTTCTAAAGTTCAAATCTGAGCTCTTTACGTCAAGACAATACTTTCTAAAAGACGTGGGGTAGCTTGTATAAGAGCTGTTAGTTTTATTTCCTGGAGTGCCTGCCATAAACTGGCTTTTGCATTTGACTTCTCATTTTACACTTAGGAAACTAGATTCAATACTCTTTTTTTAAAGTTAGCAATTAATCTTCACAGTACTCAACAGCCTATTCTGGACAAATATGGAAGCAAATTCAGGAAGAAGTGAGTCCTTCATGGAAAATAACCCAGCTAACCATGTGCTGGCTGCAGCCTCCCCATCTTTTATCCTGCGGGATACATCACTTGACCGAAGCTGAAAAGATATGCTGATCCATCATTCATGCAAGGGAAACAGTCTATGCTCCCAGTTTGCCATTGGCAGACACTCTTCTTTCTAGCAAAATAGCTGTCGCCCACAGAAATGCTGACTTGTAATTGTAAAACGCATGGTCTAAATGCCATTCGTAAGCCTGTGGTGACTCATAAGTTCTAGAGACTTTCAGACCGTTGCCCTGAGCCAGATGAGAGGCCCAGATTCTTTTAATGTTAAGTGTGATTGAAAGAGAGACTCTACCCTGTTACTGGAGCTGCTAAAACCAATTGCACAAGATGCAATATTAGGCATGTTTAAAACACTTCAGGAAGAGATTAGTTAAATGGTATGCTGGGCCTTTTCCTCCAGCTGGGCCCACAAGCAGCGATAGCAAATCCAGACTTTTCACTGAGGTTGGTAATTAGGTCTGCCTCACTCCCAGGAGATTAATTCTCTGCAGAACAGATTATTACAGTCCAGCTCCTGTATCCATGGGCAGACTCAGTCAGCAGGCTGATTTCAATTAGAGAAGTTAAGTGCTATTGACTTCTCCCCTGTACAAGAAGAGGTAGGCGTGGGAGGTAGGAACCAGATAAGAAACGAGATTACCGAGTTAATCTTACAGTTATAAATACTGGAAAGAACCTTAATCTGTTATCTTGTAAATTAATAGGTGAAGATACATTTCTTTATTTCATTGCAATCAGCTGAACCCTTATAAATGATGACTTGCAAAGGAAGAAAAAATTGTGTGGTTTTGTTCTAGTTTTCTTTCATATGAGATAAGAAAACACAAATGTTTTGTATCAGCAATTAGAGTCTTGTCTTGTCTACCTTAAAAGGCTCTGTGGTGATGGAGGACTAATCAAGTTATAACCTCATAAGAGGCAAAGGGCTGAGGTCATGGTTTAACGGTACAGGAGCTCAGGGAGCATTAGTGCTTTTCTATGGATCTTTTTCCTTTCTTCTGGCAACATATTCCCATGCTGTTAGTATAAAACACAGCCCTGTAGCTGTGACAGAGAATAGTCCCATTTTTTAAGAACTTGGCCAAAGAGAGGCTGTGGCCTCCTCAGTGTGCATCGCAGTTGGCCAAAATATCAATGTATTTGTTGTCCTTGACAATCTCACCCCAAGCAGGAGTACTCCATGGGGAAACCGTACATGATAATGGCTATGTATCTGTTTCTTTGGTCACTACCTTCTCAATGTGTCCTTACTGATGGATTAAAATGAACTAACAACTCAATAACTTTGAGGAAAGC
This sequence comes from Sula dactylatra, assembly GCA_013389905.1. Taxonomy (NCBI): domain Eukaryota; kingdom Metazoa; phylum Chordata; class Aves; order Suliformes; family Sulidae; genus Sula; species Sula dactylatra. The sequence continues at coordinate 44,917 of WEKW01028915.1, read as the reverse complement.
ACCTGTGGTATGAGTGACACTTAACATGTAGGGTGGTTGCTGGAGATCTGCTTTCTACTTTGCCTGCATGCTGCTGAAAATGAATAGAGATTAATTTTGCTTTCACAGTGATAATCAAAATGTTGATGTTGCTGCCCCCTTTGCACATATCGAGAGCTCTCACAGATTCCCGTGAGGTGATGTATTCCATAGCATTTCTTACAACACCTATTCAGGAGGTAAGAAAAATGTTCTCAGAGGGGTTCACACAGTCTATATATCAGAGACGGTAAGGACAGATGTAGAGGAGGGGTTGAGGACATTTAGTGCACACTGTTTCACTTTGTTGCACTGGCAGAAAAGCCAAATGTTTTCTGTTCAGTGACAGCAAGGGCTGCCGAGCAGGTGGAAAGAGATGTGCAGGTGGGGAGATCACACAGGTTTCAAGAGTGATTTCACATCTGTGCTCAAGGTCTCTCTTTCATCACAGCATTTATCTCTTCTTTTGAGCAGCCTGACTGCGGGGGGGGTGGGGGGGTGGATGGGGGTGGTGATGGTGTTGTAGCTCAAGAGTGATGCTCAAATAATAGTGCTTACCATTTACCTCTTCAAAGTCACATACAAGCAACAATTATTTCAGTCTGACAACAATCCTGTAAAGTGGGTAAGATCTTTCTGTATTGTTATTTGCAAAAGATAAAGGAATAGATACAGAGAGGTTCAGTTGCCTCAAGACATGCATCCAGATGTTGGCAGAGCCTGAGCTACAGGTTGGAAAACAGAGTTAACATCCCTATAGTGTCCTGCAACATGGCAGTGGGGTCAGAAAACTAAGCGGTGGGTGTGTCTACAGGATTTCTCGTGGGGGGAAGAGCATAAGCAGGTTGTAAACTCTGTGCTGAGAAGACCTCCTGGGGCTCAGCTCCAAAGACAGGTCTAGGACCTAGCTCTCCCACTGGAAGGACAAGAGAGCTGAGACAGATGTGGGTGTTCACAGGAAGGACTGTGCTTTGAAGTGCTAGTGCTTAGCTTGGCTCACAGCTGGACACCTATAGCACAGCTGTAGGGGCTGTAGTGGATTGGCATATTTAGAGGCAGATCTTCCAAATTTAATGGCTACAACCTACCTAGATCGTACTTTTGTTACCTAAGTGATGTTTCAGGTTTTCCCTTTATAGTTCTACTCTGTTGTCTGTTAGTATCAACATTTATTTTCATTCAATGAATTTCACAATTCACTTATTTCACTGCAGTAATACCAAATGGTGGTCAGACATGAATCAAGTAAAGCCAGTTGTGCCCAGGTGATCTGAGGTATCTGGTTGAATGAAGAGTCTGAAATTCTCTAGAACTTTTTACAGACAGATCCGGTCTGATTTCAATTTAAAGCGGTGAAAATTCAGATTATTTCTTTTTTTTTTCCAAATCAGTTTATCTACCAGTGACAAAGCTGCAAAATTCTTAAATCTTCTCTTCAACATGTGAATTTCTTGCTGCTACAGGAGATTTTCATGTGTTCATCTTCTGTACACAATAGGGCTTAATCCATTGCAGAAGCTGGGAGTTTTCAAGTCTTATTGAAAGTTAGAAGTAAAAGTAATGTTGATAGTGTACTAATTTCAAAAATAATTACCTTTTCTTTAGGTAAAAAATAAAGAAATACGACTAAACTAGGAAAGTTGTTTAAGTTCAACTGAGTTACTAGAAGTCGCTGGTATATATGTGTACATCATGAAAGCCCCTCTACACATTCCTCTGGTAGGTAAAAGCAGCTGCTATTTCCATGTAAAAATATTACTGTGTCATGATATTACTATTTCCATATATATGGAAACATATATATATGTGTGTGTATATGTGGAAATAGCAATATCCTGGCAGATTTTCCCCCATACTATCTCTATATAAGTGTGTAGGAATATATGTTTTAGAAAAGGTAGAGCAGATTTGTATCCTGCCAGTTCCCCAGCAGTACACAACGTAACGTGATTTGACCATGTGTAGAGTAAAGCTGACAAAGGATTTTAAATTATGCAGCCAGGTGTATTCCAAATGCCAGTTTACCTGTGTCTGAATTTGTCCTGATATTTGTCTCCCACATTCTTTAAAGCTCCTTGTGGTGCAGACATGAAATTTCCCTAGGCAATCTACTCCAGAACTTAACTTTCCTTACTGTTAAAAGCCTTTTCCTACTGCCAAACCTAAATGACCCTCAGTGTGATTTAAGACAGTTACTTTTTGTACCATCCCCACTGGGCAAGAACAATAATTTGTTTCTTTCCTAATATAAAAGGAAAGTAGGTATGTCTAAAATAATATTAATTCTTCACAAAACAATACAAAATTGTTTTCCACTTCCTTGAGATTTCCTCAGAAATCTCTGTGGCCAGTCACCTGAGTACCCTAGGAAGAATTTCCTAAGGCCTTGGGTAGAAGGTATCCAACTCATGTAAGTCTGTTCAGCCTGTTCATCCAGTGTCTTAATCAGAATTCAGGAAAAAAGGGCTTAAGCCTTCTCAGCTCCATCTGCCTATCATTTTCCCTTTCTGTCGAGTATCATACCAACACTATGCCCTCCTCTTACAATAATGGATTATGGAATATTGCCCTGCATTCATTTACAGTTGGATCTGATTTTTGTCTTTGCTCTTCTAAAATTTTTTCTGATTTTTCTTCCATCACGTTTGCACCTGATCTCAGGAACTTTGATGTCATTTCCACTTTTCTCTGTTTGGTTCTGGGGCTCAAGTTCTTTGAAGAACACATGTCTTAACCAAGTTTGAATCTCTCTAGATTCCTTTTTTATATATATTTGCACAGCTTGTTCTTGTATCTTTAATATAAATCATAATAAAAGTGCAAATTCTTTAAAACACATATCATCCTTAATTCCGTTTCACAGACTGTGATTAGTTAGTGTCTATAAACAAGAAATAAGACTGGTTTCAGCACAAGCATGCCATTACCGTAATTTTTTTCCTCATGCCATAAGCAGGCCATACTTGTGCACTGAATTCTGTGTCATAAACCCAAGTCTGATTCCAGTCGCACAAATGTAGGTAACATCATCACAAAGTCATATATGCTTTGCTTTCTGGAAGTCTCTTTAAAATGCCTCATGCTTAAAAGGCAATAAAGATGATATAGTCACTGCTACTGACTTGTAGACTACAGCAGGTAATTAAAATTGTCAGGTATGATATCTGCTGAACATTTACCCAATTCATAAATTCTTATTTGATCTATATCCATTCCAATCATTCCTAGTGATCAGTATGACTACAGTCACTGTGTGCTAAGCAAATCTGCTATAAATAACTGTTCCTGTCCCAAAGAGTTTCCCAGTATGCCTTGGCAAAAGCAGAAATGTCTATTCTGCAGGAAATTCCAAAATTCAATATTTTTTCCTGAATTAAAGCTGAAATTTAAGTACAGTGGCAAACAGCATGAACCTAATTCAGGAAACCTTTTTTCTTTTAGATTATTCATCTAGTAAAATCCAAATATTCTGTAAAATAAAATAGCTATCTTTCTATTGCAGTTGGTGTTCTAATGTCAGAATGAAATTGAAATTATTTCAATTCATTAAGTATACTCTGTGCATGAATCAGAAAGTCACCTTATTAAAATGAAAAAGCCAATTCTCTTTAATATTTTTTCTACTTTAAATTATCAAAACTGGTATTGTCCAATTAAATGCCATGACTTTAATAAAAGTGTTTTTCTCCTGGAGGGGCTAGTCAAACAATTCACTGTGTCTCTTTACATTCTTATATAACTGATGAAAATTAAATGAGATAAACAGGCAGGTCTGACTCATCAGAAATAATCAGTTGGATGCAATTAGCCAAATAAAAGTGACTTTTACTGTATTTCTCCTTTGGGACTTTTCTTCCTCCTGCTCGGTGGACACTTATGCACTCATGTTCTTCATTCATAGCTAAGAACCTCACTCTTTGAGCTCAGATTTTCTCCCACACTAATCCCTTCCTGATGCTGACTGAAGTTGGTGAGTATATGCGAATATAAATAACTCCACTTTAAAGATAAGAGAAAATGTATTTGGCTAGTTGATCAGAAGTAGAGCACTAGTGCCTTGCTCTGTCACAGTTCTTTGGTATTTTGTGGTCTGTGATTTTTTCTGATTTAAGAACTAACCCTCAGCACCATGTAAACACATTGACCTTCTAACTTTGTAATAAGTGTCTGTCAACTCCCCCAGCTTCCCACCTTCCCACTCCTTTCTCTCCTGTTATTCAGAAAAGCTTGGGACTGTGGTCTGTATGCATCCTATAATGCACTATTTCCTCAAAGGTGCCCATTAGAAAAGGAAATCTGAGAAGTTTCAAACCCAACTAATAAACTTAGGGTTCCAATTCATGATCTTTATACCAAAGACTGGAAATATTGATAGACTCTTGTATGCAACCTGAAAAACAGAAGGAAGTCCTTCCCATTTCCCTGAAGTCATGGTAGGCTCTTGCTATTTCTGTTCAGTTGAGTGTGGCATTGAAATTTGCTTGGATTTGTGGTCAAAGCTCACTTGACTTCCAGACAAAAAACCGAACAAACAAGTTCAGGTATAGGAGTGTAAAAGTCTCTCCTCTCCTTCCTGCATCCCGTAGGCTTTTTCTTGAGTGGTTGGTTATATTGAGTTTATGTGTCCAGCTGTTGGTAGTATGGGGGCTGCAGGAGTGGGCTTTGCAAGGAGAGGCCGGGGCTGCCCCGTGCCGGACACAGCCGGTCCCAGCCGGTCCCAGCCAGCTCCAACGGCCCCACGGCAGGACACGGCTGAGCCCCTCAGCCAGGCTGGGGGCGCCGGCGGGAAAACACGTTTCAGAGAGGGCCAAAGGCGGCCCAGGCAGGGGAGGAGGAAGCCAAGGAGGGAGCAGCAGCAGAGGGACCCCCAGGCCGCAGCAGCAGCAGGAGGAGGAGGAGGAGGAGGGGCAGGAGGGGCTGCAGGCGCGGAGCAGGGATCCCCTGCAGCCCTGCAGAGACCCCGCCGGAGCAGAGCCCCAGCCTGCAGCCCGGGGAGGGCCCCACGCCGCAGCCGGGGGCTATTTCCTGCAGGAGCTGCGGCCGTGGAGAGCCCCGGCGGGAGCAGGGTGTCCCTGAAGGACTGCAGCCCGGGGAAGGGCCCGCGCTGGAGCAGGGAGACGTGTGAGGAGGGAGGAGCGGCCGAGAGGGGCTGGGAGGGACTGACCGCAGCCCCATCCTCACCCCTGCGCCCCTCGGGGGAGTGAAGGGGTGAAACTGGGCCTGGCAAAAAGGAATGGTGGTGTTTTAATTTTGTCTTTGTTTCTCACCACTCAAATGCATTTTAACTGGAAATAAATTACATTATTTTTCCCCAAGTCAAGTCTGTTTTGCCCATGATGGTAACTGGTAAGTGAATCTCCTTGTCTTTATCTTGACCCATGACCTTTTCTTTCCTATTTTCTCCGCTGTCCTGTTGAGGAAGGAGCGTGAGGAAGCAGCTGGCTGGGCATCTGGCAGTTAGCCAAGGTCAACCTGCCATGTTAGTGCATCATAATATTTTTTTTATCCATATTCAGGAGCATCCCTATTTTCTGTCTCATTACTGATTTGCCAAAGACTTCAATTGTAGCATGTCTTTTAGATACCAAAGTTACTGGCTGAGAGCTGGAGCCTGTTCCTTCTGTATAGTTAATGAAGAGGAGGAGGCTCCTCCAGAATGGATTTGGTGAGTCAGTGCAAAATACCTCAGACACTCTCAATTTTCTTCCAGAGGAGAGGAAGAGACAGAGCATATGTCTCTCTGAACTACATGCATAGGGAAGAATTCATTCCTGCATTTAGGTGGTAAAGAAGGTGTTTGATGCCAGATACCATAAAAATGCCTCTTAGGCTATGTCTGTGTTGATAAATTAACAATTCTTATCACCTTCTTTGGCACAGATGCCAAGCAACATGAAATAAAATAGGGCTATAGTCTTAAACTCCCTTAACTTTTAAAACAGTGAGGACGATATTCTTTTTATTTAATGTGAGTGGCCTTTGGCCCCACAATTCCCTAAACAATACACAGCATTGTTTGGAAGAGCCTGGGCTGACTTGGGCCAAAGTGATGCCAAGGGCCATTCTAATAGTACAGCAATATAAACAATCAAGCCCCGGGGTCTGGGAACGCTCCCTGGTACTGTTTGATTTAGTAATACAGGTTAAACTTTAGAGTCAAATTTCAATCCCTGCATCAAATTTGAATAAATGTCTTGAGTCAAAGAGGTTTTGTAGGAGGCCACAAAGGTGTGAATCACACGCATGACCCACAACGCACATTGCCCTGCAGGCTCACATCTCCTATTCTGGGTCTGCTCAGTCCATTTCTTTTAGTGGGTGAGGTCCCCCTGCTATCAACATCTTCCTGTCAGGGAAAGCAAATGATCTCCACAATTTTGATGGGCCCTGTAATTTCCTTCACAAGCTACTCCTGACTTGCCCCTCACATTTTCAAACTGCCACTGATACTATGTATAATATTGGGAAAATCTTGCCATTCCAAAACCTTCTCTGCTGTTTTCAAGAACCTTTAGGTTTTACGAAGAAACTAATCAACACCTACCACAAAGGCTTGAAAACTCTATTCTGTCTCTGTAATTGAGAACTTGCTTGCATTCAGTGTGGGAAGAAGCATGAAAATGATTTACTGATTTAGGAACTGGATGAAGTAGACCACAAAGGAATAAACTGAAAACATGTGGTGTGAATTATTTACAAAGGAGGAGGGGAAGAGGGAAAAAATTTCTGATACATCTCTATAGATAGATCTGGAGATAAATATATATATATATATGTAATGCAGAGTACCAGTGAAACAAAGCACAGATGATTAGGCCAAACCAAATATTCACATTAAATATTGCACTTGGCCTCATTTCAAAACAGGCAGCAGTAACAGCAGGGAGAGACTGCTTGCCAAAATTGCATCAGACACACATTAGGGAAGGAGGAAATGAGTTTACTTGAGCCAGCTGTGACATCAAAGGGGTTGGTCTTGAAATGGATTGTGGGAAAGGGTTCCCCCTTCGGTAAAGTTTGCAAAGTTCAGCCAACCCATTATAAAGAAACCCAACTCTAAAGAGAACTTGACTTTTTTTTCCCTCTCCTAAAGAAAAACAGCATTCTCAGTCAGAAGTGTGAGACTGGGGACTGCTATAAGAGGAGAATAAACTTTAAGGGAAAGGGTGGACTGAAGGTGTAACGATTTGTTCTGGAAGAAGATTGAATCCTAGTTTGAATACTTCTCTCTCTTATAAAAAGTGTCTTATTAATAAGTATTGCTCTGTGCTAAAGTGATTGCAATAGTTTTTCATTAAGAACATTCTTACTGAGATGAATTAGGAAGGCAAAACCATGAGAAACCATCCACTGGTTCAATAAATTTCCTGAACTGCAGCCAGCCTAATGGAAACTGTAGATAAAAATTAGAAAGCAAAATAAAATGAGACAACTCCTGGCATCACTGAGATCAACAGCAACAGTCCCACTGACATCAGAGAGACAAGAACATATATCTGTCCACCAACTGCTCAGTTAAGCCATTCTCCCACCTACCTCACAATCCTGCTTTAAGGCCTATTGCAAATTTTCACAGCTGTAATTACTACCAAGTATGTCCAACCTCACTGACGACAGGAGGTGCTTCAAACAATACACTGACCACACTGTTTCTCTTCAGGACACCTCATATCCCAAGTCACATGGAAAACAATCTGTATCCAAATACTGTTTTGCATGGGGCTTGTTTAATCTTTAACGCCACTTAAACAGCCTAATTCCAGCCCTGGTGTATCTCTGTTGACTATGTCCTGGAGACTGAAGTTGTAAAAGTAACTCATTTAATGGAATGTTTTCCAGTTTTTCAAAATATTTTTTCTTGTTTCTCTTGATGCTAATTTACAAGATGTTTATGCTGACAAAATAAATCCAAATCTGATGCTATTCAGAAAAGTTCCTCTTACTCTTTTGAAGGCACATTTGGTTAATATCTGTAATAGTATTGTCTTTATGTTCAAATAGTATTAAATTTTTTTTTTACCAAGAATTTTCCTAAGATCATTTTTACTTTGAGACTGCCTAGCTGTGCCATAATTTATATTCACAGAGAATGTGTCGGTATATCATAACAAGTCCTTGCACAATACACAAGTTAGTGTATTCACCAAGGCAACTCAAAAGAGAGCCATAATATAGGATTCCTCAGTATTAGGGGTTTCATGTGTACTAGTAATCTAACAAGTACCAAGGAATGTTCTCCAGCACTGAATCTCCATCACCTGAACCTCTGAACAATTTTGACCTGGATCAGCAGGCATTTCCCCAATGCCTGGCTCTGGGTGCAGCCGAGTGTTAGCTCTGGTAAGGAACCATTCCCAATATGAAATTTGGTATTGCCTTCCCAGTGGCAGGGAAAATTTGTAGACACATGCACTGTAGCATATAGCAGTCTGAAATTCCAATTTGGGATAATTTCAAGGATCTTTTCAGAGAACAGCAGGAAACTGAACTGTCCAAAACCGAGACCTCCAAAATTACTAATGCTTCAAAAAAACTTCACTGTGGCCTATGCTTTGTGAATTATTTTAATGCAACAGCCCCAGCTTCCCTTAGATTTCTTTGAGAAGATGGAAGACACCCACGTGGTATTTCAGCTTCTAATCATCTTTCTTTCCTGGTGGTTGATGTAAAGGCTGAAGGAGGTCTTCCTGGAGTCCTATGATTCATGACCATCTTCTTTAATTGTGTGGTGCTCTGGAAAATTGGCAGGTTTTGACTGCCTTTTACTGGGAATAGTGTAATAATGCCTTTGTATTTTTATATTAAAAAATGTGTATCCTCTCTTTTCCAGTTTCTCCACAGTGGTTGTAGTCATATTACCATCTTACAAAAGTCACTTGTATTTTTGTCATGACATACAATCTTAAACATGTCTAACCACATTTTAAGGGAAAAAAAAAAATCCATACCAGTTCTTTTTACAGCAGCTAAATCTCAGGGTCCATCTGTTTCCTCCTTTTACCTGAGATCCTTATACCAGCTGGGATCAAATGTTGTTTTTTCATGTTTCAGTGTAAAATACTGTGTGAGATAAGTTTTGCTACCTCACAAAGTGCCCAGTTATGAAGCTTAATCAACATTTATAAAGTGCTTTGAGATCTTCAGAGGGCAACAGTTATAACACTGAGCACAAATATTTATTATTACTGATGTTGTAAATCTCTCCTGTCAATGCTTTATCAGTTAGATACAAAATTATTTCAGGTGCCAAC
>WEKW01028915.1:0-31664 GCA_013389905.1 Sula dactylatra | reverse complement strand
GGATGTCATCCAAAGAGACCTAGACAAGCTGGAGAGGTGGGTCTGTGAGAACCTCATGAGGTTCAACAAGGCCAAGTGCAAGGTCCTGCACTGGATCGGGGCAACCCCCAGTATCAGTACAGGCTGGGGGATGAAGGGATTGAGAGCAGCCCTGTGGAGAAGGACTTGGGGGTACTGCTGGATGAAAAGCTGGACATGAGCCGACAATGTGCGCTCACAGCCTAGAAAGCCAACCATATCCTGGGCTGCATCAAAAGAAGCATGGCCAGCAAGTCGAAGGAGGTGATTCTGCCCCTCTACTCCACTCTGGCGAGACCCTACTTGGAGTGCTGCATCCAGCTCTGGAGCCTTCAGCACAGGAAGGACATGGACCTGTTGGAGCGGGTCCAGAGGAGGCCACAAAAATGATCCAAGAGCTGGAACACCTGTTCTGCGAGGACAGGCTGAGAGAGTTGGGGTTGTTCAGCCTGGAGAAGAGAGGGCTGCAGGGAGACCTTATTGCTGCCTTTCAGTACTTAAAGGGGGACTATAGGAAGGATGGGGGCAATCTCTTTAACAAGGCCTATTGTGACAGGAAAAGGGGTAATGATTTTAAACTACAGGAGGGTAGATTTATACTGGTTATAAGGAAAAATTTTTACCATGAGGGTGGTGAAAGGTGGCACAGGTTTCCCAGAGAGGTGATAGATGCCCCATCCCTGGAAACATTCAAGGTCAGGTTGGGCGGGGCTCTGAGCAACCTGATCAAGTTGAAGATGTCCCTGCTCATTGCAGGGGAGTTGGACTAGGACACCTCTAAAGGTCCCTCCCAACTCAAACCATTCTATGATTCTATGATTCTATGACAATATCCTAAAATCTTTTTATAGAATGACAGACCATGGTTCAGACCTCAACTTATCTTGGATGTTCATCTACCCAAGTGAGTAGCAAAGCAACTGGATGATGGCTTGTTCTGAAACAAGGTTTCAACTGTCTCTATAATTAAAGTTGTTTTCATATGCATCAGAAATTTAGCAATTAAGCAGATGTTTTCAATAAAATGCTAATAATCTAAGTAGTAGCCATTATAATATGCTCTATTGTTTTCCCCTCAGAAATAAATGCTCAAAGCTGCAATTCAGTGTTCTGAGCCTAGTCAGATTCCAGATAAGTTTTCAGGCATGGAAAATGAACTTTTACAATGTAAAATGTACTTCTCTGTTCTAGAAATGAAACCCAAGAGCTATAATTTCCCTGGAGTCTTTTTCTTTGGTCCTGATTAACACAGTCCACAGGAAAAAAACATCCTGCAAATTAGTGAGTTAATAGTGCTGAGGAAGTAAAGTAATTTATTTGTATGCTATTTTAAAATGTTTTCATTAATTTTTAACTCTGTAAGTACACAAGTGAAGCTAGATCCACTGGCCATTTTGCCATGTGTACTCTAGAACCCAGTCACAGAGGGAACTCTATCACAGTGAGCCAGTATCTGTGTAGGAGGGAAATTTGCAGTGCTGCACTGGTAGTCCTTGGACTGTTTCTTTGTGGAAAAGCCTGCTAGCATTTCCTGATAAAAGATACTTAAGGCTAGACAATGAGCTCATTGTCACTGTGCTTACTTACACCGTTATTTTTGAAATTATTTTAAAGTCTCTTGCCCAGGGTTAATATTAATATTTATTCCATCTCATACATAATGAAAATAACTTGGTAAAGTAATGTTATTCATGTGGTGATTAAGATTTGGTTTCTGGAGTTACGTATTTGTTTCTGACTGAAAGGTAGTTCAGCCAAAGAACACACACAAGATCTACCCACAAATATCTTTTCTTTTTGTTCATACAATAATAAAAGGTCTCTTTTTCTTTAAAGGAAATTGGGGAGTGGAGAATGTTTTTTTCCTCTTTTCTAGCTTCTCAAGGGCAAAATAATAGAAAAATGTCTTCAGATAAGATGTGAAAATCTTATTAGGAACATCTGTCCTAATCAATGTTTATAAAAAATGTAAACAAATTATACAGAAAAGGAATATTAGAAAAGGCAGTTCTTTGTTTTCTCACTCTTCAAGCTATTACATAAATAAGACCTGATCCTCCAAATCTGGAGTCATGTGAGTGATCTCTTTGAAGCTGATGTATTCACTGAATTAACATGAATAAATTGCTACTCATATGACTCAGAACTTGGATGACTGAAGCTCTGATATAAATATTTTTCTCTCTTGCACATCATATTGAATAAATCAGCTAAAGGATTTTATTTAACTTTTTGAAGACTAAGAAATCAATTTTAGAAGTGTTCAAATCCTTCACTATTCCTGGCCTTGACTTCAGCTCCAGTCCTAAGGCTGCTCCTACTTCAGAGTATTAGCAGCTCACAGAGGTCGTCTAGCTCACTGGAATGAGAGAACTGAGCATTTTGACTCTTTCCACTTGATCCCAACTATCCCATGTATTAAATGACATGCAAAAGCCAATACACTGAAATCAGGTCCACCCTAACAGGAAATCCCTTTATGCCAAAGTTTTTATCTATCCCTTACCTGAGTGGCTATTTTGCAAGTGTAACTAATCTGTCCTAGCTGGAATTTAGCTGTGGTTAAAAGCAACTGTAGAGTTACAGTCTTCAGAAGAATTGGGAAATCTCTCTCCTAAAGGGTTATTTGGCTTTCTCCACCAACTGTGGAATCATTCTTCTTCACTAGCCTTCACTAGCCAAGAAAAATTTGATGCTAAAATATATGGCATGGGAAAAAACATGCCTATCCTCAGTTGTTCTTTGGACAATTTTACTAACCTTGACTCAAGCAGAGAAAACTTTATCATATATCCTGTAAGATCTCACAAAATAGCATGATGTAACCTGATAATTCAGAAAGCTTGGCTTAGATGGACTGACAAAACACTTACAGATATGTAGCTACCATGATTCCACAAATGCAAGGCATATGATTAGAGTAACATGGTGGTCAGACTTGGGACAGTACTTCCATCAATTGCCTTGTACCTAGGTTATTTCTGGGATGGGTGGCCACAGGGCATTGATAAACAATTGTATGGACCAACTGGTAATGAAAGGCATCAAAATGGTATTTTCAACATATTCCTGGTATCAAAAGTTCACTAAACAAAGATTGATCTATCTCAGAAAAAATAATAATTCTCTGTAAATGCCAAAGGTCAGCCACTTAAAATGCATCCCACAGTAGATTCCCCTAACATTTTGAAGTATGTCATGTATCTAGCAATTTTTTTAGACATAAACAAAAACCTATGTTAAAATTGGGTGGAATTCCTACAGCAAAAGGATTTTTTTCCCTTCTTCCTTCAGATTATACTACTTGACCTCTGTTGATTTTTGTTTTAAGGATATTTAGCCATATGATCCCAAATTAATTTTTCAGATTACACACTCAAGAAAGGAGATGTCACACTGAAACAGGCCAATGATTGTAGGTCTCTTTCCCTCCAGCAGTAGCCTACACCTGGTGCTTCAGGGGCATTTGAAAAGCTATCACTATAACAGTGTTGGTAATGTAATACCCTGTTAATTTAATTTACCATCATTTAAAACAACATAGCATAATCCCTGCATGATTCAAATTCATTCTACTATTCAGCAGCTGTGCAGTTACAGAAAGTCAAGAAAAGTACATTCATTTTCATTCACTGAATTTTCATTCAAACACTGTCCTTTAACATTCCTCTTATTCACTTCTTAGGTTTGTTCCCAAAGTCCATGTTCAGGTTGTTGAGATCAGCTGGTCTTGTCTGTCTTTCAATAGCCATTCTCACAGAAGAGAGTTGGGCAAAACTTTCTACTGGTGATGGAGGTTCCAGTGCTGATTTTTATTACCATTCAGAGATGTACAAACCATGTGTGTCTCTAATACATGCATACATTTAGCATTTAATTAAAGATTTTGAATTAATTTCTGAGGTTTGTTCTGACTGAAACCTTTCCTTTCTCTGTGTAAAGCTAAAGATGGGGAAAGTTTTATTGATCTTATCCAAGGATAAGAATCTAGTATGCTGAAATGAATTACCCTGTAGTAGCACCTTCTCTGGTCGGACTGAATCTCTCATAGTGACAATTTTGTGGAAAAGTCCATATTTATACCAAACCCTGGAGCAGGTATTTGGGTGGGATTGGAGGCAAAGGTATCGGAAGTCTTCCCTTATGCTAGGGCAGATCGTTGCCAGCTGTACTGTAATTTCACTGGATACTTGTCCAGGTTCGGATGGCTTATCTTGGGTTTGATTTTTCAGCTGGCATTTAATATTTCCCTTCTTCAAATCAGGTTGTCGAATATTCACAAAGTAGACATCCATAGCTAGTTGTGACTTGAAAATCTGGCCACTAACCATCATCCTGTGCTTTCTGCTGCAGATATTACTGGTGTCCATTTCTGAGAAAGACAAACCTGTTTGAACCTCCTTGACTCTTGGCTTTTAACTGCCTATTGTGACCAGCTCTTTCTTTTGAGCTCAACTATACAATCACTACCAAGAGATTTTATCTCTTTTTCTATTCTTATATGATCACTGCAGTTTCCACCTCCACATGTGGAGTGCAGAAGCAAACAACTGAACGGTGCTTAACTCAGAAGAGCACTTAGCCTTGAGGTTGATGGCACTTTGCAATCACAGTTCATTCACATTTTAGATATTTATTCTATGCTCATCCTTTGCAGCGAAGCATTTAACCTGTCTTGTGTTCATAAATAAGGTATGGTCACTAGAAGCCTGACAGTCACAACTTTAAAATCAATTTTATTTACTGTCAGGTAACGATCAGCTCTTATATATGAAGCTGGACTAAGGATTGTTGTGCCTTCTCAGAAATAAAAGAAACTATAATTGGTTACAGTCCCACTCTGGAGCTGTCAGCCAAGAAAGTTTCAAGCCGTGTGATTTGCCTGCACTATTTGTCGAACATGTATTCATGCCGCCTAGAAACAAATAATCTTGCCGCAGTGGAAACATAAGGGCTACTCTATACACAAAAAGGAGAAAGCCTCACTTAGCCAGCTTTATCTGAGCTATAAACCTTTTCAATAGGTTGGGTCTGTGGCATGCAGAAAACATAGGGGCTGCACTGTAAATAGGGCCAAAACTCACTGTTCTTAATCCCACTGCTGCCAGTGTGGAGGACTCAGCCTCATTCGCTTCATGGACTGAGGCCAGGAGCTTGCACCATGGGGAGCTGTGAGGTGTTTTGGCACTATGTTTCTACTTCTTTCTTTAAAAAATAAAAAATACTTCTAAAAAAACTTGGTTTGTGCTTAGCAGCTTTAAACTTTCCAATAACCTAATAAAAAAGAAGTCCTTTTTAACAAGTCTCACACTTCGTCAAGTGAGCTAGCAAGCGGAAGAAAAAGCTCTTCATCCCACACGGAGGCAGTTTTGGCTTCCCCAGAGTGCACTCAAGGGAGCAGCTGACTCCATGGCCTCTGCTCGGACACCTACGGGCATGAACAGGACAAGGGATGCTCTCGGCTCCTGGATCTGAAGGAAAAAAACATCATCAGCCGCACAATCAAGTCTCCCTTAGGTCCCCTGGTAACAGTTTGACATAAATCAAGTGCATTACCATGGCAGGGAGCCCAAGACTTCTGGGAAGTAGGCTGAAACAGCTGTTGTGCCAGGGACCTCAGCAACACTTTAGAAATGGATGGTGAGCAGGCTATAATTAGGATGTTGAACTACCTGTGGTTGTTTGCTCAGAAATCCTTCGGAAACCTCGGACAATAAAAAGAGAATCGCAGTGTACTTTCTGTTCAGGGGCAGCGCACTCCCACAAATCTCCTTCAAATGTAAGCTAATGATTACTTTCTCATCTGTCCCTTTGTTTTAGTTGTCTTGCCCCACTTTGCCCTTTCCACCATGCCCCCTCCTTTCACCATTTACGCAGATTTTAGATAATTCTCCTACAAGACAGAGATACTCAGAAACAAACTTCCTACTCTCCCTAGTGCCCTGTCTGTCCAAACAGAGCCTGCTTCCCTGCAGCAGGACATCAGAGTCTTCTGACATGTTTTGTACATGTGCTTTGGATTATTGTTTTCTCTTTTCTAGCCTCTTCTTTTTTTTTTTTTCTCTTTTTGGATGTCTGTAGTTTCTATTAATCAAATCTCATAGGAAAGGCTTAATGAGCAAAAATCAACATCATGAGCCTTTAGTCAGGTGAATCCTTTTCTCCCAGTAAGGTTACCTCACTAGTGATGAGTGACCTCTTCCCAACCAATGGAAAATCTTTAAAGAAAGGGGCACTCATTTCTAGTGAGGTAATTTCAGCCATAGCTGTAGTAATCCATTTGTACATTTCTTCCATTGTCTTTGAATGGATTTTTATAAAATAGAAGGGCACTGCTCCACTCCACAGGTTTTCAGGGAAAGCATTCTGGCAAACAGGACCAGCAAAACCAAGCAGCCTGATCCCCCTGTCGCCACCATGCACGTCAGGAGGTGGAGAAGCCAGGCTGAGAATATGTGAGAGTGCCTGAAGCAGTAGTATCTATATGATGTGTGAAATTTGGGATGGCACCTCTCAGTCTCAGCCCCCTCAGCCATGCCATGTTCTCCTAGGGGCAATGGGAAAAGCAAACCTGGGTCTTCTGGCCAGGTCTGAACCATCAGCCCTATAACAGCAAAATATATCTTTGCCTTCATTGAAAAGCTTTATGCCAGCTCTGGAAAGAAGTTAGCAGCAGAAAGCCAGAGTGTGGATTTACAAAACACTAGCTGCACATTGGTGTGGGTGTTCCCAGCACACAGTACAGCACCTTTGCAAAACACTTAGTGAAATATTCACAACACACCACTATCTGCCCCAGAAGAAAGGGCTCCTGAGAGGGATATTCAAAGTACCAAAGGAAGGTTCTTGTTCTGGATCATTTTCTGTGGGATCCTGACTCTTTCCTTTGAATACAATGGAATCCTAGAGGTAAAGATGCAGCAAATTTTTTAGGAAAGTATTACAGAATAGTATCATCCTTGTGTAATATCTGCCATTAATTTCATCACGGTTACTTGCAATAAGTTCCTGACCAGGTTCTAACCATAATATTTTACACAGTTTTGACGGTTTAGTAAGATTTGAGTAGTCATTATAAATATCTCTAAGCTAGCAATAGCCAGCATGTCTGTTCATGTGTACTAGCAAGCAATTTCATTGTGTGACCTTTACCTGCTGCTCCCAAGGACATGGTGAGTTTGTATCCATTTCAAAGATCAGATGATTATTAGATGGTTCTCTAGGAGTAATTCTACGATAAAGCCTTTGGTTTTACAGTCTAGGGGCATGACTGAGGAGATTAGAAAGTAGTAATTCACACTTTTGATACCTGAGATTAATCTTGAACTGAGCAGCTGTTTCCCTCCCAAAATTAGACACTTTGCATATATATCATACTGTTAGTTACCCTCAACAGTGCTATCTTCACATGTGCTCAGAAGAAATCATCCATGCTCCAGCTAGAACTATAGTGAAAAATACCCACACAAACAAGGCATTTATCAAGTCCGTCTTTCATAACATCAAATCAAAAAACACAATGCACAATTCATAAAATCACAGTGTTAGAAGAGAGTGATGAATTCTGCTAATCCATCACTTTGACTATGTGAGATTGTTTCTGACAGCGTGTTTGGTAGTGCTCTGATACTGTCTAGATTTACAGAATGAAATAATCGACTGAGACCATTTTGTGAGTTTGTTTGTTTATATGTGTCCGAAACATGATGATTTCCGGTGTTTATCCCATGTGTTTTCACAGTGAAGACAATTTCTTTGTACAACAAGAGAATGATAAGGTGACAATTTTTGGATAAGCAAAAAGATATGGATGTTCAGGTTTCTTATTTTATGTTTCACTGCAAATACTTTGCATGCTTCTTGACTTGCGTCCTGGAGTCAAGGAGTTAGAACATGAGTTTACTGCACCCATCTGCCAGGAAAGAACAGCATGTGTTTACATTAAAGTCCTGTACTATCAACTGCTAAGGGAGATTCATCACTGGCATCTATGGTGTTACAGTAGGATAATGACAACCATTGATTTTGAGAATTTAAGTTGCCATGAAATGGCTAAAGATTCTTTTTGAACACTGTTGGGTAAGTCCCAAGCTATCCTTATTCAAGTTATTAGCTCGTTAAAAGCATTTATTACATATTAGTTTTTATAAAATCTTTTCTACTTCTGAGCCTCCTAATTCCTTTTTATATACAAGATTTGTACTTCTCTATCATAGTGGCAAGAGTATTGAAGGCAAAGAGTAGAATTCAATGTTTCTGTGACTATGGAAATGATTCATAGTTCTACTTGGATGAAAAGCATCTTTCATTCAATTCAAATTCAAATATTATTCAACTGTTAAATACTGTTCCAGCCTCAGACTGGCTTCACAATTGTGTATGATTTACTAATTATATATGATGACTACACTTAAATTTGGTTCTAAAAGACCTGGTTTTAGCACTCTTGGACACTGGACAAGACAGAATTCAGTGCTGACACTGGAGATGGTAATTCTTGCATCCCTTACATGCCATGCCAAATGCCTGAGACTGGCCAAGCTAGCAAACTGAGATACCTCAGTCTACTAACTGTGGTTTTAATGGCAATCCTTGAGGAACAAAAGCCCAGTGAAGGAAAAAAAACCTCACTGGTGTCAGTGTATTTCCAAGGGCTGCTCAGAAATAAGTAATCTGAAACGCTATTTTATTTGTGTTGTCATAAAGATTAAGAACAAATCAGAAGAGCTAAGGCAGCAGATTCCATTAATACTAACTAGTTAGAAGAAATAAAAATAGAGACCACAAGGGCTACTTAAAATGTGAATTATTTTTGTGTGTAACTGCAAGAAAGAATCCAGATTTTGTCCACTCTGAAAGACTGTTTCTCTGAGGCAAAGTTAAGCAAAGTTGATTCTCATCTATGGCAGGGAAAGTCTGTGAGGTGTTTCCATAACTGACAGCAAGGATAAGAGAGTGATAGCATATGCTTCCATTTGTCATCCTAGATTTCTGCTTTTCTTCTGAACAATTTTCCAGTTTGGTCTCCAAATACTTTAACTTTTTGCTTGGCTGAAACACACTGATCAGCTTGTACAGTGTTAAAATGCATAAGGCTAAATCAAATGTATGAAAATATATTTGATGTATTCACATATTTAACAATCGCAGTGCCAAACCTGAGTGGGCTTTGTGATCTAGGTTTGGAAGCCCAGGTGCTACAGGTCTCTGATGATGACTTGTCATTGCAAAAACATCTCCTGTAAAAGGATGTTCTGCTCATTGACTAACAGCTTGGAGAGCAAAGGTACAAGAGATGGAGCCATCCCAGAGCTTGATTCTTTGCTGAACTCACTGATGGGAAGACAAACAAGGAGTCCAAGAAGGAGTAGAAAATACCTGCCAGCTTTTGCTTGAATGAGAATGGGGGTTACCTACTAAGATCAACAAATATTCAGGATCCAGACACCAATTCTACTGCCCTGCAGTGAAACACCCCAAGTATAGCCTCAGTTAACATTTCGGCACCCAAGCAGATGACCAGCATTTCTAGTCTCCACAGGAACTTCCATTTTGCTCTACTCAAAGTCAGTGTATGAAAAGAAGGAGAAGAGGAAACCCTTGTGGAAGATACTCATATACATTATGGTTTTGGCATTTCCCCCACCAGTGTTTGCATCCTGCTCAACAATCATTTGTTTACTTTGAAATGGAGCCATCGCACTGTGAAAGATCGGATCCTGATATGAAACCATGAGGTTGAGAGCAAAATTACTTCCTCAGTGTGCTCTGGCCTATAGTTAGTGGCATTTTAATGACAAAAGGCCCAGACCCCAGAGATACAGTTGTCTCTCCTAACCTCCAGGAAGCCAGGTGTGGCTATCACTACCTAACACTTATTTAAATAGCATTACACCATCAGTGTGTGTGAAGGCTGCCACCCCCAGAATCACACAGACTTCAGTATTGCTGCGGAAGGCAGATTCTGGTGCTTAGTATGACCAAGGACAAGTTCAGAAGCATGCTCTGAAGTTAACAAATACATCCCCTGATTGCAAATCTTTATTACTTTTTAAGTGAGCCAATATACTGTAATGCAAAATGGCATTATCACTAATGAAATAAGATAATTACACTAATGGCATGACCGGTGATGGTAAGTTCACATTGTACAAGTTGTAATGAGGCTTCTGGATCAATAAGCAGCTCTTTGGCTGGTCACATCAGGCACACAGGGTATAAGGTTTGTGAGAAAAGCCTTTAGGAAATGCAGATGGTTAACTCTAAAGATGCTGGAACAATTCTCCTTCAAAGTCCATGTTTTTCTCTAGTTGCACTTAGCTGTCTTATTACGCGTTTCATTAAACAAAGTGATACAATTCTACTTGAGGAATCCCAGTGAGCTAAATGATGCCAGTTTTCTCTTCTTTGGAATTGTTAAATGCTATTCTTTTAGCTAGGATGGAAAATTCACTAATTTTATTGATAAAGTCTTCTTGTTAGGAACTTTCCCAAATGGTGAAATATTTTTCAATATTTTTCTATTTTCTTTCTGCAAAAGAAAAACGAATCCTGTGCAAAACCAATTGGAAAAAAAAATTTTATTTCTCTGATGCATCTAGTTAAGTAAACAAAGCATTTCTCTGTGCCTCTCTCAACTGTCACTGCTGCTGGGGAGGAACGTAAGGACAAAGATAGTGAAATCTTTTGTCTGCCTATTTCCCTTGGTGGTAATATTTTATTTTTTTCTTCCAGTAGACAGATTCTGTACAGTCCATAAAACTATGCTCTCCTTCTTCAGAAGCCAGACAAGAAAAAAATAAATATCAAAAGCAACTGGTTGGAAAGTAGCTTTGCAGCTGTGCCTGCTCCTACAGCAGGATACCACAGTGTATATGCTATGCTCAGCCCTACATCACACCCTGGCAGCAACACAAAGGAAAGCCGACAGACTTGTCCTCCTGGGATTTCCCCTGGCTGTTCTTGGTGAGGAGGTGAACGCTTCAGGAGTCAGAATCAGAGGCAGAAAATGGATGTGGCTGAAGTGAAAACAATCTGAGCACAGGAACTGTCCCTGCAGATCAAGATGACCCAACATCAATCAGCCAAAGAAGTCTCCAGGCTGCTTTAACTGCAATCCTGGATGGTCTTGGGATATTGCTATTGATGGAAGCAACATGAATTCCCTTGGCAAGTTACTTATGGCACTTGAGGGCATTCACAAGACTTAGTAAGACTCCATTTCTAACACCAAAAAGCAACAACAACAAAAATAAGTACAGGGCATGACTTGAAATATCCCAGTAAGGATTTTTTTTCACTGAAGTTTTTCACAATATTTATCCCAAGATGCAGAAAAATTTACAGCCTTCTGCCTGAGGAAGGTGATAACTAAAGCAGTGTTCCAGACATTGTGTTGGGGCTTCATGGAATGCCTGAGAGGCAGGAACAAAATAAAATCAACAACTTTATTTAATAATAAACAACATTAAAATATGTTCAAGTAATGTTTTGGTTGATTTTCAAGCCTTTATTTGCCATTATTGAAGTGGGTTGGAGGATGATTGCCTAATTGCTGTCCCACTGGGCCCATCTCAGAAGTGAGATGTGTATCTCATAATCTTATCCCTCAGAGTTATGTTTTAAATAAGTTCCATGTCAGCTAGGAGATTTAGATATATAACTGATGCTGGGTAAGAGCTTAAAAAATGAAACTGGGGAAAAATGGGAATTTCCAGTTTTCTGAAGAAATTCTGTCATAATGAGACATGTTTTATCCAATTTCAAAATATTTAGTGACAGACAATCAGAATGTTTTAATTGCATAATATTTTAAATCTAGAATTTTATTCACGTTCTATGTTATTAATATACATTTATTATAACATCACTACAGGAAATTTCTATTTAATGATTATTGTTCAAAGTGGAAACAAAATTTGTTCCCATGTCCCTTTTGTTTATGTTCTGTGTGTGGAGTTTCCTACAATTTAATAAAAAAGGAGGTAGTTTGATCTAGAAGGACAAATATTAAAACGTATGTATCAATCACTAGGGACAGCAATTCTAAAATAAAGTTAAAATAATATGATCTGTCTTTACAATAAGAGGCTATAATTAAGTAACATAAAATAGAATGAAACAAGTTCCAAGCTGAAACTAAAAATGTCAAAACAACCCTTAAGTCTTTTCCCAAATGTAAACAAACTCTGAAAGATTTTTGTGTTTCAGTTTAATTTACAAGTTTTCCCAGAGGACTTTTCACTGAGATTGAAATGATTTAGAAAGAGTGTCTATTTCAGCAAAAACTGTTATTCAGTGCAGAAGATTTCAGCTCCACTGCAATTAGGAGGCACAAACAAACCGTAGCATAAGATGTACAGTATAGCTCAGATATCTGAGTGCATTTCTGCCCTTCTTTGGACCTGTGAAATCATCCAGAGTTATGAGATAGATGTAAAAAACTGCCAAATCTCAGTCATAAATTCATTCTTGGTAACCAGCAGGATATTTTAGTCCAAAACTAGCCCCTTCACAATTTCCTCAAGTCCTGCAGTCTTTGCTGCTACCACCCAGCAGAAGGGCTGAGCTTAACATTTGATGTATGTTATAGCCTGTATAACTCTTCTGAAACCTGTGGCTTAAAGACTCTCCAAATGACAGACTGTACCTTTGTGTCCCAGAGTTCTTGGGTGACTTTTCTTCTATGAAATTCTAGTTAAATTTTTAACCAGTTCATGAGTTTGCCATCCAGAATCCAGTTTTTCATGAAGAATATCATTACAGAGGCATTCAACCATTGACAAATTTTCTTTGTATAAAATAATAAAAGGATTTTATTTTAAATGCACAACCCCAAAATTTAATTTTTCAGGTCCCCAGTCTTTTCAACTGCCCTTGTTAAAAGCTATTGCATGGACAGCCTGATGCCAATAGCAATTCCATTACATACAGTACAGATCTATGAATTTAAACTGTTTTAATTTTTTTTCTCAAACTGGAGTTTAAAGAACTTTAAATATATCTACCAATTTAATTATAACCTGCTTCCACTGTGGAAGCCTAATTCAGGAAATAGGAATGTGAAGCTCTGTAATTCTAGGTAAAGTAATTTCTGATTTGAGAAAAAATCTGCTCAGGTCTCAGTTGGGGAAAGCAGAGTAAGCTTTGATTGAAGGGCACTAAGCTAATCACATTCTACAGTTATTGAGGACAGTTAAAACATCATTTATAAAGTAATGATTGTTTAAATTATCTTATTGAATCCATTTGCCAATCCCTAATCATTTTTTTATTGCTGATCAGAGGAAATAGCTTTGCTATTGGCATCAGCTTGTCTATGCAATAGATTTCAACAAGAAGCAGTTAAAAATCTATACCAATGTACCAGCCTTGCTTTTCTTTTTTTTCTATTATTTTTCTTAAAAAAAAAAAAAAAAGACTTTTCAGGTTCAGCCTCTGCAAAATAATTGTTCAAATCCTGTTGTAAAATAATTTTAAGGTGGGTGATTTTTTTAAATGTTTTTGTTGAATATTTTCAAATAAACAGATTAATGTTTATAACAATTCAGATCATGAAGCTGAGAAAATATCTTTTTGTGAAATACACACAGACTAACCCAATCTGACTGGTTACTGTACTACTAAATCAGTTGTTTCTATTCCCATAGGTAACAAGAGGAGTTACCCCGGGCAGCACTCCTCACTGCAGATAAGCTGGAGACACACTCGTGCAATATAGCCAGTTTAACTTCCTTGTATTTTAAATTTTCTGTATTTCTAGCATTCACTGCCAAGGTTATTTCTTCTTTACCAACTGATTCAGCTGCCTTTCCTGTGATGGCAGGGCACTGTGGAGAGAGGATGGTGGGAAGAGATTCTTTAGTTCTAGTTCTACCCCAAATTCTTTCTACATACTTTTTTACCATCACCAGCAGATAAATTCTACCCCTCCCATGAGTTTTGCTGCTGTGCCCCATGCTGTGGCTTTTTCTTTGCCCATGAACTCTGACTCCCTCCCACCACCAGCCTGGCCATTCCTCCATCCAAAAGAAAAAGAGTATTCATGGAGGTCTTGCTCTCAAATACTCTCCCAGCTCTGCAGGAACTTCTTTAATTTCACTGACAAAGGCTATGGTTGATAACTAAAATGTGGCTGCCTGGTAGTTAGTGTAGAAGCCAGAAACTACCTCTTTAAAAATGCAGATTCCCATTTCCTAGTCTTAATTAAATACCTTTGATCACCTGTATTACGGTTGGTATCCTGTCTACTAACAAGATATATAAAAGATACATGTGTGTGAACAGTACAGCTACGTGATAGCCAAGAATGAGCTCTGTTGAACCAGGCGATGTAGATTTTGAAAAATCTTGTCTTTCTAAGGAGCTTGAATTCCAGAAATTGGTTTTCGGATCTTATTAACTCAGTGAGAGAGAGACACAATTGTCATGTCTGGTTACAAATGACAGCAGAAACAAAAGCATGAACTGAAGAAATCCTGGTTACCTAGGCATATATTGAAGTCTGTGTTCTCCATAGACCACAATTATGTATTTTTACACAGTGAAGGTTATCCAATTTTGCCTAAATGGGGAAAAGAATGCTATAAGTAATCTGTGTAGTAATAACGTATATAGGTCTCTTCCATCATTTGCTTTCACATCCCTCTCTGAAAAGCAAGCATCATCAGCTGACCCACGGAAAAAAACCCTTAAATACATTTGTAAATAGGTGAGAAATGTGACTCATAGCTCCAGGAAACAAGGGAGAAAATGCAGAAGGAAACAAAGACCAAATAAAAGATGTCAAAGTTATCTTGAGTGATAGAGCTGAAAAATTGCAAAGAATGCCAGCCCTCAAGAAGAAACTGCAGACTAAAACCTGTCAGGATGATGGAGACATTGGGTACTGGGGTTTCCAAAGCCATCTAAGCGAGTTAAAAGTATGGCAACATGAGATTATTCTGACTTTTGCCAAGGGTTACAGAGCCGCACTTTGAAAAGCAGCAGGGACTCATGAGGGTATATTACTTTACCATTTAGTCTCAACAGGCAGTTTGCAAGAACTTGCAAGCTTTCCCGTGAGTGATCATCATGTTTTAGTGAATGGTACTTAGTGGAATAGATGGAGGCTAATTTTTAAATCCCTCTGCGGCATGGTGAATTGCACTGCTTGTAACTGGCAATAAGATAATATACAGAGCAGAGTCAGGACTAGCACATGTGGAATTAGTGCAACTTAAAGTGACTTTATATGTATTGCATCATTCTAGTTTTCTTCAGTATTAGCGGTGTCAGTAGTTCATTTTTAGTTTGCTTTGAACTGTTTGGACTTAGGGTGACCCTGTGTGGTAACATTAACTAAGCATAGTATAAGATTTTTTTTTTTATTAGCTAGGAAGCCACAAACACATGATAAATTTTATCCTATAATAGTGGCAAAGAACAAATAGTCACTTTCTTTCTAAAAATGAACAAGGAAGAACAAAGGAAATGGTGCATTGCCCACAGGTCTGCTTTTCTTCCTTTTAACTATATGTGAAACCTTTTTTTTGTATTTTAGATATGCAGAAATAATAAGTGGCTACTATGAGAGGTAATATTTCTGGAAATCTAGAGAAACAATCCGTAGCTGCTAGGTAATTTATGTGCCTTTGCTACAGAGCAGCCCAAGTGTTTTTTCTTCTAATGTCTAACAAGCACTCTTATAATTAGAAGCTTTTGAAGCAGGCAACCTGGTCTTTTGGTGGTATTTACAGGGTTCCACCTCATGTGTTAATCTGCTCCCCAAACTTGTCATCCCAGACTTATTTTTATTGCTGTTTTTATGTCTCCACTATGTAACATTATTTTGATCTATTTTACAGACCATAAAAACTGTAAAAAGGTTTTGTATGTGCAAATTCTTTTGAAATCATGGAAGCTGAGCTTGCAGGACTGTGCATACTGTGTCGTACCCTCAGTCCAGAGCATTGGTCTGTAGTCCTGGATGGCTGCATTGCTTCAACTCCCTGTGGAGAAACATTTTTAATTCTTTGATGACAGCAAAATGATACAATTTTGTCCTGTTCCCCCAAAGTAATGGTGCAGAACAGAGCGTGCAACAGATTTGATGTTAACACCAAAATTAAATTAATCACAGGTTTTGATTTAAAACAGACTATTCACACCTCACCTATAAAGCTAGACTTGCTCCACAAAAACTGTGTGAGATTTTTAAAAATAAACTAACAAAATAAAGTAAAACAACACTGTCCAAGCTGTTGATCCAGTCTTCATGCATAAAAAGGAAAGACAGATTTTTTATACTTTGATCTAACAGCTTTAATGTGAAAAAATGGAGAGGAAAGACCTAATTTGTTGGTTTAGAAAAGAAATGCCACTCATTAATCAGAGCACTGAAGAGGGAAAACCTAAAGTGACTTGAGTTGGCTTTTATCACACAGGCCTGATGATAAAATACCCACTTCTACTGGAAGCTCCACCATCCCAGTTTCATTGAATACACAGTAATTCAATCATGACTAGGAATAATTTATTTGTAACAAGGAAGGCTTCTGTTTCTCCGTAATGAGTTGATTATATCTTGTCAGAGGAACCTTAAACCCATCAAACGTCAAATGAATTATATCAAACATATTATTTTCATAGCAGCTGGATATGAGTAACTGATGAAACAGAGCTATCTATTTTCATTCTGTACTGTGAATGATAAAATGTGGCTTGTAAAATGGAGCCTGTGACACAAATTCATGCAGGTCCCTAATTTCTTACCTTTAAAATGTCTGTTTCATAAATATGATCTACTCATTTACTCGAAATATTAAGTCATAATTTGCTGGGGCAATTGTACACCAGAACATTCTTCTATAAAATATTTGTGCTGAGGTTTTTTTTTAACATTGAAATGAAAATAACTCCTGATCATGACGCATGGCCTGATAATGCACTTACCCAAAAATTAGATTTGAGAAAACATTTGATCCCATCTATCTCTAAAAGCACTTCCTAGAAAAAGGAGTGTGGCAGAGGGTCTGCTGCAGGGCCAGAGGGTGGGAGGCAACCACAGGAGTATCTGGGTGTCTGTCCCAAAGAAAACAGATGTATGGGTGGCCCATGGGGATTAGCTCTACCTCACAGCCCAGACCAGGGTTTAGGGTGCCCTGCCTGCACTGGTATATGCTGTTTGCCTATGGCTAGACCTCTTTGACCTGTCTTGCTGCTCCATCTCACTAAAGCAATCAGCATGGGGGAGATGAAGATGCGTTTCTTGTGAGCACAGCTGGAATGAGAACCATTAAATGATAGCAAACAGATTGAATACAGGGAACTACTCTAGTAAGGTCCCCTGGGAAAAAGCTTTTGAAGGTGCTGGGGTGATCAGTGCTGGTTGCTTCTTAAGTACCAGCTCTTAAAAGCACAGGAGCAGGCAATCCCAAAGTGTAGCAGGCAGGCAAGGCAAAAGGCCAGCTTGGTTGACCAGAGATATTCTTCTAGAAATAAGGAAAAAAAAAGAAAGTCTATGGCCAGTGGAAGCAAGATCAGGTGACATGCGAGGACTATAGGAATGCTGTTTGCCACTGCAGGGATGAAGTATGCGCAGCCAAAGCTCAACTAGAGTTGAGACTGGCCAGTACCATGAAGGACAATAAGAAGGGCTTTTATAAATACATTAATGGCAAAAGGCAGGCCAGAAATAACATTGGCCCATTGCTTGATGAGAATGGTCCCCTCACAAGCAGAGACATAGATAAGGCAGAGATGTTTAATGCTTTCTTCTCCTTGGTCTTCAACACCAATGATGGGCTCAGGGACCCCCAGAGCCCTGGGCTAGAGAATCATGACTGTGGGAATGATAAACTCCTATTAAACCCTGAACTTGTGCAGGATTTGCTGCTCCAGCTAGATCCTTATAAGTCAATGGGGCCTGATGGGATTCATCCAAGGGTACTTAAAGAGATGGCTGATGTCATAGCAAGACTTCTCTCAAATATTTTTCAATGCTTTTGGGAGTCTGGAGAGGTCCCAGTTGACTGGAAGCTGGCAAACGTTGTCCCAATCAAGAAGGGCAACAAGGATGACCCCGGTAACTGTAGGCTCGTCAGTCTCACTTCTGTGCCTGGCAAAATTATGGAGAAGATTATTCTGGGAGTTATTGAAAAACACCTTAAAGACAACGCAGTCATTGGTCCTAGCCAACATGGGTTCACAAGGGGAAAGTCCTGCCTAACAAACTTGATTTCCTTCTATGACAAGGTTACCCACCTAGTTGACCGAGGGAATCCAGTCAATGTAATCTTTTTGGATTTCAGTAAAGCTTTTGATACTGTCTCTCACAGTATCCTCCTGGACAAAATGTCCAGCACACAGCTGAATAAACACCTCATGCAATGGGTGAGCAATTGGTTGATGAGTCGGGCTCAAAGGGTTATAAATGGGATTACATCGGGCTGGTGGCCAGTCACTAGCGGGGCTCCACAGGGATCCATCTTGGGGCCAGTACTCTTTAATCTGTTTGTAAATGACTTGGATGCAGGACTTGAAGGAATACTAATTAAGTTTGCTGATGACACAAAACTGGGAGGAGCTGCTGACACTCCCGAGGGCAGACAGGCCCTTCAGAGAGATCTGGACAGACTGGAGAGCTCGACAATCACCAACCGTATGAAGTTGAACATGGGCAAGTGCCGGATTTTGCACCTGGGGCGTGGCAACCCTGGCTGTACATACAGACTGGGGAATGAGAGGCTGGAGAGCAGCTCTGCAGAGAGGGACCTGGGGGTTCTGGTCAACAACAAGTTGAACATGAGCCAAGAGTGTGCCCTGGCAGCCAAGAGGGCCAACCGTGCCCTGGAGTGCATCAAGCACTGCATTGCAGCCGGTCGAGGGAGGGGATTGTCCCGCTCTGCTCTGCGCTGGTGCAGCCTCATCTTGAGTTCTCTGTGCAGTTTTGGGTGCCACAGTACATTAAGGATACAAAGCTACTAGAGAGTGTCCAGAGGAGGGCCATGAAGTTGGTGAAGGTTTTAGAGGAGAAATCGTACGAGGAGCAGCTAAAGTCACTTGGTTTGTTCAGCCTGGAGAGGAGGAGGGTGAAGGCAGACCTCATTGTGGTCTACAGCTTCCTTATAAGGGAGGAGGAGGGGCAGGTGTGAATTTGAGGTCGTCCTGTGCAGGGAAAGGAGATGGACTTGATGATTCTTGTGGGTCCCTTCCAACTCAGGACATTAATTCTACGATTCTATCATATCTGGTTAAAAGCACAGTCCCATCAGAGAAAGTGCCACTGAGGAAGTAGCTGAAGGGTTGGATACCTGCTTTAGAGGACAGGGGGAAATGCCCATCCCTAGAAATATTCAAGGTCAGGTTGGACGGGGCTCTGAGCAACCTGATCCAGTTGAAGATGTCCCTGCTTACTGCAGAGGGGTTGGACTAGATGACCTTTAAAGGTCCCTTCCACCCCAAACCATTCTATGATTCTATGAATACAATCTGCAGCAGCTGCTAGTAGATTATTAAAACAGATCTCAACCAGCTTCAGAAGCATGCAGTCCTTGGTTACTGTTATAGGAAGCACCCCACTTTGTTAAACATTTTGGTGTATCAGACACAATCTTCTTTGAAGTGGACTGGGTTCAGATGTCAGAAGGAAAGAAGAGGCTGCCTATATAAAGCAAAGAATTTTACCTGGATGAGAGTTGGAGAAAGCAAGAGAGAGTGGGTGGCTCATACCCATGCACCTGTCAGCAACACCTAGCTAATTGTTCATGGGCACTTGCACCTTGCTCTTTCTTCCCTGTTATATCTGAGCGGATAACGTTTGATCACTTATTAAGTAAAAAATTTCAGCACTTGTTCAGTATAGATTTTAGCATTTAGCTCTTCTATAGAAAATGGCTTCTGTGGACAGATAGAAATTGCAAGCCCTCTCTATGATCTTGGGAGTAGTATCTTTCAAATGGTATCTGTCTGTACGTAAGCTCTATGTCCTTATGGTGCATAAAATGATGAGCTTGCTACTAGACTCTAAGGAGAGGGGGGAACAATGGACAGAGGCTGTACATTGGAATGAGTTGTTTGCCACTCCACACGGGGATAGTGGAAATTGCAGCTAAAGAGTTGAAATTTTCTTCTCTTTTACCTTGACCATTAACCTCAGGAGCCCCCAGAACTGACAGAAGCTCAGAGCTGGGGAGGTGGCGGGACGAGGCAGGGCAAGATGAAAGAGAAGCAAAGACTCCTACGTTATTGTAGGAACTGACTCTTTGACAATTATGCTTTTGACACATTACCCTTGAGAGTTTAGTAATGGGATTTTCTAAAGATGGCTGGACAGCAGGAGGTAGCATCAAAGATGCTTCTGGTTCTCATTATAGATGACTGCAACAAAACTGATAAGTAAATCTTGGTAAGAATTGACTCAGTATCAACAAAACTGAAGTCAGTGCAACTCTCTGATGGTGATCCAGGCAACACTTCTAGAGACTGAAGGCAGACCCTGAATACTTGGACCATGCTGAGAGCCACCTCCAAAACCATGAGATGAATGTGACAGAGACAGAAAGGAAGCAAACAGGTTTTGCTTCTAGGAAACCTACATCCTTGGACAGAGAAATGAAATAATGTCTGAGAGTACCATAGTTTTCTTTTCCCAGATCCCAAGGTCCTTCTTATTTATAAAGTATTTCCTTGTTTTATACAGAATTCCTGCACTTATGGCTAAAGAAACACCACTTCTGAAGAGAACCTGGGAGAGGTATTTCTTTTCCCTGTGTTTCTGGGTGTGAGGTTCAAGCTAACGGTATTTCTTTGTTTTATGAAGAAATGTTGGTGGTTTGAATTCAGCTCTTCTTGCTGAATCATCATATTATTCATATGACACACTGCAATAAGTGTAAATGTTGGTAAGCGTAAGTTTAATGAGGTTGTTGTCATCAGTAGCAGGTCATAGCAGGATACACATTCCAGCAGGGAATGCAGTGTTTAGTTTTAGGAAAAAATGCAAGGTTGTTACCCAGCTCTTCCCCTACTCTTCCCCATGCATTTTGGTGGGGTCTGTGGGCAGACCCCAGAGTAGGAGCAGGAAGGTGTCCTGCTTCAGTGATTCTGGTTCATTTTCAAACTTGACTATCTTACATGGTTGCAGAATGGTGGCTAGTTTACAACCAAACAATATATTTGTGACCCAAGGATATTTTCAGCTAGGCAGTCTAAGGTAAAGGAATCACATCTGTGAAGAAAGAACAACATTTCCTCCAGTCCATACTAATAGCACTGAAGAAAAATATCAAAGATTATGAACAAGAAAGCATATATACATTTAGTAATTGCTATTCCTGGTCGGAATGCCAGACCTAAAACCCACTGGCCAGATCTCATATGTTGTTATTTTGTTCCCGTTAGAGTAAGGACATGAAAGAATTTTATTCAAACGTATTTCTGTTAACAAAACTGCCATAT
This sequence comes from Sula dactylatra, assembly GCA_013389905.1. Taxonomy (NCBI): domain Eukaryota; kingdom Metazoa; phylum Chordata; class Aves; order Suliformes; family Sulidae; genus Sula; species Sula dactylatra. Next base: position 10,208 of record WEKW01028915.1, on the reverse strand, counting down.
TATCAGTGTGATCATAATCAGTGAATGGAAATATTTTGGAATTTCCCAGAAGTTTAATGTTTTTAAGAGAAAGTTCTAGAATAATGTTGTGTTTGAAAACTTGCTAAGGACAATATTATTGTTGTTGTTCTCATATTTGATACCCCTTTTATGTTACCACTCTACTTTCTCAATTTACAGATTCATGTGTTGCAAAAACTGTATTTTTTACTATTTTCCCAATGTATTTCTCACTCATGTTGTTCTGTAAGATCAAACTACCTGTCCCAAGACTCTGTAATTGTGAATGCATCTAAGATTTTTTATTACATTGGTAGACTTGAATTCTTCATTAAGATCAGTGAAAAGTCAGAATAAGTGTGTAGAATTCTGAGAGCTGTTCTGTTTCCTACACTCTGAAAGTAAAGGGGGCCTCCCACTTCCAGAGTCAGCTCTTCACGAAACCTAGTCGCCACTACACTTTAACTGTCTAGATCTAACTGAACTGTGGTTGTAGTCAAGTATTTAACAGCATTTCACACTTCTCCTGTCATCTGGATTACATAACAATGTGCTGATTTTATAAACAGCAACTACTCATTTTTGTGGTTGAGTTTTACTGGATGCACAAGAGAAACATCTGACTAAATAAAGCTGGAGACAGGAAAATTGAATGCAGAGGAAGGGCAGGCATTCCTAGGCACATGCAAAACCAAATGGTGCCAGGATTCGCAGACTGCAGTGCCACCATGCAAGGCCCCCGCATACATTTCCAGCCAAGAGACCATAAGAACTTGCTTTCTTGTGGTGTTGAAAGTGCTTTTGCTTGGCACGTGCTCTTAAAAACCCTGCAAATGTCACTTGTACTATTAAGTGCATAGGGGGCAGGGTATTTAACTATTCAACTGCAGGAGGTTAACAACGCCAAAAAGCGTTAAAAATCAAAAGAACCCACATGTATAAACACAAGTGTTGGAAGTGTAATAAAACTAGTGAGGCAGACACTCAAGTAGTGTGAATCAGATGTCTCTGCTAGCTTCAGCAAAGCTCTGTTAGCCTGGGCTAATTTGGGCTCTGCTTTAGTAAATACCTCCAAAACAGACACCTGTATCTGTGCTCTACTCAAGCTCTGCTGAAACAATTTTCTCTATGCTATTGTTTTAAGTGTGGGGTGTGTTACACTGTGTGATTGTTGTTACTGCTTCAGCAATGTGCAGCAGCACGGAAAGTCAGGGAGACCTTTTCCTGCTATGTTTCATACTATAACAAGGGACTTTATTCCTATGTCATTGTACTATGAAGGTGGTAGGAGATATCTCTGTTGGATGTAGGTCAGCTGAGAAGATGCTGGAGAACATCATAAACTCAGCTCCTACTAAGAGGATTTGAGATACCATTTTCTGCAGATTTCTTGAGAGCCATGTGAATGTAAATATTCTGGATTGGAAATAATATTTGGGGTCTGCACTTAAGAAATCTTTCATACAAATGGGCTACTCCTCTCTTAGACTGGGAAAAATGAACATTGCAATTCAACAAGGCCAAGTGCAAGGTCTTGCACCTGGGTCGGGGCAACCCCCAGTATCAGTACAGGCTGGGGGATGAAGGGATTGAGAGCAGCCCTGTGGAGAAGGACTTGGGGGTACTGCTGGATGAAAAGCTGGACATGAGCTGACAATGTGCTCTCACAGCCTAGAAAGCCAACCATATCCTGGGCTGCATCAAAAGAAGCATGACCAGCAGGTCGAAGTAGTAGAGGTCTGCCCCTCTACTCCACTCTGGTGAGACCCTACTTGGAGTGCTGCATCCAGCTCTGGAGCCTTCAGCACAGGAAGGACATGGACCTGTTGGAGCGGGTCCAGAGGAGGCCACAAAAATGATCAGGGGGATGGAGCAGGTTTCCTATGAAGAAAGGCTGAGAGAGTTGGGGCTGTTGAACCTGGAGGAGAGAAGGCTCTGGGGACACCTTATTGCTGCCTTTCAGTATTTAAAGGGGACTTATAAGAAAGATGGGGGCAGACTTTTAAGTAGGGCCTGTTGCAATAGGACAAGGGGAAATGGTTTTAAACTAAAAGAGGTTTAAACTAAAATTCAGACTATATATAAGGAAGAAATTTTTTACAATGAGGGTGGTAAAACACTGGCACAGGTTTCCCAGGGAGGTGGTAGATGCCCCATCCCTGGAAACCCAGCACCAGTGGGGATTCAGAGGTGATGTGCTGGAAGGCATATTCCCAGGGACCAGCCCAGCATCATAGGCTCTTCACAACCATGAAACTTAGAGCATTTGGGGGTTACTCAGGATATGTCCCTATGAATACCCATACATAACAATAATGCACGGAACAGCCAGTTCCTTATTCATTACCATGTAACCTGGCATGTGGCATGTCATGCACCACAGCAGGTAAGTCAAGAGGTCTGCATACACCCAAAGTAAGAAAGAAAAAGCAACATCATTGTGGGATTCACCTGACTGAGTGGCGATGCCTACAATGTAGGTATTCACAGCTGAGAAAATCGTCTTGGTTCCTTTTATAATCAGTAAAAAGCCTGCCACTGAAGTGTATGAAGCTGTCTCAGCTTAAAGAGGTGATGCTATGAGATCAACTGAATGCCAATCAGCCTCCATTGGCTCATATTGATTACACCTTAATGAATTTTAACAGGAGCAAGCAAGTAGCTCAGGACTAGCTCAGATGCAAACACCCATGTTCTAGACACCTAAATTAGGCTGAGATGAATTCCAGTTCAAATATGCTGAAGGACACTTTAAATCCATGTAACTTAGAGGGGAAAAAGACTTTTTTCCTACAGTCTCAAAGTTCAGGCAAGTGTGGAATTGAGGTGAAGTTTCTGTAATGTACTAGTGCAGTAATAGGTAGTATATGAGTGATTTTGGCTGCATTTTTGGCTCCTATTTCTCATCATTCCACTTCCATATCAGGGTGCAGCCTTGGGAATACACCACCTTAACTGTCCATTCCCTTCCTTCATTCACTGCAGTGCTTGGTTCTAACTTACACTGTAAAACATAAAGTCAACAATTTAGTTGGAAGTGTTGACAAAAATAATTTTAACCAGTGTTGTTGTTTGTTGTTTTTTTCCAAAAGCACAGTGGTAGTTCAAAGATGTTGTCTCATTACAGGTTTAAGAATGGGGGCTTCAGACCTCATTCTGGACTGAGCCACTCAGAGTTGGACGCTGTCCTTCCATGTGGCAAAGCCATTATGCAAGTCAGCTCACTCCTTTGTGGGCCAATGACTTAGAAAACGCCTTAAGGACAGTAGCCCAGTGAGACAGTAAGTCTTGCATGGATCTTTGCCAATTACTAGATACTGTTTATCCATAGAATTGGATTTAAGCTGCTGCATCCAGACCAAAATTTTTAAACTTGATGCAGAGCTCTCATCTGAGGCTTTTCCTTTCCTTTTTTTGTTTGTGACTGATTGCCAGACAACATGGAAACATTAGGTAATCTCAGGAAAGCCGGTAGGAAATGTGCTGCTAGGAGAACTTTCAACACAGTAGGGGGGGATTTTTTCAGCAGAAGTAAACATTTTTTTTCTTTTTTTTTTAACAATACATGGCTGAGTTTATGGAAAACACTCAGATCTGTGATAAATATATGCAAAAGACTTCCACTTGTTGTCAATAGATTTCTCTTTGTTCCAGCTGTCTGCAGCTTCTTATCCTTAAAACCCAGTTTCTTTTGTTGCCAAAATTTTTGGCTGCAAGAGAAGGTTCCACCTTGTTACAGTAATTTAAAAACACCTGTCATCATATATTTTCATATGGCAGTTACACTGGAACTAATCCCCACATAATCTTCTTAATACGAGATACTATGGGTTTACTCTATAGCTAGGGGTTTTGCATTTCATGTTTCACTACATTTAGAACTTAATTTTACTTCTGATACTTCCATAGTACGTCTAAATGTGTCTTTCATCGGCATGTTTGTTTTTCATCCATTTTAGGGAAGAAAAATAAGCACAACACTTTATTTTTCTCTTTTAAATAATAATTATTCCCACCAAGTGATTATCGCTGGTCTTCCCTTTGACCTGTTTGAACCCTAGCCTTTGTAAGCAGCATGGTGCTCCCCACTTGTTCTCCATGGCGAGATGAATAGTTGCGTGTTCACATTTGCACTGTCTCAAGGATGAAGAAAAACACTTAAACACATGCTTGGTTTTAAGCATGTGTCCCTATCCTGTTGATAACCAGACACCTTTAGTGTTACATACAAGCAAGTAAACAATAGGATAACAAACTTTAATTTAAAAAACAATTTCCAATATGTCATTTGTTTTTCTGTGCTATTAATGTACCATTATCACTTTAGTAATTAAACTTGTTTATTCAAAATCCTTTTGTCTTCCTTCCTGACTGAAAGTCATCAGCTATTTGAACTCTCATAGGCATAATTTTATTTTATCATACACGTTGTTGGTCTTGTCTTTATTTCTGGTTCATGATGTTTTGTGGCTTTTAACCTCTATTTTAATTTTTTTTTAAATATTTAAATATATTTCTTTATCCACACTTTTTATGTATTTATAGGTCATGAATATTTCCTACCTGTACATGTTCTCTATGCAGAGAGCTAGCTGGTTTAGAGGTATGTGCATATTTTGAAGTGCATAAACACATTAAATCCAACCCTTTGGTTTAAAGAGCAATAATGTGGTAAGACCAAGTAATCATCAGTTAGGAAATGCCATCATTAAGGATGAATATACAACTTCACTTAAACCTTGTGTGCACACATTATCAAATAGCCTTTAATTACAGAATGACAGATTTTTTCCATGTGTCCTATTTACTCTTCAAAAGTAATTATATTCATTGAATCCACATCTTGCATTTTCCCCCTTCAACCTCACTGATCGGTATGTGCTATCATACTTTGTTTAGCACACTGTCTTCCAACTCTGCTCCTAATATAGCTTCTCTGGCTTTTATCTGATTTCTTCCCAGATATCAGAACACTATATGTTTGTGATGCTTATTAGAAGGAGTAACCCAAGTTGTAGATTGAGATCCTTTGAACACCTAGACTAAATGCCAAATGAAACAATGCTGCAAACATTGCTTCACTAAACAGCTGTTTAGAGAATAAGCTGTTATTCTCCATCTACAGGTAGAAAAAGTGACAATGGTCATCATGATTTCTTAGCCTCCTGTTGTCCAGCTTTTTTTTATATACCATCTCTCCCAGTTTCTGAAAAGCAGTTTAATTTTCAGATCTCTCCAAGGAGTACTGGTTTCATTCACACCCAGGAGCACTTCTATGGTCCATACATACATCTTGTCCATGCCGCAACTCCAATCTGAGATGACACAACAGAGAAGCATCAGCTTTTGGCACCCTCTTATTCAGCTTCTCACTTGGTTTCCATGAAAGGAAAGCCCAAGCTGTAGGCCAGAAGATAGCTGTGAGGCACTCAGACTCCTCACCTGGATAGTAAGGGAAACTGGACCACAACATTGGTCTATTCATCATTTCAGCCTTCTTTCCTGCCAGTCTTACTTTTGATTAACAGCCTCTTAATGAGCCTTATTGGCTCTTTGAATAGGTTTCAGGACTAATCAGCTCATTTATCTCAAGGTCCCCTGGGTCATTTACCTAACAGGAAAAAGCAGTACAGGTTTCTTCACAGCTGGGAACAGTGATGACATACTGCAGTACTTCATGGTCAATAAGAACGGTAAGAAACATAGGAATAGCTGAAGTCCTGGCAAAACCAAGCAAAATTTGTTCATCAGCCATATTCAGACTAGAAGGCACTGCCTGAATTGTATTGGTACGTCCAGAGACAATCCTTGTATCAGTATGCTGCCATCATGTCTCTGTTGGTCTGGCTTTCATTCCATTTGAAGTTGAAAGAAGATACCCTCCTTCTCCACACCAGGATTTGGGTATCAGACCACAGGAGGGAGGATTGCTGCCCTCAGTGCTGATGCACGCTGACAAAGGAGTCTGGAGCAGAAGTTGTGGGGAGAGGAGTACTTAGCTCCTGCTGCACCAGCGTAGCATGGGCTCAGTGAGGAGAGAGGCTTTGGAAGGTCACCTACCCAAAATAAAATTCAGAGCATCTGTTAACTAAGATTTTTCATTTATTTATAGCTTAGCTACTTATGCTGGGATTTGCAACATGACAGCAGCAAGAGATCTATCACTAACAAAGCTCACAAACTGCCAAATTTGAAACACTTATTTCAAAACATGGTTTCCATAAAACATGGTTCAATAGGGGCAAAACTGCCTATTTTTCCTCTAACCTTTTTCATTAAAATAACTGAACCAGTTTTTGCCGAGACTTATAAGTAAATCCCTCTCAGACATATTCAAAAAAAGAATCTCCTGAAACAGAGAATTGTCTAGAAACTTAAATAAAATTGCTTACCCTTGGCAAAGCTGAAGTACTGAAATCAGAGACTTATTATATGAAATGTCAGGCAAACTTGACTATATATTTTCAAACAGCTAGTACTCTACACCCCATAAAATGCATATAACATACACAGTTGAACCTACACACCCACACACCCCACACACACTCTTGTACATTAACTTATGTGTTTAGGTTTAAACTGATCATTTTCTTCCACGTTTTCTGACTTTCAAGGTACAGAAAATAGAGTTTCCAGTGCTGTACGAAATGCCGCAGACAGATGCCTCATGTTGTCATGTATGCGGCTCTCATTCATTTTACAGCGGTGCTATTCAGGAAGGGAATACTTGCTGGCAGCATTGCTTGAAACCCACTGCTCCCCTGTAAGGACAGCTTAGAGGCATGAATGTCATTTCAGCAAATGGCCACAAAAATGTCCCTGGCTTCTGTAAATGTACAAGTACCCACTATTGAACTCATTTTACAGAACATGCAACACTTTAAGCTTTTATTTTCACTGCATATTATGAATTTTGCAACAATACAGTGCCATTTTGGACCACTTCAATAAAACCACTGCTACTTACCAACCTTCCCAGCTTCTGACGTTGAAAACTATGAGATTCAGAGCTGGGAAGGTCACTACCATTTTTGATGTAAATCTCACCAAGCACCATATACAAGCTTGGTTCAACATTTGTGAATGTGGACCAAAGGCAGATAGTACACATAGGGCTTTATATTTTTTATGCTGTTTTCCCCTTAGTGTCAGGGCCCTGAGCACACCTCCCCCAAACTAGAAGTGAGAGCCTGTTCCTCCTTTCCCTGGGGATTTGCTTTTAAGCTGAGGCTTTACCACTGGCCCTTGCCTGTGCTACATTGCAGGTGCATCACAGCTACGTCTCTGCCTGGTCTTGTACCTCCTCTCTTCCAGCTTTCTTCACAACAGCTTTTACCGGTAAAGGTAGACTCAGCCAGATGAACTCCTTAAGTCCAGAAAGGGGATGAGCTCAGGGTCTTGAGACCTAGTACATGCATGCATTCTGGTAAATTAAGTAAGCTCAGGAGTTTTACATTGCTACCTTTAGACTGGTGATTTCCTCAAGTGCCATTTGTACACTCTGCTTTTTTGATATCATGCTCTTTCTAGTCCATTTCCATGTTTATGGAAGCCTTGGCTTTTCTTCGAGTTTCTTGCTCTTTATTTTATTGCCAAGTAAAAATTCAGAGATCTCCATTGGTCTTCCAGGACTTCATGACTGTTTATAAATTGTACCTTTTTCCTTCCTTCCTTCCCATTAACTTTTTGCCTGCACAACTAGACAGACTTCAGCTCTCAGCAGTAACCAAACTACTAAATTTGTAGGACAGCAATACCTTGGGATATTTCACGGTTTGGTTTTGTTTCTCTCCAGCATATTCTAAAGAAAGATATTTACTCTGGCTGTAAAGCCTAAGCCATTGGTGATTTAGAGCTATAACAATATTGATGCAGATGAGCCTCTGTGGAGATATTTGATAACATTATGTAAATGTAATCAACGGGCTCAATAAAGCATAACAACAATAAAATACTGTTCACATTATATATAAATAAATGCACATGGACACATGTATGTGCTTCCTACATAATTACTGTAACTATGCCTATTTATACTGCTGATCTTCCAGCTCTCTATATGCCATCTCCGTAGTGTCTATTTATGCAGCCTTACTGAATTCGTAACATCTAAGTAAGTGATTCAGATCTTAACTTATGCCAGAAAAGCATGAATCTTCTGAGAGGAAGGAAAAAGAAGTTGAAATTAGAGCAACTCAAAATTATCAAGTGTTGCAGTTCAAAATTTTTAATGTTTCTTTTTAAAATGAGAAACATTTCAGTAATTTTTAGTGACTTTCTATCTACATTTTAACTTCAGTAGAGGAAGCTGAGTTTCTAGTCCTCGAAAACAGGGGAAAAAAAGGACTAAAATATTGTTGGAGATTTTGTTGCCATTAACTCTCTAATCTAAAAATTCTGCAATTTTGGGTCGGAGCTGGATTATCAGGTAGTACAACATCTGAGCACATGAAGGAGAAACGAATGGAGGAACCTATGATAGACCAATGCTTGCCCAACTTCAAGATACCTGTAATCTGCATAGACTTCTGGGGGAGTATATAGATGTTGAAATGTTTATATGTGAAACCTGATCTCACAGTACTGAACTAGATCTCTCAACAGGACCTCAGGAAAAATGCTGGCCTTTCATGTTTCTTGCTGTGAACTACTTAGGCCTCAATGTTAGGTAGTGTGTCACCTCATGTGGCTGCTTAGATTTACATTGGACATTATTAATAAGTTGGGACTCAATGTGATCATAACTAGAAGATTACACAATATGTATTATATTATGAAAATACATGGTATTTCTCAAAACATATGGTATGATATGATTTCAGTCATGAAGGTCATAAAAGAATGACAGTCACATAATATGACTCCTGGGACAGCAATGGAAGAAAGCTAGTCTAGTGATTAAGGTAGAAACATGAGAACAAAGCTGGCTAGAAAAGAAAAATTGCATTTGGAAAAATGCTAATATTTTAACAATTGCTTCCATACTGCTTCAGGATATACTTTTCGTAACATATTGTAGAGAGAACCAAGATCACTCCATAATCATTAACTAGGTTCGAGGAATGACAACTTTCATCAGGACACCACTTCTGATATGATGCAAGAACTCACAGGGTTTTCACTGTGAATGAATGAGTTCAAAGGGTCTCCAAGTGCCAGGTGATTAGCGAGGCTGTGCAGCCAGTCTCCTTCTGGCCTAATTGGGATTTATTGCTCAAAATGGAACAGGTCCTAAAAGAGGCGTTGATGTCCTAGCCTACCAGTTAGGACACTCAGGTGGCAAGTGGGAACTCAAAGTTCACTTGTCTGCCCTGAAAGAGCTATAAAGGTTGTCCAGGATGCCTTATGTTTCTCTTTTAAGAAAACCTGCATCTTGGCACAATTTTTACTAAAACAATTTGGCATGTGCCCAGTTCTTTGTCTTTGGGATATCTGAGTTCAAATACAGTCTCTTCTCTTTCTGTAAGCATTTTATGTAGGTGGAGGAAAGAGATAGTGGTTGAAATTTAGATTAAGTTTTAGCTGGGATGAGTAGTCCTCTGGAGATAATTATGTCTTTCTGATAGCTATTTAGTGAAGCAGTGTTGACAACACTTGTAACCTGGTTGTCTCATCTAGGTATTCAATGTTCTCAACTATAAGTTTCACCTCTCTTCTTTAAATGTGTAATTCTCCCTCTCCCTGACATGGAAGCTATAAAGAGTCAATGTAAAAATGGTCACAAACCAAGTGATAGATCAAATTGGTTCTGTATTGGTACCAAAGCAGAGAAGTGAAGTCTCTTTTGGTGTGGGGAACAGAGACAAAATGAACCCTGGAAATTATTTTTACACAGGACACGGGGAAAAAAAGAAAACAGAGAGGAATTCAGAACCACAGCATTCACAGATTGCTAACAAAATAGAAGAGGGTGTACTGAAAAGGAGAAAAGCTGAACCGGAAGAAGGAAATGAGATTAAGAATTGACATGGGACAGCACACAGTCTGATAAAAGACAAGAAGCAACCTCCATTACCATGTTTCAGTATCACTTGACTTCAAGTGCCACTAGGAAGGTAAACAAAGGGAAATGTTAACTAAATTTTCCTCCCTTTCTTCCAACCTCTTCAAAAAGTATTTGGGTCAAATTTCAGGCAAAGAAATTGAGGGACTTTTTTTCTCTACCCAAGGGAGGTGCTTGTTCATAGAACAAGTCTGAATTCATGAAG
>WEKW01028913.1:267658-307273 GCA_013389905.1 Sula dactylatra | reverse complement strand
AATGGATTTCTAAAGGATGTTTTGTTGAAACAGTTGATAACAAACTTCTGGGAACAGGATGCTGGATGGAAGATTCTTGGCAACCCTATAGAGCGGAGATGATACTTTACTCCTGAAATAGCAGTCTATCTAATTTTTCAGTTGTGCAAAATTTCACTTTCTGGCCAGTATCTTAACTGCATGTGGGGTGAGAGGGATTAGAGAGAGAATTTTTAGCTTTCTGAAAGTTTTAATTGTTCCTACAGTTCCAATGTTGCCACTTTTTTCTTATGAGCAGATTCTACCTTGAAAATAATGTGCTGCTTTCATTCAGTTCACTGGAGAGGTCACACACCTGTATGAGTGTGAGGTGAATGTGCCTCTTTATGCGGGTGGTGTGCTGCCCACCACCCTCTTCTCAGATACTGTCCTACTCTTTCATTTTCAGGTCAGTTTAGAATTCTCACAGATCAATGACAGAGTAAAAACAGGTCTAAGTAAGTGTAGAGCTGTCAGTCCAGGATAGGATGAAAAAGAAAGTCTGTATCCATATACATTGCAAACATATGTGCATTTTTATATGTCAGACTATTTTTTTTCTAATTCATTGTTTTTGAGGTTTGTGAAGTTGAAATTAAAGTGAAGAAGAGATACAAGTTCAATGCTGTATGCTGGTCTTTCTGTACCCACAGACAGTTTTAACCAAAAGACCATTGTCTGTTTACGCTGTTGGTATAATTGGTTTTACTTTTAACTTAAGAAGTAAGGAGGCTACTGTAAAGTGCAGAGGTACATCCCTCAAGAGACAAAGTGCCCTGGTCTCTTTTTAAAATCCTTTGTTTATTCCTTCTATCAAAGTTTAAATATATTTTACTTGTTCTTCTAAGTTTTCGGTACTTACTTTTTATTCCACTCAATGCTTTGAAAGAATTTCTTTTCAACATAAAGGGTATTCGTACCAATTAAAAAAAATCTTCTTGTTAAAAGGGTTTTGGTATGTTTCTGCATAGGCAGAAGAGAACTGGGAGTTGAGCAGTGTCACTTGGCCTTTGTAAGGTCTGAATACTGAATTATGGTAATCTATTTTGGGTATCTTTTTAAGTGCAAGTTGAACGAAATAGTCTCAATGATATGAATGGAAAAAATATGTTTGATCTTCACATCGCTCCCTCAGATCTTATAGGCATCAGCTAGCATATGTTTTCTGAGAAGACCTTTGAAGACAAGGTACGTCTGCCTGGTCAAGATATTATTTAGCAGTACTTTCAGTAGGTTACTCTTGCTTAAGATTCACTAGTTAACTTAACAATCCATGTTAGCAGGGAAATGTAAGTGATTTGTATCAAGAAAGTCAAAAGAAATATTAGGATAAAGTTAAGAGTAAAGCTATGAGCAAGTTAAGAGTTGTTAAAGGCATACAGGCGAAGGTTGCTTTCTGATGCTAGGTTTGCTAACCTAATTAACTTTGGATGCACTTGGTCAGTTTCCCTATGATTAGGAGGCCATGGAGTTCTCTCTCTGGAGATAACAAAAGCAAGTGTATGTTAATCCATCATTGCTCTTTGTGTAATTCAAACCTAATGTAAGTTGCTACCCTGTCTCATGCAAACTTGTGTGCTTATGGTAAATTAAAGACCAGGCCAATGCTGACAAATTTATTTTTAGTCATGGACCAGGAAACTGTTTTACAAAAACCTGTTCATTTTGGTAGTTTTTGGTTTTTTTTTTTTTTTTTTTTTTTTTTTTTGTAATTTCCAGAAATCATTACACCTGAAACAGCAGTGGTTAAGCCCAGGTGCTCAACATACAATTGTGTTTATGTCAATCTTCTTGACTCCTTTATTTTTATTTTAGAGGTGGAGGGGTATGTTCCTGCTCATCAAACTATATCAGAACCTTTTTCTCTGACTATTGCCATCTTTAAGTCCATTACATGAGATTTCTGATTATCTGTTTAGCTAAAGTGCTATTGATTTAGTATTTCTGTTGATAAAGTTTTGTTTGGTGGGAATATGGACTTGGTGTGTCCTCTCTCCTGTTCTCTCTGTGTGTAGTTTTAAGCCATTGAAAGCTTCACGCTTACAGCTGTTAAGAACTGCCTTGTGATCATCAGAAATATTGTGCTAAGTTACTGCCTAAATAATTTTAGGAGAATTTTTCTATACTTTCTTTCCAGTATATTCCACAGGGGCATAACAAAACTCATTCTGGTAGACCTTCATAATATTTTCAGAGGATGCAAATGATCAATTTCCTAACATTTATTGTTGATTCTGAGGAGCTGTCTTATCTAGCAAGAGGGGAACAAGCTAAGGTCAGCCTCTGCTTTTGCAGTACATAAAACCAAAGGAAATGGGAAAAGCTAAATATATGAGGAGAAAACTAAGCACTGGTTTGTGCAGCATAACAAACAGCCAAGATTTATTTGAATATTGGATTTTATTGTTTAGATTCTTTGACTTCAGCATTTTAAACTCACTTTTTTTGTGATGATCCAGTAATGGAGACATTAGAAAGATTCAGGTGCCTGCAAGTGTTTTCTGCCAAAAGGGCTCCCTTTGGTTTGTTAGATAGCCTTGCAGAAGCCTGGACGAGCCAGTGCCAGCTAGCGGGCAGAGCTGTTTGATCCCTGGAGTTGAGTACAGCACTAGAAAAAGTCCATGATGCAAACTAATTTCTGGCATAACTTTCATTCTTCATCTTAGATTTTTTTGAGGAAGGGTGGTATTTCGTAAGTACAGGGAGGGGAAAAAATTCAGGAGGTTGTTCTGTAAGCGAGGAGAGGTAGGGAAGGTCTTAGGGCTATTTAACAATTTATTTGCTTGGTCTGGGATCACAGAGTTGTCTGCCTGCTATCTCTTGTTCTCCCATCAATTCTGCTGCTCTTGAAAGAGTAGGAGTAAGCAGAAAATCTGAAGTTGACCTTCTTGTTTTTCATTTGCCTGTGATTTCGGCATGTTTATTAAATGGCAATAATGTTTTTCACTTGCATAGTGCTTCCGATAAGGCTAAAGAAGAACTTGAAGAAGATTTAGCAATGAGTCTTTATAGTTTTCTTGTGTAGCAGACCAATATTACTTCCTAAGGAAGAAAATTAGGGCTAGTAGAAAATGGTCATATAGCTGTCTCTTCATAAGGCCGATCAGGACTAAATCACCACTCCTACTGCACAAGTGTAGCAGTCATGTTCTGCTGCTTGTTTCCACAAATGTAGCAGTGAGTACCTATGAAGACAATTGGAACAGGAAAAGTTGTGAGTAAGAGCCTACATCTTAGGTTGTATCTTTTTAATTTTGCAGAAATAGTTCTGTACTGCTGCTAAGATTCTCACTCTGGTTAACTAGATGTTCTTTCTTTAAGTCAAGATTGCAGAGGAAGTGGCAACCACTGTGCATTAGCTTTGGAAGCAATGGTGTAAATAGAAATTAAAGAAAAAATATTTAAAAAATTAATAAAATGGGAAGAAATGTTGCAGCAGTACTCTAGAATGAGGGTGATAAACAGTCAGAGAAGACTCCTCTCTCTCTGCTTCACCAAATGAAACTTGTGTCTTTACAGGAAGTGATTTTTGCCTAATGTGATTTTTCAGGTTTAGTTATTTCCTGTTATTTCCCTACTGAATTATAATTTGAGGATATAATTTCCCATAGCAATTATCTTAATTTTTAGTCACGGTAGTTACCTTCAAGAGCAATAGGGTGTTGTACCAGACCATGAAACAAGGCTTTAACCATCCTATCTGATTTGAAATTAGAGCAATATGATTACAATTAAAATATAAGCTTTCAGTAACAAAGCTTGGTGCTTTGAAAGTCAGACCATAAGACTACAATACTTAGAGCTTGTGGTATAATTCGAGTCCCCTCATTTAGTTGTTGTGTGCACGATCTGTTTTACAGACTGCCTCTAGTATAACAAACACCAGTGTAGAAAACAAGGTAGAAGAGTTCTAAACCGAGGAATGGTTGGGTAGAATTTGTAATAATTTGGTTATGTGTGGTACAACTGTTTTACCTTGCTTGTTACAAACAAAAGAAAGCTTTGTTCTTGGAGGGTGGGGTGCAGGGAAGAGAAAAGACTATTTTTTTAAGGAGGTTAATTCAGCCCTGATTGAAAAGTGTAAGCTTCTGGAAAAGTTACTGCCTTGAGTGGCCCCAGGGAGGGGAGGGAGGGAAGGAAGTGTGTATACTTTTTGTTCAGTTGATGCTTTTTCTGTCATGCGAAGTTCGAAGTAATAAGAAGACAGGATGTTTTGCAACTCAAGGTTTTTTTAGCATTTTTTTCCCCCCTCCCTCTGGTTAAGGTCTAGAGCTGTGGTAGTGCTATGCAGAACCATCCAGGGACTTAATTACCATTACTTTGCCTAATGCTGCTCAGAGCATATCCACACACAGTGCTTAAAAAGGTAATGGTCGCTGACGTGATAAACATCAGTCTCTTTTCTGACACCCTTATGGAAGTGAACTGGAAACAGTAATACTAAAAAGCTTTAGTGGTTGTGGCAATTGGAGTACATGCACAAAAATATGTGGGGTGAGGCACCTTCTGTGTTTAGAAAAAGCCAGCATGAAACAAGGTCATGGAGATGTTCAGTGAAGATCTGAGTTAGTGAACGAAACACACGTTCTCTGTCAGTGATTTTAAAAGCCTCTAATTGAGGAGGATAAGCCTGATAACTGCTCGTAATGCTGTTGGCAGCAAACTGTTCTATCCTTGTCTTTAGGATGACCTGCAGTGGGGTTGCTTAAAGTGTTTTTGCTTGTTTGTTTTGGCTGTGAGGAGAGCTAGAATTCTGTGTGGCAGGATAATTAATCAGCTCAGAGACTTGTTTAACATGTTTAATAGATGAAAAGGCTAAAAATTGTTTTCCTTCCAGAATGGCGTTGAGTAGATTGATAGTCTGTTGAAAAATACCTTGCTCGTTGAATATAGGACAGGGAACCATGTATTTGTGGTGTTACTGTTGACTTGCTCTGAAGCAGCTGAGATGACAGCCTCTCTGAAAATGAGGGTAACTTTGTCTAAGGTATCCTATAGAGCTAAATCACTATTATAGTCTAAGTATCAACATAAGGTGAGACAACTTCTGTCACATGTAGGCATTTCAGTGCGTGTCAATTAAATGATACCTGCCTACATGAAATTTAGTCCTAAAAAGTGTGTTCTCTCCCCAATATTTGAGTATATATATTTTTTTGTTTTGTTAACACTGTAGTTGTGATGTTAAAATTTTTTTGGTGTGTGCTATTTCATTAAAACCACTCCTAAGTTTGTGGACATTAAGATGGAGAAAGAAACAGTGGTCATACTGGGTCAGATTGCAGTTGGATCCACTATCCTATATTTCACTGTGGGTGAACAGTGGTCACAAAGTGGTTGTAGCACTGATAGGCTGTGACCTGGCTTGAGATCGCTTAGCTTGTACCATTGCTACCTAAAGCTGACGAAGTCTGATTTAGTCAGTTTCTTGGCACGGCAGTGGGTATAGCTATTCCAGGGTAGAGGCTGACAGCAGGTACTGGGGAGCAAGATGCAAGAGCTCTGTGATCAACAGGCACAAGGTGATTGTGTAAATATTGACTAGATTTTTTTTCATACCTATAACCATCAATTAACTGAATTTCTGCTTACAGATCCTTTGAAACTTCCTGTGCTGGTTGTGGGCTTTTTGAAATTTTAAATGTGTGCATTCAGGTGTGTTCCTAATGTTACAGATACTGCAGATGATGGATTTGAACATATCTCCCTTCTGAATTTAATTGTGGGCTGTTCTTAAGGCTTTTATAATCACTTTTGGAAATTTGTGGGTATTTTTCTAGATCAAAATAGAAAAACTGCAGGATTAAAGCTCCCTTCCATCTCCTGTTCCATGAGAACGTTTTTCAATCTGTCAGCGAACCTTGTGCTTTGCCTGTACTCACAAGTATAAAATTCATCTTCTTTCTTCTTCGATTACCGTCAAGGCCAAGGTTTCACTCAACTTTCAGAGGAAACTGGTTTGGACACCCACTCATTGGTGGGTATTTCTATGCATCCCAAGATTGCTGAAGTATATGCTCATCATCTAAATAGACAGGATGTGTTTATGAGTTGCTACTGGTATTGGTAGAAATAGTGAAGCATCAGCCTACTGGTTTGTCCGCATTCATTCAGTATTGTGGGTGATAAATACTTTACCTGTTTGGGCTTCTAGCCTGGGAAGGTGGTAAAGAAGAGAGGGAGGTGCACAAATTGTTTGGTGTCTGTAACATCAATTTTATCTGCTATGCAGAAATTATATAGATAATGCTGACATGTTTCTCATTCTGTAGTCATTTCAGCCTTACTGAATAAGCTTGTACTCAAATTAAAAAATCTGTATTTAAAACAGCAACTTGCACTGTGTGCATTTGTGCTGCCTAATCTTTTGAAGTCATGTTTGCTTTTATACTTTACAGAGTATGAGGTAAAATTCCATAAACTGGCTGGTAGTGAGAAACTCTTGTAACAGTGTAGAATCACTTATTTTGCTTTTAAACTTCCAACTTTTAAAAATGTTTCTATGTATTTGGGTTTTTTTTCTTTTTAACTTGAGACAATATCCATCATCCTGGTGAATACTTTCAGTGACATGAATCTGAAATGAACATCTCTCTAAATGAGAGATTTCACTTCCCTAAATTGTATAATTAATGCTGCATGTGTTGACTGTATTCTTTTCTGTCTTAAAAAGATAAATATGTCTATAGTTTTATAAAAAGTTATATATTGGCTGAAGAAGCAGCTTGTCTTGAGAATATAATGATAGAGTTGGAATTTTTGTAGTGGATTTGGACCAATGACAGATATAAGTCCAACAGCATTCGCTGTCTTGGTTATACAAGATCATTATGTTTTTTGTTCCACAGCAGGTTTTTTTTCATTAAGCTAACTTTTTAGACATATCAGAGAATCAGCTAGTAATTTTTGATGTAAGTTTCAGTTAATTTGACTGAAAAGCCACAAGTCTGAAAACAAGCTCCAGAGGTAAAGCTTAGTTCAGCTCTTCCCCAGATTGCCCCCATTCTGTCAGTTTGCCGGCAGCAACACTCAGGGCCAGAATCTGTACTGTTACCTGGATGGTGTAACTAGGCTGACTGCACAGCTGAGTGATGACAGGAGTGACCAAGAGAAGAATTCAGCTTGTTGTCTTAATATCCTTGTACCTTTAGTTAAAACATGAATAAGTGTATTTAACCACCTCCTGTAAAAAGAATATACTTGAAATGAATTAACAGTGGCTGCTGAGAATTACAGCAAGATTTGTACCATCATCTTCAGCCAGTTTGAACCACAAGGTATGAAAAATAGAAGCAATTTGAGATAACTGTGCTAACTGTAATTTTGAAAAATGTGTTTTCCTAGTTAACTCTAACTATACACAGTTCTCAGACTTATCCACTAATGCCTTCATTAAGTCAATATGCTTCCTATCTTTTATTTATTTAATTGTCCTTGTAATATCTTGTCATGGGACAAAATTAGAGAACACAAGACCCTGGAAACAAAAAGTACTCTGCAACAGCAGGATCTTGTACAACATTACTGGTTCTTATTTGCAATACTTGTACCTTCTTGGAAGCGGCTTACTTTAGGTAGATTTACTGATGTCTTACAACAGCCCTTGCTGCTGCAGGTGGTATCAGTTCATAGTGCATGTTCTTGTGTCAGAAAGACAAAAGCAAATCTGTATGTGGGTACGAGACCAGAGAGATAGCGTATCTCCATAACCACACAAATTGTGTAAATACAGAGAAACTCTGCCAAATAAATAGCTTGTGTATTCTGAAAGAAAGAGTGATCTGTTGGTATGGCTCTGCTGAGAGAGTGAGTTGAAAGAGCTGGGAGTGTCCAGAGCTGTGAACAGTATGTTTTCAGTGAGGGATTTTTGACCATGACGTAGCCCACTGTTTGGGAGAAGAGTAAACATATGCACATCTGCTTTCCAAGCGTGTTGCTGCCAGGTATATTTCTTTGAAAGTCTTTATCTGCTAATCAAGGAATTGCACCACAAACAACAAAATGAATATAAATTATGTTGGCAAACCTGCACAAAGAAAACAAACCAACCAACCCAGTTTAGTAGGTCCACAGCTGTATGATTTCTAGTAACTCTTTTTACTACTATCTAAATGTTGTAGATTCACAAGAAATTAAATTTGCAAATTAAACTTTCTGGTCACTCCATTTCTAGATGAGAGGGATGCGGGAAATGTGGAGTCTCATGAGAAAGGCACAGAAAGAGAAAATGAAGCCCAGTTATTAGGGGAGAAAATTTGAGCACTGTTTGCTGCCAGAGCATCTCTTAATTGTTTGGGATGAGAATACAGATATTTGTGGATACTTAAGTGAATGTGCCTAAGTGTGAGAAATTGAGCTGATGAGGGGAAAGCGGGCTGGTGGGTTTCCTACTAATTTGTGTAGTTCATTGTATTTTGTATTAGTTAACTATTTTAATAGTGTTAACCTGTGTACATAAGGGGAATTGGTCAATATATGTTGCAACATGCTTTTAATCACTCTGTCTTGCTGATACACACTTGGTTGGAGTTTTTTTGTCAGTGTGCTGTTGGAGGAGGATTTCCCTGGACTACGTTTTTGCATTGCTGGGGTGGAGGGGAAAGGTGCATAGGTAGAAATAAGATGAAGCTTGTTGCACCAAGCTTGTTGGATCAAGCAAGCGTATAACAACAGTAATTTGTATTTATCTACCACCTTCTCCTGAACTGTTTAACTCCACAGTTCTCACAGTCAGCTTTCCAAGGTGTGAACGTAGGAGTGTGTCACATTCTGTCTTTCTGTGGCAATTGATAATTAGTTCAGCTAGGATTAAATGGGGAACGCTCGATTGTCTGATGATAATTCTGTAATTAGTATTGTTAGTGATTAGGAATCTCCTTGGGTCTTATTTAATGATTTATTTTCATGTAGTAATATGAAACAAGGTGTGTAGCTGCAGTTTGGCAAGTTTTCCTCCTGGTGTCTAATCTCATCAGTGAGTATTTGTTGTACATCTTTTGCCATTTCAGTTGGGATATGTTAATTGTCTTAGTTCTTTATGGCAGAAAAAGAAACAACTCTTTTACACCAATAACATTTTCTCCATCCACCTTAGCCTGTCATTACAGTACTACTAACAAAAGTACTCATCACTCAGCAAATGAGAAGCCCTGGGTATGTGAATGCTCTTGCCACTCTTTAGAATGAAAATTGCACAGAGAATCTGGAGGATGTTCGAGAGGGAGGGCAGGTGGTGTTCTAGCTCATGCAAGCAAATGACGTTGATTACATTCATGTAGTGATAAATAGTGGAATTTAGAATAATAAGGCACAGTGGCTTTGATTTATTGTTCCAACTAAAGCTGAGTTCTCAGAAAAAAAGATACAGTAAAAGATCTGACCATGGGACCCTGCAAAGTTCATTTGGTCTTTATAAAAATTGTAACTAGCTTTATTTAATTAGTCAGCTTTGCTCTTCTCCCACTAATGCTGATTTTATAACTAAGTCTAAATGGAAAGAAAACCAATATATTTTTATATCCAGAATGCCTGTAAGATTTTAAAACTCAAAGATAATTTTGCATAGTGATATTTATCTACCATTCTGGCCCAGATTGCAGATTAGCTTGCAATTTCAGTTGATTTACGCTCTCTGAATTTTGAGAAGTAAGGGTGATTTCTGCAACTTCTGCTTTTGCCCATGCATTCAAAAATTTTACTCTAGGAAGATTGGCCTTGGCAGACTGGTTTATGCCTGTCCAGGCGTTCTCCTTCTCAGGAATGAGCATAGCCTTTTCTTGACAAAAGGCAAGCAATAGGGGCTACCACCAGTGGTAATGCACTATGCGCATCTTCAGGAGGTTTCCAAACCCCCAAAAATAGGGTTTGGAATCTGACCTCCCTGAGGTGGACCCTCAAGTCTCATGTGCCAGGGCATGTTGTTCCACTGTTTGCTCCATGCTTCATCACTGAGACTCATTGATTTTCTGCATTTGCAGTATAATATTCATCTTCTCATCCCCCTCATGCTAGATGCAGACGCAGTTACGGAGTCCACTGATGCCTCCTCTGAGGGGTCCTGGAGGAAGTGCTGCTGTGCAGCTGGAGGGCTGTCCTGTTGGAAGGCACAACTTCCAGCTGCATCTGGGTTCCAGGGACCTTGCCCTCCTGTATGCTTCCATGTGCTGAGGGCACAAGCCTGTCCCAGGACCATGTGCCAAGGCATGTATGTGCTGTTTGACTTGGATATCCATTCCCACCGTGTGGCCTTATGTTGGATATTGTGTGTTGAGATTCCAGTAACTTGAGATTCAATCATCGGGACTCCCATCATTGATTTCATGTGACTGGGGACAAGATCTGAATGTACTCACTGCTGCTTAGGAACAAACGGGGAACTAAACTTAAATTTTTCCCAAACTGATTTGGTGCCAGAAGATGCCTGCATCCTCTCACATGTCATTCTGTCTTGGTAAGTCAATCTACCTCCACATATCTGCTCTTCTGTGTTCTGGGAGATTATATCTGAATTGCGTTCAGCACAACGCAAGTATGTTAAGTGTAGATGTATAATGTGGAATAATTGTTAACACTAGCAGCGTTGTTCATACTGTTTTTCTATAGGTTAGGATTAATTAATTAGCACTGCTATTAGTATAGTGTTATTAATTAATCTTACACCATAGTCTTATGCTATAAAAAGCTTTCAATTATCACTGTTTCATGTGTGTAACTGGAACGTGTTGTTATGCAAAAGAAAGGTAAGTGAAACCAGGATTGCTTGGGGTTTTTACTTGATGGAGGATGCATTTTCTAGGTGAAATGAAACTGGAATCTTGTAGATCACACAAGACTTCTGTACTTGTGGGTTATACAGAAGAGTATATGTGAACCTGTGAACTTTGAATCGCTAAGAGAAGACCTTTGTAACTGTCATGAAGCTTGATCTTATGCCAGAACACTCTGAAATCACTTTGAAAATATTATTGATGTGTTCTTTGTAAGTTAAGGCACTCTGCATCTTACAGAAGTGCTAGTGTACTTTGGAAGTTAGGATGAAAACTACCTTAAAAGTGTCTCCCACGAAAACACTCTTGCTCTCTGATGCTTCCATATGGCGTGACAAATGCTTCTGCTTGTTTTTTCAAACTGGGAGGGAATCTGTAATTAAAATATAGAAAGATGCACTGGAAAATGAATTGTGCCTTTACTTTCAGAATGCCACTGGATTTCCTAGCTATGGGGATATTTTTATTTGTAGAAAAGTAAGACGTGCTTGGAAATGCAGAAGGCTGCTCTGATAGTCTCTTGAGACATCTGTCCTTGATTAGCTGTTTGAATCAGTGATGTTATATGTTTGTGTCTTGTTGCCAAGGAAGCTATCATTGGTAGCTTCTTTTGAGAAAGAAAAAGCAGCAGAAGAAAATGTGCTTATTTACTGCTTCATTCTGAGGTTGAAACATTGCCCAAATTTTTGAGTGCCTTGTGGTTCTGTGACTGAATAATTGGGAAATAAGTTTGAAGGCTTTTATGCAAAAGTATAAAGAATAGAAAATACACTGTTTAAAAAAGTTGAGCTAGGGTTCACCCGTTTATGACTATCATGTGCAATAAAAGACACACTGTAAACAGAATTTGGTTATGCAGTTATTTGTATTAATGGACTTTACCCATGAAAAATTATTTCAGATGTATTTCTAGTAGTTGGTAAGTTTAAAAGAAGCAATTACCTTTTATGTCTTCTAATGTGAGACAAACTCCTTGCCTGATATCTCGTATTCTAAGCTTCAGCAGTTGTTGCCAACAGCCTATCTGTCTAAGCCAATTAGACTTTGTATCACACCAAAATACTTTGAATAAAACTCTTAATAAATGAGTGCTTTTTGGGATTTCTGGAACTCACTTGAGTGTAAGGATCTGGCAATGCCTAAGCTGAAAAGATTTTTGGAATTTAATAGAAAAAGTATTTGGTTTTTACTTATTTCCAGGCAAATGGAGAGTTGAAATTTTACTATGTCAATGACAGTAAAATAATTAATTAAGATTTTAAAAGTAATTTTTAGAATTTTCCAGCAGTTCTCTTATACACACGTAGAGTCAAAGCTAGGATGATGACAGTGATATTCTTTGAGTGGTGGGTTTATTACAGAAGGATTCCCAAGGACTTTAAGTCAATGGTGTTTTTTCAGCTGAAATGCACTATCTTCTTCACAAAAGAAAGAGGGACATTGTGATACTTAAAACTTCATAAACAGCTTAGTATTGCTGCTTTTATAGGAAATATCTGGTGCTCTCTTTGCATCTAAATGACTTTCTCTTGGGTCTGTTTGAATGAGCCTGGTAATACCACACTTACAGAAATGTGTCCTGTGGGAATTGCTGGCTGCAGGAAAGCGTTGTTGCAAGCAGAACAGATCTGTGGCAGGAGTATCTCCTATGGGCTAGAAAGGATTGAAAAGAGCAGAAGAGGCAATCCAAAGGTTATTTGAGTGTGGTTAAAAAAAGGGGAATTTTTATATGGTTCAAAATAAAATAAAGACTTTTCACTACAGCCTTTATTTTTTCTTCTTGCAGTGTTACTGGATTACCAGAAAATCTATCATGTAAATAATATTAGCATTATTTGCAACTGCGTTCTACTCTGTGTGTGACAAGAAACCAGTACATGGAGATAAACTGATCTTTTTTTATATCTTGTTTTATGTTTACTGTGGTTTGGTATCAGCTAACTGCTTTTGTGAAGACAACCTTAGCAGCTAAGTCTGGACAGGACATGACATAGAAATTTTCAGCGAAAACACTCATGAATTTTATGGGTGCAGTGGAGTTATTTTTGCCCTTTAAAAAGTATGTTGTTACATAAGTGACATGAGACTTAATAGGTCTCTTCTTTCTTGTCATTTAAAATGTATCATTGACTTTCAGTGGAAGCTGAGCTAGAAAACAGGAAATGTTGATCATGTGTGAAATGATCTAGGATTGAACTGTTAATGTTTTTATCCCTTTTGGCATTCTGTATTTCTCTGTCGCTTCCTTGGTTTAGCATTAGAAAACACAGTGAAGAATAATCTCAATACAAAATTATTATAATTGGTATTTCTGTGTAGGCTCGGCTTTGACAGGAAAACAAGTTGTGACTACTAGGTAATTATAGATTTGGGACTGCCCTTGGAAATCTGGATACAGTAGATTACTGTGCATGACTTAAAAGCTGGCAGACTTTTTGGCTTTCTGTAAAGGGATGTTGTTGTTGATGGTGACTTTTTCTTTTTTGATTAAGCACAATACGTTTTGATAGATTAGTTTTCAAGCTCATTTGTCTTTATTCAAAAGGGACTATGTCAACTTCTTGCAGGCCAATTTCAATTATTTCGAATAACATGACTGGTGTTTAAATGCTGCCTCCAGAAACTGCTTTGTTAAGGGACACTCTGTTCTTGTGTTACTAAACAATTTGAAAGGGGTAAGACTAGTTCACACCAAAACTCTGCTGTCTCTAATGCCCTGCGAACATCATATAAATTAAGCTGAACTGGTCAGTATTTTGTGATCTAACCATGTTAATGATTTACCTTTTTTTAAAATACTGTTATAATTTAGAAGATTGGTGTTTCGTCAACCTTGAACTTGAAAAAAATAGTCTTGTATGTTTGACTCCAACCCTTTTTCTCTATGTTAATTAAGAAAATGCTAACTGTTCTTAAGGTGAGAGTAGAACATCAAGAGATTATTTGACATACGTAGGGAAAAGGAACAAGAAAGACAGAAAGATAGGTGGCCTTTTCATATTCTCCAATTACTTTCAGGTAGAGAGATACCAGATCAGTGAGAAAAGGCCCTGAGTTCCAGTCACAGTTGTATTTTATCTAGCATGTCGTACTAAACAAGCTTTGGATCTTATCACATTGTTTTTAAGAAGTCCTTTAAAAAAGGAGTAAAATTTTGCACTTAGGCAGTTCAGTGTTTTGGATGTGGAGATATTCCCTGGCTTGGTTACTGTATCAAACAAACCAAGAGATTTATGAGATTCTGACATGCTATAGAATATTTTAAATTATTTTTACTTATAAATAAGTGAATAAGATTTGCATGGTACAGAAGAAATCTAATCAAAACTGAGTCTTTTGTTTCTGTGTTCCTTTAACAGTGGAGTTATTAGATCTGTGATAATTTATGTTGGTTAAAACTATGGAAGAGAAAAACATTGATAGTATAAAGATAGCACCTCTGGCTTGCACTGTCCCTGAGAAGCAAATCAGCGAACCTTGGAGAGCACATAAAAAATTTTGCCCAAGCTTGTCTTGTTCATGTATTCTTCCCTTGACTCCTGCTGTTGGCCACTTTTGGAGGCAAGCTAAAAGGCTTGATGGACTTTGAGTCTGAACTATTGACTTGAAAAAAACCCCAGCTGAGACATGGATTGTTTTGAAGGTCTCTCAGGCAGCTGAGCAGCTCCTGTTGGGTGAAGGGTAGCTCTGCTGTCCGGCTGCGAGTTCAGGATAAGGGCGCAGGCACCCAAACAAGCCTTGAGGTGTGGGCCAGGTGCTGGCCGTGGTCTGCAGCCACTGCAAGCATCCCCTGAAGAGTATTAAGCAGCTGAGTTTTACCTGACCTTTGGGGTGGGGAGGAAATGCACAGAGCTGCTGTGGTTGAGCTATGCTGAAGTACAGCAACTCATTCATGTGTCTGATCCTTGCTTTCCCTGCTGTGGAAAAGAAACAGAAAAAGGGAGAGAGAGTGATTATAAGAGAATGAGTAACAGTTTTCATTTGGTGATTTTCCACTTATTTTTGGTACATATGTATGAGATCCAAGATGCTGGGTAGCTACAGACAAGTGAGGGGCTGGCAGGTCTGCCCTGACAGCTGTTAACTTGGACTTTGGAGCATTTTCCCTCATCAGAGATACCATCTGGCTGGTCCAATCTTATCTCTCTACTTCATCAGTCTTCTGTAAGTTGGGTGGAGCTGTGGAGCCATTTAATGCTGTGTTTCTAATGCTGTGTTGCTGTTGTACTGTTAGTTGCTGGTAAGAAGTTGGGAGATCAAAAGGTAAGGCCTGAGGGAAGAAGATAACAGGTTTGTCATGTCTTAGACTGGTGTGATTGCTGAGCTGCTGATTTGAAAAATAATTCGCTGTTATTTTTACAATTAATACAGCCTTTGGCTCAGAAAATTCCTAAGGCAGAGGTTGGTGGTTGATGGGATGGATATATCAGTGGAAAGACCCCTCTATATCTGTGCTGTTGCTACATCTTTTCACAAGTTGTGGGCCAGTCCGAAATGTGATACTGTGCTGCACATTGACCTTCGGTTCGACTTGGAATAGCCATCCTCAAATGAGGATTTGTTAATCCTATTTTTTCGAAATAAAGACCTGATGATCTGTCTGCCTACCTCTAGAACACCTCATGCCTTTTCAAACTCTCTTTAAAAGAAGGGATGAATGATTTTTCCCCATATTAGTGCACAAAGCAATAAGATCTGACTTGAAATGTTTACTTCATTCCACTGATTCCTGATCCAAACCCTGCTTTGCTTACAAGACACAACCTTAACACAACCTTCTGACTGTATTGGTACACCTAGTTTGGGCTGCTTCTTTTTTTCTCCATTTTACACTTATTCCATCAGTGTCTTTTGGTGCAGAATGTTAAATATTGTATAATATTTAATTTGTTATCTTGATTTGAAATCAGAATTGATTGAGACCTACTGAGTCTCATTACAAAAATGCCTGCAAGTAAAATAACCAATAGTTCTTATTCTCAATATCAGGGTTTTTCACAAATATTTTTATTTTAACAGATCATTTCTGTATAAGATTTCTGAAGTTGTATTTTAATAGTGTGCTGGAAAAAGGTGAACAAGACTCAGATGATTAATCTCTGGCAGTGGATTTAAGAGGAAAATTAAGGTGAGAATTCTGATATACTTAATTTTATTGGAACTCATGTTCATAGGAATAAGAATTGAAACTCCCTGACAGAGTGATATTAAATTTTATGCCTTTCAAATGCTTTAAAAACCTTTTAAATAGGTCACATTATAATGCAGGATGGTTTTTTAACAGAGGGATGAAATTATAGCAATCACTGTAAATCTTTATCCTTATAATGCGCACTGGTCATTTTGATACTCTAACATGCTATCTCCATACCATGTGAAAAATCTTTAACTGATATAAATTCAGATAGCTTTGCTGATTTCAGTGGATAGCTGTAATAATTTGCATTAGGAACTGCAGTTGTACACTTTTCCTAGAAACAAAGTATAATAGTTGCTAACAAGGGGTCAGCTGATTAATAACATGTGGATTTTTATGGTCAATGGGTGGAAATGATCTGCATTTGATTTTTATGTGGCAAAGTGAACAAAAAAATTACTTTACTTTTGTTATTTCCCAGGAATCGTATACATGCCTGCTACAGTAAGCTGGTCTCTGGATGAGAATACAGAGCTGTTGGCTAAAATATTAGCAGTTATTATTATATTCATAAGCAAGGGAGTACTACGTAAAAACAGTGTGAACTTAAAAAACCAGCTAACCACATTTTCTGTATTTGCTTTATTTTTATGCCATGCTATGTTTCTATCATCATAACCTGACAACTTGGATTTAACGGGACAAAACAGTATCAGAAATATTAATGCTGGTTGCCAGGTCTTTGAGTGGTGAATTTTTTGAAAACTGGACAAAAGATGACTTTCAATCAGTATTTGAAAAGAAAAGGTTCAGCATGCATCAGTTATTTTCCAGTTTGTCCTGATAATAATATCATTGTCAAATGCAAAATACTCTCAAGAAAGACAACATATGGATAAAAATGAAATCTCATCAAATCAGTCTTGACTGGCCTTATGGAAAATAGAATCTTGTTAAACTAATGATATTTTTTTAAGGAGTTTACATGTTTGGTGGAGAAAGATAATATTGATAATAAGCTAATTTTTAATTATTTTTGGTCATCTAAATTAAGAAAAAAAATAAATCACATATCAGCTCAAAGCCTTGTAAAATTTTATGGATACCTCAGCATTCATTTAAAATGAGTGAATATTCACTGTGCAGACGTGCTTTTTTGATGTCTCACTCACAGATTCTTGACCCTGTGCTATTCGATACTTTTGTCAGTGCTTGGAAAAATTAATAAAGCGATCATGGTCTGCAAACTCTAACTAAAGACTAGGGAGCGGTCAGCTCTTTGGAAAGACCTGTATTGCTTGGTTAAGTGAGTAGAAGCAAACTTTTTATTTCAATACAGCCAATATTTATTGCATCACATTGTTACCTGGTAAATTGCATCCTCAGTTTACCAAACCCACATATTCTTACTGTAACAGCAATTGCTTATGGGCTTAAAGTGGCAGTCTTGCAGGGATTTTTATAGAGTAAGGACTAAAATCTTATTCTATTTCTGCGTGAAAGAGAGAAGCTGATATATTTTCATTTATTTCAAAGTTTCCTTTTCCTTAGTTTCTTGTAAATAAAAAGTTGAGGAAAGCAAAAGACTTTTGTAGCAAAAGGAATTATTTAAATCAGGCAGTGTGTAGGAAACCTTGTGTTATGTTTTAAAAGCTAGTATGGCAGGGAATATTTCTGCGCCCCCCCTGCCCCCAGCTAACAGATTACCACAGCACTGTATCTTATTACAGTTGAGTGTTTTCATAACGCTTGGAAGACCTTTCATGCTACTGTCCTTATTCGAGTTTGACATTGTTATTGTTACTTTTCTTTATAACAAGGACACGGAGGTCAGAAGATGTATGTTACTCACCCTGAAGCTGAAGTTTTAACTTAATAGCTTCTTGAGGAAGAATAAGAATGTTACTCTTTTTCAATAATTCTTTACCTATTTTTTAAATAAATATATGAAAGGTCATGATCCTTCTAAAGCCTCCATTCAGCAGAAATTCCGTTTCTGTTCTCTGTACTTCTAAAGCCACGTAGACTAAGGAGGAAATCAGTGCTTTGTTTTTCGAGTTTTTTTTTTTTTTTTTTTTTTTGTATTCTTCCTTTGAAATACATGGTCATGGTAGTACTGTGTGGGGTTTTTTTGTTGTTGTTGGTTTTTGGTTTTTTCATAATTCAGAATTGACAGTAGATTACCATGGGAGGCAGGTTAGACTCAGCATTAAAATTCTTCTTGAGAAACTGAGGTAATGATAGAGTGACAGCTGATTTCAAGGTAAATTGAAGACTGGAGACTTAAAGAAGTTGTTATTCCCATAGCTGGTCTTGAGGTATCCTAATATTCAGTGTACATTCCAAATTCCCCTGAAAACATTTTGGATTACTTTCTCTTTTCCCTCTAAGGCAGACAAATAACTGAATTTCCTGAGTTTCAGTAGACAGTACCAGCAAAACTGGTTATGGTATGGATTTGTCATGAGCAATCCTAGCAAACTTGGGCAGACTTTTGATTTGCTTGCTGTCAGAAGTATTGTTACAGGAAAGATGAAAACATTCTTGTTGCTCTTTCATGAAGCTGCAGAAGTGTTTGAGAGCCATTTTAGGAAGACCAAAATGTCATGTGTGCCATAGCAGAAGTAGCTGGGACACTTTCCTTCCTAAGGTGTTCTCTAGGATGTAAAGATTTTGTTTTGGGTACTGGTGAAAGGGCCGTGGTGGGTATTGATGAAGAGCAGAGGTATTGTGTGTGTCCGTCCTTGTGTCCAGCTTTTTTCACACCATGTTATGTACACTTGTGGGCAGAGCATGGAGATAGTGGTGTTTTACAGTAGAGAACTGCAAACTAACATTTCTGTGGGGATTATAGTCCTAGAAGTACTATGAATGGTCTTAATCTAGACATTGTTTTAAAAATTACATTACCATTTTCATAATAATATTTTTTCCCATACACGATTTCTTTGTAACTCTTAAGATAAGACTAGCTTCTATTTACTTGCATAACTAGATGAAGACATTGTCTATAATGTATTATTTGCAATGAAGTCAAACATTCACATCCAGTAAATGAAAAGAGCTAAGGCTCTCCAAAATATTTAAGTAACTTCTTTTCCAGTTATTGTGATAGCAAATCATGGAGTTGTGCAAATGTAAGCCTTTTATATTAGGAAGTCACAAAACTGCTTAATAAAGGGATGTTTAATAATTGTGTAAAAGGTTATTCTAAACTTAGGAATCTTGGGATCATAGAAAGGATTGAATATGAACAAGTTGTACAATTTCTTGGTAGACTTTAGACTGTCAGAGGGAGATAGAGCAAGTTTGAAAAATACAGTATCCTCTTTTTTTTGTGGTTGACTGACTAAATTTATGCTGAGGTCATATTTGGAGATAAGTAATCTTTTGATGTTCTTCCCGATAATCAAATTGTCTGGGAAAATTCCCTGTGTTATCATAAATCCATGTCTGTACAGTCATTTTATGCAGGCAATTTAAAAAAGTAGCTTTTTGTCCTGGTAGAAATGGAAATATTTTTTAGAAGCATGGAGGCAGCATGACTGAGCAATATATGTTTGAGATTACTCCCTTTCAAAATCTAATAGGCAAAGATTCCAGATACTTTTTGAAAAATATGCATCTTCACATCATATCCCAAGGAAAACTTCGACAGTCTCACGCAAGAACGCTGCCTCAGTTTCCGTAATAAGCCCTGTGTCCACCACTCACTTCCATGAGAACAATGCAGATTTGGTGCTGGTAAAGTTGGCAGGCTCTGCCTTCTGCTGAGGAGTGAGCTCTGGAGTCGAGGATATCTCATGGAAAACACCTGATCATTAATGCTTTTTCTTTAAAGAGGGGTGATATTAGCTAAAGTGTTAGCTGGATATTTGCCGGTAAACAAATGGTAACCTGTGTAGAGCTTTAAACAGTAAATGACATCTGAAAAGCAATATATAGCTAGAAGCCAATCTACAGAGAAGTTTTATTGTGTTGCCAGCATATAACAAAATTAAACAAGCAGCTGTTTTCTGCACTGGCTTCAGCTTTTAGCTGGCCTCGTGGGGTCTGGCTGGATTATGTTACAGTAATCTGTTCCTGATGTGACGGTCTCGGGTAAATGTAGCAATGAACGTAACGGTCTGATCTTACAGATTTCTTTGTAGGAATAGAAGAGGCAAAAAAAAAATGCTTACAACTTATGGCTATCCATTTGAAAAGGAGTGTCTCAAGAATTAATGAAACCCTTAGGTGTGACCCTGTATGAAAAGAAACCGAGATTAGTTCTTTTCCAGAACACTCACTTGCACGTGTGTCACTTGGTTGAAACTTAGGCATTTTCTGGTATTTCTCTTGATTATCTGTTTATGAGTTGTTGTAGAAGACCAATCATATATGTACTCCAGGTAGAGAAGGTTTCTGTCTGTCCTGTTGGGAATCGATTACCCCAGCTCAATAACAGCAACAGTATTCTCTGCATCGTTTTCACCTGACCACTGCTCCTATTAAGTTTGCCTTGGTGGAAGCCACGGCACTGCATCTCGATTGCTCTACCTCAGAGCAAGGCTCTGTACTCTTATTAAATTTTGTTAGTACTGTACAAGAAATCATTGACTGGCTGGCAAACAAATGCATTGAAATAATTTTCTCCCACTGCTGGTGGTATTTCAATTCTCCCACTGGTGGTATTTCAGTTTTGCCTCCGCAACCCTAGCCAGCTGCATCTGGTCCAACTTCTGGCCATGTTCATGCATGAGGTCAGGAGCTCCAGTGAAACATGTAGGTCTGATTCATGTGCTTCAAGCCTGAAGAAATGATTGCAACCCTCTCTTCTCCACAAGACAGTCTGACAGAAGAAATGTTTATGTGATATCAGCATAGTGAAACTAGGCCTGACCACAACTCCTTTCAAACAAACTAGTTATATCCTTTTATTGAACTGAACTGACATAAAAACTTTGCACTGTTCTGTTGGGGAGGGAGGGTTGCAATTTTCTGTAGCTACCTCATGGGAATTTCTAAGAGCAAATATGTTCACCCTCTGCTGGGAACTGTTTATATGTCTACAATTTCTTCTTTTATGCTTGTCACTACTTAATGCTTCTTTTAAAGTGTTGATGTATTATATGGATGCAGATCAATTCAGTATGTCCTTCTGAACAAGTGATTGCAAATGCTCCAGTACTGATATTCTGTCTGAAGTTCATGAGATCTCTTTAAGACATGACCAGTTCAGTGAGTATTATGAGTGTGATTCGTGCATTTTATGGTGACATATTACACAGTTTTGCTTTTTATTTCTTAAATGATATAGGGGAACAACCTCCCCCCCCCGATTTGTTTTTCTCCCTTTTGGTGAAAAATGATCTAATAAATTATCTTTTAGGAGCTAGGGCACGAAGAATGATGGATGCTTAAAATGTGGTCAGAAGTCACAGAAAATCTAAAAGAGCAGGGGGGACAAAAAGGCTTAATATGCCAGTTTATACTTGCTGTGAGATTTGGCCAAGTATTTCAAGTTTTGAGTTATGACTGTGCTGATTGCACACTTACTAATGGTTTTTCACGCACTGCTTGATTATAGATTACAGAGATGAAACCTGATGCTGAAAGTGGAAAATACTCAATTGGCCTTACTCCTTAGTGGTACTGTTCCTTTAGGCCAATGCAGAGTAGAGTGCTGGCAGACATCGGGTGTGGTCCCAGGTGTCTCAGACATTTTATGAAACAGCAATTCCAGCTATTTCCTACCTTGTATTACCAGTTTCCACACTAATTTGTAGCGAGTGAGGAAGTAAACAATTTGCTATTTGTAGTCACATAAAGTGGACTTCTATAATGAAATAAGAAGATATTTCACTAACAGAACTTCTAACTAAATTATAATATTGTAGCTGTTGGAAGTATAGTCCTTACAGTTATGGATTTACAACTTGTCTGAACCATGAATTTTCTGCCTGGTTAATCTTGCCACACAGGAAAACTAATGTATGTATGTTTGTTTGTTGGGGTTTTTTTATTATGTTAAATTATTTTCCTCAAAATTTAAATTAAAACCAGCTTTATTATAAAGCATATGAGGTAATAGCTTTATAACCTGATCCTGACCTCTTTACATGTGTAAAGGTACTGCCTGAAAAGGAGACAGAGTTTTTGTCCAAATACTGTATGCATACTACGTATACATACCTCTCTCCCCAAACACTCACAAACAGGGGAAACAAAAGGCAAAATGAAATAATTGGTGTGAACACAATGATAAAATTACATCTCTTAACTTTTCTAGAAAAGATTATTTACCTTTGAGAACTTCTGTGATAGTATAAACAATTCCCCCCTGCCCGAAAATCTGAAAATAGTACAAATGTGACCATGGAAAAGCTCACCCAAAGATAAAAACCCCAAAGATATCTCTCCCCCAATAATGTTTGTATTTCTCATTAAACATTGACTGATTAAATACTTTGAACTTAATTCCTTTAATCTTCTGTTTGTATTTGTTTATGAAGGAAGGCAATATGTATTTAACCACAGATCACATATAGTATCAAATACTTTATCTGATGTTTTTAGTCATAAATAAAAATGCAGGACTATTTGTTAGTACTACTGTGTGCTACCAGTCAACATCACTTAGTAACATTTAAATGTTTGTGTTTTTTTTAATGTATGATTCAATGTAAATGCATTTTATGAGGGGGCATGTGGGAACAATGTGATACAGTTGAGAAGCAGTTACAATTTCTGTAAAGCAAACAGAATTAGAATGATATAATAGCTTGAATTTTACCTTACCTAATGTTTTGAGTCCTCAGCAACATAAGTTGGTTCTGTAGCTTTCTGAGTTCATTGGGTGGTATATTTAAATTAAACAATTGAAGAAGGAAAAGGAAATTTAAAAATCAAGTAGATGCTACTGTGACACCGTGTTTGAATTCCTTACTGGTTTCTTACGGGGTAACTATATTTTTGATCAGGATGGTTGAACTTTTTTGGTTAAAAAAGGAGAATCTGGAAGTTTTGTGCATTTTCCAAACTATTCAAAACTCACTCAAAGAGCTGAAATAACTTCCTTATCTTTACCACCTCATCCCTCTGGACACAGACCTCTTTCATCTGCATTTGACTCCTTAAAGAGAGGAAGAGATAAAATAAGACTCTTTCCCCATGGCTGTTGCTTCAGTCTTCCTTTTTTATCATCTTACCTTCTAGCATTTTCATTTCATTCTCCATAAGAGGCTCCAGACTGAAGTCATGCCAGCTTCTTTGTAGATCTTATTATTTTATTTCCAATTATTTATCTTCCCATATTCTCATTCCTTTTCTTGTTGGTGCTTCAGAAAATGTGTTGTTCCCAAACTTGGGTATTCTGAGGCATGCAATGCAGCCTGTCATACAAACGCCCCACAAAAAGTGAGATTTATAGGACAAAAATAGACTATTGAAATCAGTCCTTGGTAGAAAATTGAAAGTGTGTGTTCCCCCCGTCATTAACATTCTTTCCATTAAAAAAAAAAAAGTAATTCTTGAGCTACCTGGATTAGCTTTATTTTTTTTTATGGATAAAAATTAAACTTTGATATTTCTAATCTATCACAATCTATATGTGCTTTATTGATTTGTGTGTTTCTAGCAAACACGATCAATGATTTTGATATAGCAGAGACAGCAAATTATAGTCTACACTCACAACCTTATTTCTAAATCTCAAACAATGAAGTGAAACTCTGTTGAAAAGCACATTTTTCAATTAGATTTTTAATGCATTCAGTATAATGAAAGAATCTCAAGAGGTTTCAGGTGAAAGCAGATATTATAAAAAGTGCCAGTCAGCTACCAAATGAATATTATTTTTGGATACTGATCTAATGTTGTTTAATTATATCAGAGTGGAATTGACAGTTTTCAATTATCTTGTTATAGGACTAAAACAACTTTTGCTCACAAGGGATTAATTATCAGCATATGTTTCCAGATGAGCCTGTATTCTAATCACTGTTGTGGTGTCACTTCAAGACTTTGGTTTTAAGTCTGTTTTTTTCATAGGTGACTGTAAAATCATGAAGCGCTGAAAGATTGATTAAGTCTGTCATAGAAAAACTACTTAATCTTTACTCTGCTGGTAATCTTGACTCTTTAAGGACCCCCACACGTATTGGACCGTTGCCTTGTACTGGGTTTGTGCTGTGTAAACAAAGCATCTGGCCTGGCTGTAGAGGTTGCCTGGCTGACACTCAATTAACTCTCCAGTACCTTTGATCTGAATTCTTATTACTCTATGAATTTTTGAGTCACAGTTTTAGTAGGGCCAGGCTGATGAGAGAGAAGATGTTATTTGGCGAACTTTATGTGACTGGACCCCAGGTACCTAAGCCAGAGATGGAAATGAGCAGAACTGTGGTGGTGCTATCATCCTTAATGCTAAACTGATCTAGCTGTAAAGAACTGCTGCTAGGGAAAGCTAATTCTCCAAAGGGTGGTGGTGCTGCTATTGTCATCCAGTGGAAATGTCTCATTCTCCACTTATGGGACTGTGAGATCCTAGAGAGAGAGTAAAGGGGGAGCAGGAACACAGCCAAGACTGGGCTGGAGGACTGAGCTTGGAGGTGTTACCTCTTCTGGTGATAAACCTTATCTATCAGGGCAATCTATACCTGAGAGCATGACTCTATGACTATGTAAGTCAAACTGAAGTGGCGATACTTGTGGTTTCCCTTTATTGCCATCCTTAACCATATAGTTGCATCTTCTTTGCCGCAGCATTGGCACTCATCTGACCAAAACCAGGAGGATGGTTCAGAGAAAGAAAGCCTCATCTGTGTGAGGTGGAAAAGCAGTTCATAGAATTTAGCAGTCTCAAAGTCTAAAAAAGTAAGCATGAAGGTGGCATCATAATTATAAGTTCAGGCATGTCTGTATCTTGATGGTTCAGAATTACTGTTGCATTTGTTTTCAGCACATTTGGTTTTCAGTGCTTTCTGCTGTATTTAATTTGTGGGTGACCTTTCAGTAAGTTAACTAATCTCATATGTTTGCCTTTGATTGATATAATAGAACATTCTTCCTGTTTTTAAAATTATTCATCAGGAATCCTACCTTAGGAAAAACAAATTGATTTCAAGATCTGATTCTAAATGACTCTTGGTAAAAGTCTTATTGACCAAACTGATATTTCTGAGAGAAGTATAGTGACCAAGGTGTTGAGAATTCATTCTTGTTAAATCTGATTCCTTTAAATAAAACATACTAATTAGCAATTGTGAAGTGGTGGGGAAAAAAACCTGATGCTCTCTGTAAAGGAACTAGGATTTGAGATGGTTTTTGGCCAAGGGAGTTTTTGAAAGTAAAGTAAAAAATGTTAAACTTTATGGTGTTTTATTGAGGGGAATATTTGCGGTGCTTTTTAAGGTGGGACTGATGAAGTAGATTGTTTGAGCAAGACTTCGGTCCTATCCTGAACTTGCTTTAGAGAGAATTTGAACTGCAGATACTTCCAGTTATAAAAAGAAATTAAATTTAGATTTAGTCATACTAAAATGAGTAATAAATATTCTTTAGATACGATAGTTCCATGTTATCATTGGGCCAGTTCTTCTCATGGACTGGCAACAATTGTAGGTAAATTTATCTTTCTGTTCCCTATCCTCTCTCTAAGTAACCAAAGATTTTAAGGAGAAACAAAAAAAAGTCTTGTAAGCAAAGTCATGTGTGGCAATGATTATAAAAAATAATACATGTGGAGACCCTGTAGTTTAATTTGTGTGTTTGCTTAGGGCCTTTGTTGCTATAGCACCATCGTATGCCAGCTATAGTAATCAGTGCTGGCAAAAATTTATACTGATAGTTTATTCTGATTTTTTTCTTTTTAATTTCGGTATTATATAGGCAAAAGAAAATGAAAACGCTAACTTTGCGTTCCTTCTTGAGTAGAGCACTTTGACAGCTGAATACATCTGGCCTTTGACAAGATGTACTTGTATTTGATTACCTACTGAAGACGTAGTGCAGGCGCATACAAGTTTGGTAAACATGCTGAGTGGGCAGTTTCCTTACCTCCCATGAAGAGTATGCTTCTTAACAACTTGTTTCATGTAGAAATAAACCGATGCAGTTTCTCTCAGTGAGGAACTTCTGCCAAGTTGTTAATTATTCATGTGATTTACATGCTGTACTTTTGCTGAAAAATTATTTTATGGTTTAATTTTTTTTGTTTATGAATATATATGACAAAGCAGTGTTTAAGACGCTGGATCTTAGGAAATAGGAGGATTATACATTCTGTGTGTATTTTACCTGCAGATGATACAATTACTCTGTAAATCTACATAGAGAAGAGAGCTAGAGAGCATGAAGAGTTCAGTGAAAGATTCATTGACCTTGATCCCTGTAGTGCTTACATGAGCAATGTCTGCAGTGAGACACAAGAAAGCCTTTTCTTGACCAATACAGCAGTTCAGCAAAATACATCTGTCATATTTTTCTTTAATATTCCTCATTATGACAGTCATGAGAGCTTTATATTGCTACATCAGCTGTTTTTCTATTCTTCTTTTAGTTGCTGTGATTTTATTTTTTTTTAAAGGGAAAGAAGTCGCATAACTAAAATGTAATGATTTACCTGATAAATGTTTTTAATGTAACAAAGAAATTTAAATAAGACTTGACAATTTGAGTTATGATGTATGGCAGAGAGAAGGGGAAAATGCTTTAAGGGGACTGTACTGCTGAGAGACATTCAGAGCGCTCTGCAAATCAATGCTGAGAGTGACGGACTCATATATCAACCATGACGCTGCACCAGCTTGAATGTAATAAGAACTTCAGTAATTTGGCTCTGCTATGGTTGAATGCTGCTTCTGGGTGACATTTCATGAGCATGTTAAAAGTGAGTCCAGACCTATTCAGCCTCTTCTGTCTTAGCAGACAGAAGTAATTTCAAAAATAGCAATACTTGCCCTAGACACAAAACTTGGGTGAACAGCAAACTGTAGCTGTATGAGCATATGAGAATAAGTGTATGCATTACACTTCAGCCATTTGTTTCACTCTTTTCTGTAGCAGTTTTGAATTGCTATTTCCTTTTCAGACATATTTGAGGGAAAGTCTATAAATGAAGAGGTTAAGAAAAGTATTCACAGGCAAATTATGAGAAACTGGTGAGGTTTATATTGCAGGTTATTGGAATAATTCGCTCTGTGGGAGATGTTAAAACAGAAGAAGAAGAAAAACAACCCCTTAATAAGTTTACTTTTTCTGGCGCTGCCCTCTTTATGCCTTCCTGATGTTAGAGATGTGTTTATTTGCTCTTCTTGTAGCTATAATGTGAAACTTTATTATAGCCTGAGTTACTACGAAATAAAAAAGGGCTGTTCTTTTGATAGCAAAGGAAAAAACACAGATTTGGGCTGGAAAGTCTTCTTTTTGACAATAGTTTTAGACCTTTCCTTTGCTTTAAGAAATTCTTCTAATGTAAAAGTACATGACTACTGCATTCTGATAAGGTTAGATTGACTTCCAAGAAAGTATTTTTATTGTTGTACCAAAATAGATCAGAATCAAATGACATTTGTGTGGCGATAATAGTCTAGCAGTGGGCCTCTGGAAGCCTTATGGAAGAGGATTGACTACTGTTACTATACAAACAATGTTTAACTCTCCATTTCGTAGCTTTTATATTGCTTTCCAAATTTTGCCATTGTTTTCAGAAATCAGAGGTTTGTCCAAAGACAAGCTATATTTTTGAAAATTGGCAGGAAGTGCCATTGGGATGGGAAATCACTTGGATGAGTAATAGGAGGTATGTGGGGGTTTTCCCCCCATATTTGAAGCATCTTTCTATGGTTGCCAAGCTATATCTTGTGCTCTGTGGGTTTCACTTACTGCTATCAGGTAGCCAGAAGGCTGTAAGAAGTCACAGCATTTGTGTTTTTTTCCCTGGGCTAAAAAGTAATATGCTTCCTTCCATCCCTCCCTCCCTGTATATAGTTATTTAAAGTTCTGCTGGAGTAATCCATGTCTGTCCTTTCCACGGTGTGCTACTGCAATCTCAGACTGACTCATCAGGCACAACGGGAAGCTGAACTTTGTCACTCAAGTTTAGAAATGGTCACATTTCTGAATTTTCAGAAACTGAAATAAAAACAGTTTCCAATCCAATTTAAAAACAGTTTACATTTTTCTATACAACTCTTTAAAATTATTTTTGAAAAATTAGCTCAGCATTTTAAAATTATATTTTCAACTGGTTTTCATGTGTTTGTTTTTTCCCCATAATGACATTAATTTTAAAAATTGCAGTGATAAAACAAGTTTCATTACAGCATGAACAGATGGCACTTCAGTATCGAAATGACCTTTGAACTGAACAAAAAATTTTTATACAAGAACTTTGACTTGCTCTTAGCTTTGAAAAGGGGACTGATAAGAGAGTCTGTTACCCCAGAGTTTGCACTGAGTACTGGTCCATGAAAAGACCTGATTTAAGGCAGTAGTCCTGAACTGAAAATGTGTAGCAGGGTGAAATCAGATTTCCTGAAGTCTTATTTTCCTTTCTACCTATCTGTGTGATACCTATAGTAAATATGGGCAGGATCTAGCATTAACACCTCCCAGGGCTTTGGCAGCTTGGACGAGGAAGGTTGTTAAAACCTTAAAACCTGAATAAGAATTTGAAATGAGGAATATTGAATATATTGCCAAAAATCTTCTTTCCAGAAAGAGGTACATTACGTCCCATCTTAAAATTAAACTTTCAAATGAAGAAATCTTATGTACAAGAAATAAAGTTTATCTTTTGTTTTTCAGAATGAATCCTCTTAAACTCATTAGTTTTCCATATGATATTCCTTTGTCTGTACAGCATTATTTTATGATAACCGTCTGTTCCATTTATACCAGCTGTTAGTTGATCTTGAGGTGGACACTAGCTTGTCAGCGCCCGAGACAGTACCTACAGCTACCTGAACAGTGGGGCTTATCTGGAGAGAGTTGGATTTCATGTGTTGGGGGCTTCTGCCTTCCTCCCGCCACCCACCCCTTTCTGATTAGACATTGCTCTACAGAATTTTCTGCTGAGAAGTGTATTAAGAGATAATCAGACCAGTCGTTCTACAGTGAGGCTTCGTTAATAATAACTTGCCTGACCTTACTGCTACTCTGACACTTCTGTTACAAACAGAAATTGCCTGGGGAAGTTAAAAACTTATGAGTAATTCCATCCATCCCTGTGTCTTGTACCAGCTTTATTTTTAACCAGTATGCACCCAATTTTGAAAATTAAATTTGAGGATCATATCACATGCCTCTTCACTGCTATCTGTGGAAAAAGCTGCAGTGGCAACTCTTGTTCACCCCATGGGGAAGCCTGCACTGGTGCTGCTGATGGTGCTGGACCTGTAGGTTTCCCGTGGATGTGGCTGCCCTCCCAGGGAAAGGGAGGCAATGGCTGGCTCAGAGGAGCGCTCCTCATCCTTGATACTGTCAGTACACTTCCCAGCAGATAATCTCTCATGAGCCAGTGCTTTGATGACCTCTATGGAGAGCTAATACAATGTTCTCTGTGTTTTTTAGTTAGAGATGGATGCCATTTTCCACCTTCCTGTTCAGTTGCCTATGATAAAACTTAAGTGTGCCAAGCCAAAACTAAATGTGAATCAAGCTGTGTTAAGGAGAGGAGGTGTGTGGGGGAGAGCGCTGACCTATTCCCATTTGTTTTCTTTTAAGAAATACTGCTATGGTCTGAAAGATTGCTACTAGTTATGGTTCTATCTTCTGTTTCATCAGTGCAGTTGTTTGATTTCCAGTCCCTCATGTTTTGTTACAGGCTTGTAAGAAACTAATGCTGCTGCTGTGACTGCTCAGAAAGAAAAAGGGAAAGGGACCTTATCTAGAATTGTATTGCAAATATGCTTTCACGTAAGGACCCCATTATGTAGTTTACAGCTTTTATCTTCCACCATGTGCTTCGTGTTTTAATCAGACCATGTCTAATTCAGTTTTGGGGATTTGTTTACTTTATTCAGCCTCTACTGGAGAACAAGATTAATGAACAATATTTGTGGGTTTTTGGTTTGGTGCTTTTTTTTACCTGCTGTGTATGCAGTGCTGCATGCCACTGCAGTTTGTCTCTTCTTTTTGTTTCCACTGGATAACTGCCTCTTTTTTTTCTTTTTCTTTTTTTTTCTTCCTTTCTTTTGCCCAGTATAAATCTATTTAGGCTTGCTGATACCTACCAGGAATATTTAGCCTCTCAGAAAGTTTGTGCATGTACATATGTCTGTATGTACATAAAATACATATGCAGATGTTTGTGTATATTTTAAATTAGATGTGTACAGTATTTACTATTCAGATACAATAGCTGGGTTTGGACGTGTAAAAATTAATTGTAAGGCAGATTGTACTTGTCTT
Source organism: Sula dactylatra (assembly GCA_013389905.1). Lineage (NCBI taxonomy): Eukaryota > Metazoa > Chordata > Aves > Suliformes > Sulidae > Sula > Sula dactylatra. The sequence continues at coordinate 276,958 of WEKW01028913.1, read as the reverse complement.
TAAAAACAGAGCACAAAACAAAAACCTACTGTGTTTCTTTTCTTTTCCTACAATAACCATTGCAATAAAAATTCAAATTCATAGAATATTTGTCACACAAACAACTGTTCCTGCAGTTATAATTCATAAATAAGGGCAGCAATTAAATTCCAAACAGCCTCTTGGCAGATGCAACAAAAGGGAAAATGGTCTAGTTCTGTAATGGGGAGTCTGTTGTCCTCTGAGAGAAGCCTCAAAAGAGATAACATGCATATGGGACTGATATGGAGGTCACATAAGGAGGAATCTTTTAATTTAATTAAAAGCATAATTAATCCTAGAGAGATTCTGTAACCCTCTACAGTTGGATTTTATGGACCTGCACTGTTTGCAAGCCAAAAAGCAAATGAAATTTTGACATTTAAAGATGAGAAAGTATCATATCACTTTTTTGCCAAGAAACTTATCTGATGGAGAAGGAATTAGCAAAATATTAAATGTCATTTTGCTGGCAAATATAAAGTAGGTAATGCAAATCTTTGTCTCTTACAGTGAGAAGATAATGATAAAACCAGCTTTTTTTTTCCACACTGACTTGTTCTGATAAGTTCTGCCTCAAGTACTTTCTGTAGTAGACTGTTATATGCTATAATATTTGTAAATGGCGGTATGTTCTAGTGTTCATAAAAACTAAGGCATTAAGCATACGTATTCTAAAAGCTATGGCATTAAGCATACATATTAAGACAAAAGATACATTAAGAATGCAACAAAATAATGTTTGCATTATGATATTGCCTTGCTTTTTCTGAGAAGCAGCTGAAAAATATAATAGTTAACTCTATTTTAACAGAAACAATTGCCTATGATGAAGTGAGAATTCTTTCGCTTGATTAATCTTCATTTTATCAACTGTTAATGAGCCTTGGCTGCACTTCTCCAGCTGAGAAGAGAGAAGGGGTTTGCTGTTTCACATGGCTCAACACCTTAGCTACTGTCATGCTACTGGTCCAGCGTTTCTCATAATTGGTCTGATAGCAAGGGGTCGTCCTTTATGAAGATGCTGTTTATCACCTCTGTCTTGCTAGAATGACATCAATTCATGTATCTATCATAAAGTTACTGGGCCAGCAGTCTGAGACACTGATGGCTTATTTCAATATATAGGCATCCTGACATGTAATGAATTTTATTTCCTGAATTTCTCAGATGCAGGAATACTGAAATCATGATTAGCAAAATCGGGATGGTGCTCATTTGTTTTGCAGTCTGTAACTTTTTAGGGATGGCATTTATGTACTTTGCTGTAATGAATGGTAAAACATTGTTTTTTCAAATTCTAATGTGGCACCCTGATTGCTCAGAAAAACATCAATTATCCTGCAACTAGCAATAGACATTGATGGTTATCGAGACTGGTTTGAATAAGTTGCCAGAACTATATGAAAGGCCATATTCCTGAGTGGTTTCTGGCTCAGCATCTTTAACTTGTTAGGGTGATTCCACAGCAACATCAGCTCTTGTCAGGTCCTGAGGATTAAGCCTGACTTCCCAGCACTGTGAGGGTGAATGTCTGTATTGACTAAGGGAAAGGTGAAGTTTCTCATGGGCCATGAACTGGTAGAACTGGATAGGCTCTTCTCTTCCCCCACAGGATGCTATGTGCTTTTCCAGCTCAAAGGAATTATTCTAAGCTTCTTAGGTGAACAAAAATTTCATTTCTCTTTAGTATCACCCCCTTTCATGATTTTCTGACTGGTTATTCTGAGTTTTCGCATTTAAATCTTTTATTCTGTGTCCAAGCATAATTTTGCACTGCTCTCTGTGTATTGTGTCAGCTGAAACTATTGCCTGCTCCTCACCTGCTATTTACAGCATATAACCATTTGCAAGAAATGAAGCCAAAGTGTGTTTAAGTCAATGGTTCCTTGTTCTTGGGTTTTGGGCAATGTCAAAAGTGTATTAAGAGGTTGCAAAGCCTGGATAATTTAAGTAGACCATCGTAGGATCTCATAAAAATTGTATGATAGTACATTTGCATGATCTTGTATATTAAACATGTTGTGAAGAAAAAGATAGCTAGAACACAGTGGAACAAGTATTTAGCCTGATGACTTCCTTCCAAGTACCAAAATATGTGTAGCTAAAGAGGGGCTGTGTATGTTTGTGCATGTGCCAGTGTGCAGGCCATGTGTGAATCCACAAATGGGAATGCTTTTCTGCTTCCAGCTTCTGAGGAATGGAATTGTAGAATCATTAAGGCTGGAAAAGACCTCTAAGATCACTAAGTCCAACTGTCAACCCAACACCACCATGCCTCCTAAACCATGCCCTGAAGTTCAACGTCTACATGTTTTTTTTAAACACCTCCAGGGATGGTGACGCCACCACCTCTCTGGGCAGCCTGTTCCAAAACAGGCTTCCATGGAGCACACTTCCATGTGTATCCTTTGTTCCTGACCCATTTGTTTAGACGTGTTTGACATCCTCAGGGTTGATTATGACAGTGCTGCTTCTGTTTCCTCTACCACTGTAGGTTGAGTTAGCATTTGCTCCTGCACGCCCTTTTGTGATATTCTACTTCCTCAAGCATAGGAAGGAGAAAGCAACCAGGAGCTCTGCTTCTAAGCAAAGTAGGAGCATGGCCTCTTTTGCTAACTGTTGATTTCACAGCTATCATCATGCAAAAGGAATGCAGATTAGTTACATCAGTATAACTGTAATTTCTTCTCATTCAAAGAGTCCACAGAGGCCCAGAGCTAGATGCTCCCCTGTGTATTTTGCAATACCAAGTATAAAATATTATAGCAAAGGCTTAGAAGTGATTTAAACTTGGAAAGAAATGCAACAATAAGTTGGGTTTTTATTTACCTTGCCTTTTGCTCTTTGAGTATTTTTTTAGGAATCTACCCACAGTGGGCTTTAGCTGACCTTCCTCAATCCCTCTTCCCACCCCATATGTTAGGGTTTGAAAATGAGTCTGTGCACTTGGCATGCCACAAGACCTTTTACTCAGGAGGGGATTTGGAAGAAGATAAGGAATGGCTACTTTATGTTATAAATGGAAACTGGAATTTTGCATAGCAAAACAATTTCAGTACAAATGAAGATCACAGGTGTCACATTTGTTGAGGTGCTGAGCCCGGGCTGGTCTTTGAACAGACTGTATGAGGTACAATATTTGTAGTATATCTTGTGTTTAGCTGCAAGAGTTTTTGTACAAAATGTCTTGAAGGTCAGGCAGCAAAGCAAGAGGAGATCACAGTGAAGTGGAGGCCAGTAAAGAGAGCCAGTCAGAGTATTTGAAGATGTTGCTTCCCAGGAATAAAAGAGACCATGTGAAATATAGGCAGCTGTTGTAGGGGAAACATAAAGTAGCAAGTGGGCTAGGGAGAAGAAAGAAAAAGCAGAGCATGGGGTGCAAGAAAGGGGTAAGAGGAAGAGCTGATATATAGGTTACAGGTTATGATTGAGGGTGATACAAAAGAGGCAGAAAACAAGAAAAGATACTGGATGAAATGATGAAACTGGGAAGGTGGTAACAGCTGAGGAGAAATACGATGTAGCTCTAACAACAAAGGTGGTAAAAATAGGAGAGGTGCTCCTTCCTGGTTTCACATGGAAGTGGTAGGTTTGCTTAGCATATTTCTGTGTTAGACCATCCTTTTCCAAACAACTCACTCAATTTTCATGCTGTGTAGTGTGTATTCTGTCAGCATGGTTTGAGTTATAAAAACTCAAATGCCTTGATGCATTTAGACATGCCATTACAGTTCTTTAGAAAATCTGTTTGAAAGCTGGGAAAAGCTTAAAGCTAAAAAGCACATCCTCGAGTGCAAAAACGAACTTTGCTTGTAAAATCTGTGAGAAGAGCCATTCTTTAAATCTCTGTGCTTTGTCTGAGCCTTGTCTTTGTTCTGCCTTTATGAGTTCAGATCCCTCGTGTCCTTTCCTCCTCCCCCTTTTTGGCGTGCCTCTCGATTGTTTCACAATTTATCTTTGCTGCCCAGGGAATCCAACTGTCTGGGGCTGGTGGCTTTATCCTGCCTTGGTGTCAAGGTTGAAATCTTTTAATTTTGCAGGTAGAGTGGGTATCATGACCCCAGGGTCTGCTGCTGTATATTTAAATTTTGCCAGTGTTCTCAGAATGACAGTGTCTTGGATTTATGTCTATCAGCTTCCTTACTGAGCTCTTTGGTGGTATTTTGTCTAATTTCTCTTGGCAAAAATATAACATTAGTATTTTCATGTTAATACAGAAAGCCCATGGCATTAAAAACTTTCAGCGTAGTAAAAAGAGCTTAACAACATTCTTACTGCTGTTGTTAAACTGAAGAGTGTATTTACAGAAAGTAAAACCAACAGTTTTGGCAATGTAACGGATATTAGTTTGCTTTTCTATAGTTTCTGCATAATTTCTTTAATCAACGTTGGAAACATTAGTTATGCTAAGAATGTCTTGTATATATTTCCATTCTTGGAAAATTCATTGCAAAATACCTTTTGTGTCTACAGGGCTTGGGATTTTAGCAAGAGAGTGAGATTTCTTTTAGTCAGTTTTTACCAGTACAGAGCCTAAATACCTACTCGTTGTGATTGGAATTGCCCATCTTTAAGCAATGGGTGGAACTCCAACAATGTAAACTGAAACACATGATCTCTTGTGCATTTTCAGTGTTGCTTGAATGTTAACAATGATCACAGTCGGTATGAATTCACTGAAACAAGTGCAGTAGCAATAGCTCTTTTGCACTACTTTAGTACACATACTGCTATGTTCTCAAAAACTAAAAAATAAGTAAATTACGGAAGCTCACATGAAAAGCAGGTTACTTGTTGGCTCTCCAAAAGTGGCAAAAAGTTGCACATAGGAAGTGAGAAGCTAATGCATATTTGGAGCAGAACTCAAAGACAGTTCAGCTCTAACAAGTTGGTACTGAAATTTTGTATGCTGGCATTTTTTCCAAGTCTTATAAATCTGGTTTCTTGTGAATAATTTTTAGACACATCTAAGAGATTTTGTCATTACTTTAAGGTGTAGAAGTGTTACAGTAAGTGAACAAAATTATAATTATTTTTTTCTTTTATGGGCAAAAGAAAGCATTTCTCTCAACCTCAAAAATGTTTGTGATATTGCCTAAATCTTTCACACCCTCCTCCCCCAATCTCCTCATTCTTTCGCCAGAAAAGAAAGCCTGAATCAGACAATGTGTTTGGAAAATTTCAGCAAAAACAGATGACAGATATGGAAGAATTATGAGCCTCTGAGAACAGCTCATAACTTCAGTGGCCTCAAAATTGTAGTTGCTGAGAACTTTTTCCTTTATCCGTTACCAAATCCTTTCTTTTGCTATTAAGCAAAAGAAAAGCAAACCTACAGATTTCTTAAAATTGTTTAGATAGTCTTGTTGATATGCTGTTTGAACTGCAAGAAAGCAGTTATTTATCCACTACATGCAGTTTAAAAGTCTACATTAGCCATTTATATGTGCCAGTTGACTGAATATTTTGAAAGGCTGTCCTCAAATTTGCATATACTAATGTCTCTTTTGCATTCTTTCTGCTGATAGTCTTGTGAAAAACAAACTGATGTACTTGTGGAAACTAAACAAACATCCACAGGCAGCAACTGTGAATTCACAGATCAGCCTTGTCCATTAGAAAGAAAACAAAAGGAACCCCACTAAAACCTGATGCCCTTTTTGGATTTGGTCTGCTGAAGACTTAATCTTTGGTATTGAAAGGAGATGTGGCAGTCATCATGCCAGATCAACGCTGGAAACTGTAACTCTCAAAAAGCTGAAAAAGACTTTTTAAAACAGAATCTGTAGGCATCCATAAAGAACCCCAATCCTGCTGCCTTATTCAGTTGAGTAGCTGTGTTGACTTTTAAAGAGTGTGGTGTATTTATGTGGGTAAGATGAATTATTTCTGGTCAAAAATGTTTTTGTGTCTGCTCAGTTTGGAATAAGATAGATTACTCATGCTGTATTTGCAAATTGTGGTTGTACTCTGTGGTCTAGACATATGGGCATTTGTGTTGACTAAGCTATCTTGTCAACTCTTGTCAACTCTGTCAGCAAAAAGTTTACATATTTTTAATGTGGTATTATTCCAAGTTTTTCAGCACTTGCCTACCTTTCTTACCATCTGTAAAGAGGATTGCTGCATTTTTTGAAGAATCATTGTTTATCCAGCTTAATTTAGGAAATAACCTTATCTGAAACTGAGCTGAAGTCCACATATAAATAAGCAGCAAGACCTAGATCATAAAGAGAACCAGATGCAGTGGGCCTCTTACGCTCTTAATGGCCTCCAAACACGTGGTCTAGTACTTCTGGCTAAACAGAAGTCACAAATTAGGCTTTCATTACTAGTTCTGCCGTTACATAACGCTGCTCTGAACATGTAAATACAATATACAGAACAAAACATTGAATTTCAGGTACCATTTCTGTATGATAACGGTATTTTATATGTATTCAAAAGTAGAGACAAAGAGAAATAGTTTATCAAGAAACTTTGTTTAAGATACACTGTTTGCAAATAGTGCTATTCCAAATGTATAGTGAAGACTGCTCTACTTGGTTACGGCACAAGGATGCTAAGAAACACTGGAAGTATAGTTTTACTTCTAGGTTTTTTTCTGAGAATATCTGACCCAGTCTTAAATTTCTCCAATTAAATGTGTCTTATTCTTAAATAACCTTAATTGACTCAAGTTTGCGTGCTACCCTAAGCAAAATTAGTGTTTCTGAAGAGATGACTTTGAGTGTTTTGGTACAGTGTTTTGCAGGCAGCTTTGAATGCACTCCTGGAAAGCTCTCAGCTAACCACATAGGAGGCTCTGTGACTAGCACCATTAGCATCGAAATGAACCCAAGCTGCTCCCCGAGTAGGGTTGGTTAGCTGGAACCCACTGCCAACGCAGTCCTGGCTTCTGAGTTGGAGTGTGGGCAACCTAAGCTTGCATATGCTTTCAGAACACCATTTATCCTTTTGAGGAATAAGGCTTATCTATTCCAGCAACGTGCTTAAGCTCTAATGCAACTGAGTGAATAAGCAAGAGGTCTTGCTTTCTCAACTAACTAACTGAAATAGCATTTCATGTCATAAGCAGAATTATTCTGTTTCTGTAATTCAGGAGGTTAGCACCTTATTATATGAGCCTATGTTGTTCTTTATGTATTTAGTCTTTAACTTTTTTAATTAGTGTGTGATTAATAGAAGATGCAAGATGACAAAGCAGGGACAAAAGATACTAAACTTCTGATTTTCCTATGGAATGATTTGAAATGTTATTTAGATCTTTAGAATGTTCCAGTTTAATTTATTGTTATTATCGAGTTCTTCAGTATTTTACTCCTATTGATCAGATGAAAAAAGTGAGGCAGAAATGTTTTTGCTGAGTATACTGAAAAATCAATAATGCAAGCTAGAATTCTTGCTGACCCATCTCTTACTTGTTGGGTCACTCTGTCTTTAATTCTTTGCTTGTTCAAGATTTTAACATGGAATTAAGTTTTGGTGCATTTTGTTTGTTTGTTTGTTTTAAATGGTTTATTTTGCACTATGCATTCCCTCTGCTTTGGCTTTTTCCTTGAGCTACAGTAGTTTACTTTAGAGTGTTCTTAACTCATTTCCTTCTAGCACACTACATACAGTTCCACTTGAGTGCTTAGAAATATAAAATATTTGCCTTGTAGGAATGTGGTTGACACAGGGCTGGAAGAAATTTACAGCTGATAAGTGACAGCAGCAAGCTTGTAATATACAATGTAAGGAGCTTCATAGGTTTTTGTCACTATTCTCCATTAGTTTGGTTTGTGGTATTGCAAAAAACCCAGCGTATGCATGAAAGGCATTTGCTTTTTATTATATAATCCTTGGAAGAATTATTTAGACAGCGTGGTCTACTAAAGGGGCAGTTTGCAGGTAGTGTCACTTCATCAAAACAGAATATAAATCTGAACCTCGCTGATCTTTTCAGTACATCTGCACACTTTGTAAACAAATGACAAATTTTATGTGCTGAATTACTTCAGCATTTGCCCAGGAAAATCAGAAACCTGCAGGACGTTCTGATTTGCTGTAGTATGTGTTTGTTCTAATTGTGTATGAGACTGGATATATGTATGTCCAGCAGTACTAATTTCAAAATGTGGAGCAGAAAATGTGTCTCTTGAATGAAGCAGCATGTATAATTTATCATTGGCTGGCTGACAACTTCAGTGAATAAAACTGAGTTAATCTGTTAATTATCGAACTGTGGGTGTAAAACTGAATACGCTATCTTTAAAATAAATGAATGCTTGAAATTATGCTTTCCCAAAAAAGTATGACGTAGTAAGTTCATAAACTGTTCTCTTTTTCTGCTAAAGTGTTTTTGATCTGCAGGAGTGACTTTCAGTCTTCAAGAACCAGCAAAAATTTGTTATCAGTTGGAGAAACCAAGAAATAATTAAATAACTATGTTTAATTGTGTATGCTGAGGCAGCTTGCAAAATGCTGGATGGAAATAGTTGTTTAGCCAGAAAACAGTTTTGTAAGGTTTTGTTTGTTTTTCTTTTCTTTAAATAGTTACATTTGAAGTTTTGTTTTGATTTCAATACTGTAGGAAGGGAGGGAATGGATGTACATAACTGCTATCAGCTGTGGGGGGAAAAATGTCCCACGGGCATAGGGAGCACCTGAATTCCATACATGAAGAAATTTTTTTTCTCAGTTCTTAAGATGCTTCTCTTCTGACTAAAAAGCATAGCTTGTTTTTCCTGTGTATACACTAATACACAGCCTTGATAGTATTTGTATCCATCTTAAAAAAAATAAAAATCCTCATTTAAGGTAAGATTTTAAATCAATCTAATAATTTAATCATAACATTTCCTTGGGTGAGTGTGTATTAATTCTCTGTTGTCAACCTTAATATTTTTAAATGCTCAGTAAAAGCAGGTAATATTTCAGAATGTCCAAACAGACGTGATAACCTAAAGGTAACAACGGCAACAAATACAAGGCCTGGCTGAAGAGTCTTTTTAAAACTTATTTGCAGGGATGTGGTTGCATCTTGTAGTCTGTATCTGGGAGTGTTATAAATGCCTGAGCGACTGTTGGTTATCAGGACTTTGTACCTGCTTTGCATTATCTAAAATATGTGCATGTCCACAAATGGCACTACATCAATCCCAGCTATCCAAATGTTTCAGACATATTCTTGAAGCTTTTTTTAATTATACTTTGCACACATGTGCATGTGACACTCAAATGTGTAAACAACGGCTTGCCTATAGGTTACTGGAGAGATGTGTGCACATATGTCTA